>OZ010790.1:449328590-449928590 GCA_963932465.1 Maratus speciosus | reverse complement strand
TAATTTACGAGGGAAAATGTCCATTGAAATACGGAAATAGTACTGGCGTTTCGATTGCCAGTACAATTTCTGTAGTTAGTCTGTTTTCTTTTTACAGTGAAGTTACTAACACAAATCTTTATTTGTATGCGCTATATGTTTAAGCATTAGATGGAAACTGATAAAAATTTTCACATAGCTAAAAACAATTTAAATGATTCAATCACAAAAAAATACAACAGTAAGAAACATGATAAATAACATAATTCTATTTTTGTAATTGAAAGTGAAGTGCAGATTTTATAATTCTATCATATCGCATAACTAGGAGGATTCCTTACCAAATTGAAAACGTTTGAAAAGCTAAACTGATATTAAAAAGCAGAAAAACCAACGTTTAAAATGCACAAATAATATATGAAAAGCAGCAAACAGCTGTTTCGAATCTACTAGCGAGATTCTTCTTCAGTGCACAAGGAACAGCGTGCTAGAAAAAGCAAGGTTGAGCAAAATCATAGACAGAGACGCGCTGGTTTTTATACCCTATGCGGGTGGCGAAGGCGCCGAAACAACCAATGAGAGAGAAGCAGTGGAAACGACTGGGTGGACAAGTAGCGACATGTACCGGAGAAGTAGAGAAAAGAAACAAAAAAAGGGGAATTAAATTAACGCTTTCCAAATACTTGGAAAATCTGGAGTACTAGATAAGTCATTGACTAAAGAGTGAGAATTTTTAATGATATGGTAAGCTTCCCAAAAATCAAGATCAAGGTTAGAAGAACATTTTTGGATAATGATGGCTGAGGAAAAATCGAACCTATGTTGAGAAGACCAAGAATGTTGAGCAATAGAAGAACGTTTGAGCTCCTGATTTTTAACATAACCTTCATGCTCTTTTAAACGAAATCTAAGAGCACGTTTAGTCTGACCAATATAAGAAAGACCACACTGACAAGAGATCTGGTAAATGCCCCAATTATCTAGGCGATCAACGGGGTGTTTGAGATTTGAAAAAGGGATTTTATTAACAGGAGAAAAAATAACTTTAAAATCAAACCTTCTTAGGATTTTAGCAACTTGCTGACTGATTTTAGGAAAAAATGGTAATACAACTGAAGTATTAGAGTTGGAATTAGAATGTTTTTCAGAATGGTCGGATTTCGTCAATTTCTTATAAATAGAATCGATAATATTAGAGGAATAACCACGATCGACAGCAATAGCTTTGAGGTAATTAAGTTCAGCACTAAGTAACTGAGGAGTGGAACAAATATTAGTAGCCCGAAAAACAAAAGTATTGAAAGCAGCGAATTTCTGGTTAGGGGGATGAGAAGAATACCTGTGAGGTGGGAGACTGACAGCAAAAGGTTTACGAAAGACGGTAGTCTGAAAGCCATTTTCACAACGAATAACAAGGACATCCAGGAAAGAAAGACAGTTATTGGTCTCAATTTCAGAGGTAAATTGAATGCAGGGATCAATGGAATTCATAATAGAGAGAATATGATTAATATCCGAATTCATTTCAATCAGGACATAAACATCATCAACATAACGAACATAGAACAGAAATTTTAAGATTTCAAAAAGCTTGACCTCAAAATACTCCAGATACTCAAAGTACTCCAGATTTTCCAAGTATTTGGAAAGCGTTAATTTAATTCCCCTTTTTTGGTTTCTTTTCTCTACTTCTCCGGTACATGTCGCTACTTGTCCACCCAGTCGTTTCCACTGCTTCTCTCTCATTGGTTGTTTCGACGACTTCGCCACCCGCATAGGGTATAAAAACAGGCGCGTCTCTGTCTATGATTTTGCTCAGCCTTTCTTTTTCTAGCACGCTGTTCCTTGTGCACTGAAGAAGAATCTCGCTAGTAGATTCGAAACAGCTGTTTGCTGCTTTTCATATATTATCTGTGCATTTTAAACGTTGGTTTTTTTGCTTTTTAATATTGTTGCACAAAGGCTTTATTTGCTATTTTTATGTATTTGGCGTTAACGGGCCTTTATTCTTCTGTAATTTTTTTTTCCGCAATGTCTCAAATCAATAGGTTTTGTAATTTACGATTAAAAGAGTACAGGTTTTTGGAACACTTACATTTCCTACTTGATTGTAGGCGTAAGAAGGTTATTCCTAAATTCATTTCCATTCGTTGTAATTTATTTTCTTCAAATAGGATTGAGAAGGTCTTATTTCGTTCTAAATTAGCTCTTTTAAGAACTTTGATTCAAGAGACTCGCCACAAAATTGCTCATATAGAGCGCGAGTTATATTCTTTACATATCAGCCTCGCTAATTCTACTCCTGATTTTCAGTCCATTGACAGAAGGTCATGGAGCAGAGTTCTCACAGCTTCTTCTGTTCATTGTTCGGTTTTAAAGAAGAAATTTAATGCGCTTTGTGGAAGTTCTGTCGCTAATAACTGCAGTAATTTGCCTCTTGTTAACCAAAATGCTGTTGTCAATCTTTCTAGTGTTCCATTAAGTAACAATCAGCTCGATGCTCTCAAATTGAATAACAATTTTTCTGTCTCTGCTATTCCTTCTTTACCTAATCTTATTGCTCCTATTGAAAGAGCCTTTAAGCATAGCGCTCTATCTTCTTCTCAAAAAGAGTCTATTAGGCATCTCATTGCCAATACTGTTGATTTCAATTCTAATGTTTATAAACCCAATCTTAAACATCCTGTTAAACAATGTCTGAAAAATTTGCGTTCTGATCCAAACTTAATTATTACTAAGGCCGACAAAGGTGGTCAGATTGTTCTTCTCGACAAATCTACATATTTGGAAAAAATACATAAATTAATTAATGATGGTCCGTATGTGGATATCCGCAAAGACCCTTCCACTAGTGAAATTAACTCTATTAAGTCTGCCATTAAGTCTTCTTCCATTATTCCTGCTAACTTTAAGAAGTCCCTTATTCCGTCTATTGCGCATTGTGCCAGGTTTTATGCTTTACCTAAGGTCCATAAACCTGACATTCCTTTTAGACCTATTGTCTCTAGTATTGGTACAGCTTCTTATAAGCTTGCCAAATATTTAGTTTCTGTTTTTTCCCCACTTTTGAGCAGTAACTGTTTCACTGTTAAGAATTCTTTTGATTTTGTTAAAAAACTTCATAATTCTAAGCCGCAGGGTCACATGATGGTTTCTTTTGATGTTAAATCATTATTTACAAACGTTCCGGTTGAGGGGGCTTTAGATTACCTCAAGAAAAGGCTTTGTGAATTCCATTTCTCTTATTTTGAAATCGAGGAACTTATACTTCTCACTCGCGCTTGCTTGTCGCAAAATACTTTTGTTGTCAATGGTAATTTCTTCCGTATGATTGACGGTTTGGCTATGGGTAATCCTCTTAGTCCAATTTTATGCGATATTTATATGCACTATTTTGAGGTCAAGCTTTTTGAAATCTTAAAATTTCTGTTCTATGTTCGTTATGTTGATGATGTTTATGTCCTGATTGAAATGAATTCGGATATTAATCATATTCTCTCTATTATGAATTCCATTGATCCCTGCATTCAATTTACCTCTGAAATTGAGACCAATAACTGTCTTTCTTTCCTGGATGTCCTTGTTATTCGTTGTGAAAATGGCTTTCAGACTACCGTCTTTCGTAAACCTTTTGCTGTCAGTCTCCCACCTCACAGGTATTCTTCTCATCCCCCTAACCAGAAATTCGCTGCTTTCAATACTTTTGTTTTTCGGGCTACTAATATTTGTTCCACTCCTCAGTTACTTAGTGCTGAACTTAATTACCTCAAAGCTATTGCTGTCGATCGTGGTTATTCCTCTAATATTATCGATTCTATTTATAAGAAATTGACGAAATCCGACCATTCTGAAAAACATTCTAATTCCAACTCTAATACTTCAGTTGTATTACCATTTTTTCCTAAAATCAGTCAGCAAGTTGCTAAAATCCTAAGAAGGTTTGATTTTAAAGTTATTTTTTCTCCTGTTAATAAAATCCCTTTTTCAAATCTCAAACACCCCGTTGATCGCCTAGATAATTGGGGCATTTACCAGATCTCTTGTCAGTGTGGTCTTTCTTATATTGGTCAGACTAAACGTGCTCTTAGATTTCGTTTAAAAGAGCATGAAGGTTATGTTAAAAATCAGGAGCTCAAACGTTCTTCTATTGCTCAACATTCTTGGTCTTCTCAACATAGGTTCGATTTTTCCTCAGCCATCATTATCCAAAAATGTTCTTCTAACCTTGATCTTGATTTTTGGGAAGCTTACCATATCATTAAAAATTCTCACTCTTTAGTCAATGACTTATCTAGTACTCCAGATTTTTCCAAGTATTTGGAAAGCGTTAATTTAATTCCCCTTTTTTGGTTTCTTTTCTCTACTTCTCCGGTACATGTCGCTACTTGTCCACCCAGTCGTTTCCACTGCTTCTCTCTCATTGGTTATTTCGGAGCCTTCGCCACCCGCATAGGGTATAAAAACCAGCGCGTCTCTGTCTATGATTTTGCTCAGCCTTGCTTTTTCTAGCACGCTGTTCCTTGTGCACTGAAGAAGAATCTCGCTAGTAGATTCGAAACAGCTGTTTGCTGCTTTTCATATATTATTTGTGCATTTTAAACGTTGGTTTTTCTGCTTTTTAATATTGTTGCACAAAGGCTTTATTTGCTATTTTTAAGCTAAACTGATAATTCATCAGCTTAAATACTAATTATTTGCAACAGAGTCAGAAATCGGTTTTCTACATATATCCTTCAACAACTGAATAAAATCCAATTTCGCAATTTAATACAACATATCTGGAGTCTTGTTTAACTTATCTCCATAAAAATTCTATTGTTTCAAGGAGAGATGGTATACATTTAGTTTTGTGATTATTACAAAATTAACAGTTTGATTTTGAAATGAAATGGCATACATTTCAATGTTTCTTGCTTCAAAAAACGTATAATCAGTTACGATATGGGATGACAGAGCCAGTGGTTGATCAAATAAGATCGGTGCTACGGGGTTTTTATTATATTTTCTTCCTTTTAAGGGGGCACAGGACCTTTAAAATTTCAAAAATTCAGTTTTCAGTTCTTGTTTTATTCTGAAAATTTTCAAATTTCGCAACAGTATGCAAAAAAACCCTATTCAAAAATCTGCATTATTTCTTGAGTTATTATCATTTATAGACGGTGAGTATAATTGAATGTCCATAGATATTGAAAGTTTAAAACGCTTTTTCTCAGGTTAGTAAATTTGGAGATTGCGCGCGCTGTTACTTTTTAACTATGTAAGCTACAGCTTAACAAAAATTAACAAAATATGCGTTTTTTATAGTCTATATTCTAAAACCAAAAAAATTCACATGTATTGTTTTTTTTTGTTTTTTTGTTTTTTTGTTTTTTTGCACTTGAAAAAAGTTTGACATTTTTAAACATTTTTTTTTGTATATTTTGTGCTAAAATTAAATTTTAAACAAACCTTTTTGAGTATATTTTGATTTTAAGTTAGAGGTAGGTGTGTTATGATTCTTTTTTTTGAAAAACCGTTTTCTATATGCATAATTTAGAATTTTATCATGCGAGCAGCACTTAATCACGCATTAGTCAGATGAATTTTTAAATTAAAAATTTAAATATAAATTTTGCACATACAACATTTATTTTTCTGGATCATGTAGTTAAGATTATATATTTTAGGCAGAAAGGGAAAAAAAGGATCTTAATTGCATATATTTTGTGTTTTGGTACTTCGAAAGAGGTGATGTTTTAGATTGTTTCGACAAACTGAAAGGCTCTGTGCTCCCTTAAGTTTTAGAAGTAAACTAACATAATTGCTACAACCGTAAATGAATGCCCTATAATGGGCAAAAATGAAATCAGCTGAAATGAAATAGCACCAAAATTATAAGTAATTAATTAGTTTCTTTAATTGCCATTTTCCCAGTAGTTGATCAATCAAAGAAATCAGTCGAAAATTCAAAAAACAATCTTTTAAATATTTCTTTGCTTAAGGTGTGATTAACTTCACATAAAAAAACTGTTATTTAAAATAAACAAAATGGATGTGGATTATTTTAAATTACCATAGTTGTCTCCAACTAATCCAAAACTACATTTTACATTTTCTAATAAAAAAAAATTCATAAAATGGCTTCTTAAGGAGGCAGCTGACAACAATATGGCAACAGGTGCTCCAACATTCAAACAAAAATGCTATGTCTAGTGCTATGTGTAAAACTCATTTCCGCCTGAAATGGCATAATACAGTGGAACCCGGTTAAGACGTTCATGGTTAATACGCGGTTCCGCTTAATACGCGGATTTTTTCCGATCCCTTGAACTTCGCCCATAAGCATAATGTGAAAAAATCACGTTTAATACACGAACGGTTATGACGCGATCCCGCTTAATACGCGATAAAATTTCGGTTCTTTGAGGGAAAAATCACGCTTAAGACGCGAATTCATTGATCAAGATGCGAATTCCTTCTCTCTTCTCGAGTGCTACCCATTTAAAGGATTTTTATTATTCAAATAAAAACAATGTTTCCGAATAGTATTTAATTTATTTAACAACAGATTAATTAAGGCGAAAATTGCTAATCGGAAATAGTGGTAGATATTTGAATTAAAAAAAACCCCCGCTAAATTAGCAAAACTGCAATTCTTCTTTGATCCCACTCCTAACATTCTTTGTCTTTCGCTTCGTGTATGTTTTTACTGTAGTAGAGATAACGTCATAAAAATGATTATATTAGAGTTGTTCATATGTGTTGTTAGAAATGTTTAAAATGTACGTTATTACAAGTACTAAATATGATTTTAAAAACTGGGTTCTGCTTCAAAGATTTAATATTATTTTCCTTTCTGTTAAAAAAATGAGTCTAGTAAGAAAATTATTTTTAATTGCAATGCATTAATCGACAATAAAGTTATGTTGGAATCTATATTTATTTTGCGTTGTTACACTATGACGCAAAAGTTTAGACAATGAAGAAATTCTTACATACTTTGAAAAATATTTATTCAATTTTCAAATCACTGCTTGAAATTAATGTGCTGTACATATAAACAATATTTATAACAAAGAAAAGTGGAATTGTGCATATTGCAATAAATTAAATGGTAACAAAAATAAACTGCTGTCTCAAAAGTTTAGACACAAATTAAATAAAATCGAAATAAACAATTTTTAAAACCTGGTTGCGCATCCATGCTTATGTATTACGTCATATACACGAGATTGCATGGAAGAAACTAAATCTTGCATAGTTTGTGGATCGATATCGTACCATGCATTCTCAATAGATGTCTTAAGTTCCTTTTCAGAAGAGTATTGTCTAGCGTTGCTATAAACTTTGCGACACATGATGCTCCAAAGGTTTTCTATAGGGTTAAGATCTGGGCTACATGCTGGCCAGTCGAGAACTCATATTATGGGAATTAAACCAAGATTTTGAATGTTTTGCAGTGTGAATTGAAGCATTGTCTTGCTGAAATTCCCACTGAGGACCCCCTAGAAGCTCAGCAAATGGCAGTAGGTTTTCTTCTAATGTCTGTGTATAATGCTGTGAAGTTTGACGACCACTGGTGAAGGTCAGAGATACTTGTCCATTATACAAAAGGCTGCCCAAACCATCACCGAGCCCCCTCCTTGTCTGCGACTAAAAAAACGTCGAGGTTCCTTCCGCAAGTCATGCCAATACGATAAACAACCATCTGGACCATCCAGATTCCACTTTTTTTCATCGCTAAATATGACTGACTGCCATTTCTCTCCATATGACATATGCTTTCGAGCCCACATAAGTCTTTGTAACTTATGATGTGGTTTCAGAGCTGGTTTCTTCTGCATTTTGCTATAAACGATTGTTCCTTTTTCCAAAATTCGTCTACGAATCGTATCCTTTGATACAGAGAGTCCCGATGAGCTTTGAACTCCACGTACGCTCATTTCTTGAGTACTCGCTAGTCTTTGTATCAGGCGATCCTCTCGTACATTTGTCACACGTGGCCTCCCAGACCGACATTTTGCTTTATATTCGGAACCACTCGATAAAACTCGATAAATAGATTTTTTTGACCTATTAATAATAGCAGAAATTTCAGAAACGCTCTTCCCTTCACCTTTCAACTGCCAAATCCTTGAAACCTCATTCACTTGAATTTCTTTAGCTCTCGGCATGTCGACTATGAAGCGCAATCGTTTGCAGAACTTAAGTACTCCAAATTTGTGACATCATCGATTCTAAATTTGCATATGCCAGCGAATATTCAAAGAAATTTAGAATAGTGTCTAAACTTTTGCGACAAGAACATTTGAATTTTTATGAAAAAAATTAGTATTATAGCAAATAAAACGACTGTCTTTTGTACATAGCATTTTAAATCAGTTTTTGAATATATTTACAGGTTTTTGTAATTCTGACGTCATAATTCTACATTTTAAAGCTGAATGACGTCATTGTCTAAACTTTTGCGTCATAGTGTATTCCAGTTTGTCCTATAAAAAGAAACAAAGTGGATTCAACAAAGTGAAATACAATTACATTTCAATCTGAATATATGTCAAAGATACAATTTTCGACCGTAAACATATAAATGAAGTTCATTTAGGTGATTAAATGTGTAAATAAGCCCAATTTGATACAACATTATAGAAATCACGTTTATTACGCGATCCCGCTTAATACGCGACTTTTGACCACTCCCTTGAAACGCGTCTTAACCGGGTTCCACTGTATTTCAAAAATTTGATCAACTACTATCGCGGTCACCCTATATCAAACTTCTTTTATATAATATATACATATATATTTCAAAACAAATGTAATGTGATAACGGAGAGTTAAATTTAAAAAAGGATATTTAAGCGTTAACCGAGTCACATGATATAATATCTTACCAAACTGAGCTTTGTGTACATTGTCTTATATAAAACCAACCATGCTAAAAAGTTTATATAATTCACAGGAATTTTATAGACTTACGGGTCATAAATTTTTGCCGCTCTTCACATCGTTAAGAACCTTTCTCAGAAGGCAGATAAAGCGGAGAATTTCGGGATAAGCAAAGGGAATGAAGGTTTCTTACTTTTTTATACTCTTTTATTGTACTCAACCTGATTTATAGGTGCGTTCATGATTATATAAATAGGTAATACTTATAGTCGTCGTCTGGTCCGCCTGTCTGTCTGTCCGCATATAACAGCGCAAAAACTACCCAACCGTATAAATTTAATTTAATGCATATTTAATTTAATATAAATTTAATATATATAATATATATAATGCGAATTTTGTCGAGCTACTTCAAATTTTATGAAAATCGAATTAAAACTTAAAAAGATATCAATAAAAGTTTTCTTCATTCTATAAAATCCATCGCATGATAGGTAATGATTGTAGGTTGCCGTGGTGACTACGTCCTATTTAAGATGGAGTCCTATTATTTCCGTATTACTAAATTTAATATATATAACTGTAATAAATTTTGAATTCATGCATTTTTGCATAGCAGTGCAACACAGAGCCGAAACTACGAGCTGCAGAGGGAGCATGTGGCCAGAAAGAAAGGGAGGGGGGTAGGAAATGAAGACTTTGTTTGTCGTTTCATACAAAAATGTAAATAATATGAAATACAAGGAAACTCGTAAGCTAATATTAAACCTATGGGAGCGTTCTTTTCAAATTTGTAAAAATGAAAGTAACTTAAAAAGAAAAAAAAAATCTGAAACCAAAATCGAAAAAGTAAACACTAACCCGGTTAGAATTCAATCTCAGCTATTTTAAGCAAGAAAAGAAATCATTTAAAACTATTAATATGCAAGTGAGAAACTTAAAAAAAAAAACACTCCCATAGGTTTAACATTAGCGATCCAGTTTCTTCGCGTGACTAGTGTAGGCTCTTAACGCTCAAGCTAATGTTAATCCTGTGGGAGCGTTGTTTACATATTTCTTGCTAGTATTTTAATTATTATTAAATAATTTTTATTTTGTAAGGTTTTTTTTTAAACATATATAAGATACACAAATGTAAATACATTGCTTACAGGTGTCAAGTATAATAAAATCCTTTAAAAGCACATTAAAGTCATTTAAAATCCAGAACGTTTTCAACCGACACTTGCTTGGTCATCCTCAGTGAAAAACTAACAATGTGTTACATTAATCGCAGTCCCTCCCCCCAAATTAAAGGATTTATTAAATTCGAAAATTGATCCTATCCAAACCATCAATAGATCAGGAGTATATATTATACCCTTCAAGAAAGAAAATAAAGAGTTTATGTACATAGGTATGACACTGCGAAAATTTTGTGACAGAATTAAGGAACATGACGCAGATCTGAGATTAAAAGACCCCACACTGCATTAGCAAGATTAGCACAAATTCAACCTATAAAAGTAGATTTCCATAGAGCCAAAATTATTTTCCATACAAATAATCACCAAGAAGCTATCATAAGAGAATCTCTGGAAATAATATCTACTAAAGAAATAGTCTGTAACGATATATTATCATATGATATCCACGCAGTCTGGAAAGAATTAATACATAGTTAATAAACCTGTATATTTTGAAAAAAGAATAGTGCTTCCGTTCCCCCCCCCGCCCCCTTATATTCCAATCCACCCTTGAAATAAAATAGTCTGTTCCGGACAAGGCTAAAGACGCAGAGAGTGAACAGCTGTTAGTTTTTCACTGAGGATGACCGAGTAAGTGTCAGTCGAAAACGTTTTGGATTTTAAATGACTTTAATGTGTTTTTAAAGGATTTTATTATACTTGACACCTGCAAGCAATGTATTTACATTTGTGTATCTTATATATGTTTATTAGTAATGAAGGTGAATTGTGCACTAAAATTTCAACTTTTAATTGAGGTTTTTTTTTTTTTTTTTTTTTTTTGCTTAGGGTACCTGCGGTCGATAATTTTTATTGTGCGGGAGAAAGGGGCCCCCAAAATCCATGTTAGCCCCGGGTACAAAAAAGGCTAATTTTGACCTTGGTGCAACAGTTATTGCACCACGATCTGAATGTTTATAAAACTAGTTACAGTACGAAAGAAAATCATTTGCCACGTTTGATACACTATTTCCGACTTGTTGCATGTAAAGATAGAACTTTGTAATCGTTTTTAACCAACTTCATGATATGCTAAATTATAAACAATACGTTCATTTGCGTCTTTCCGATGACAATAAAATACAGTCGGACCTCTATTTAACGAACCTCTATTTTGCGAATTTCTCTATTTTGCGAAATTCTCCTTGAAACCAAGAACATTTTGCGAATTTATTCGTAAAATAACCTCCAAATAGCGAAGTGCATTCTCTATTTAACGAACTTTTTCTTGTGATCTAATTTTTTTTTCTCCCCATTTCTCAAAATATTTCTGGACATTTCAAACTTATTCTTTCTTTAAACACATTTTATGATTTCCAATGGCCTTGAACTGGTTTTACCACCCACCTTCTTTGTCAGCAGTGAGAATTCGGTAAGTGCGGAGGACGAAGATAATATTCCCCCTTAGAGTAACTTAAAAAAAAAAAAATGTGGATACAGTTGAGAAAAAAAGAAGAAATTAACCATGATGTGCAGATTGATGATTGTATTTCACTTAATTCTTAAATTGAGACCTCGGAAACACTATCCCAATTGGATATTTTCGACAGTCTGAAAAATAAAAACAATACAGCAATGAATTGCGATGAAGACGAATATGATGATGATGGAAATTATCATGATGCAGGAATTAACAAAAGTTCGTATGATGAAATGCTAAAACCATTTGAAACAATCCGACGTGGATTACAGTTAGAAGAAAATGCGTATGAAGAGGGTTTTGGTGCATTGCAAAGATGCGAGACGTATTATGAGAGAAAGCACTGTTTAAAAGAATAAACTCAGATAAAATTAACAGAATTTTTCAGAAACTAAATTTAAGGACGCATATGTTAATGTATGGTTAAAATTATTTATAATAAGAATAAATACGATAAGGTCATTAATGTTCGTTGATTTTAATGTGAAACTATTTACTTTAAACAGAAAATACAGTGTATTCCCGGACAATACTTTGTTTTCCTTGCAGATTTCAAAGATTTAAACACATAGAAAAAATGAATTGATGATGGATATTGGTGGGTAATATAAATAAAACAAATCGATATAATTTATATAAAAAATGTGATTAATTACTTTTAGTAAAAATAGTTAGTGTTTATGAATTTAAAATCTGTTTTATGTAGTTTAAAGTATTTTAAAAGGTGAATTTCTATTTAACGAATTTTCCATATAACGAACTTTTTTCCGTGATTTAGAGACTTCGTTAAATAGAGGTCCGACTGTATTTTAATATTTTTAGAACTTAATTATGAGTTAATACATTGATTGTAAGCCATTTTTTCGTTAGCTTATCATAGACGATAAATGACCATATATTATCTGTAACTCTTACAATTGCATACGGGATGAGACAACAATAGATTTAATTATACGCTAAATAAACTCTCTCCAAAATATACCAAATGGCTGTAAAACAGCAACAATGAAACGTTTTAAGGGGACAAGGAACCTTCAAACTTATTTTTGTTTTGTTTTTTTAATTTCACTTTAAATACTATTCAAGAGCATACTATATGCATTATGGCATATATTTATCACACAAGAAATTTTAAAAAAAATTGCACAATAATAAGGAATATTCCAAAATATTTTAACCCTTTCTGGCGTGGAGTAATTCTGTTTATAAACTGATAAAATAATGGACTGACACCAGAATTTATAAACGAATTTATTAGAAAATACAAACTTGCTTATTTTCACGTAAATTATAAATGGAAATTTTTAATTAAATATTCTTGGTGCCGTTTATCAGTTTTGGAATCAGGTGTCCTTTTTTAAGGACACCGCCCTCGAAAGTATTAAGTGTTATGAAGAACTTCTCAAAATTCCCCATGCTCATTCCATATCAATTAAAATCCCGAATATTTTTATGAAGTTAAATTACTAAAATTAATTAATTAAAATTTAACTAATTAATTAACATTTGAAAAAAAACTGTTTTAACATCAATTGTCATCCAGTACAAGTTTTAAAAAATTTATTTCAACTTGATAGGATGAATAATGAGTATTTTATTAACGATTGAAAATTTGAACAATATATATAAATATATAAATATATATATAAACAAGTAATATAAAAATTTTGTTTTTAAAGTCAATTCCTACTTAGGCCATCAAAGAAAAATTTAATATAATCCCTTAAGCTAATATTAGTTTATGTTGCATTAAAATATCTCAATTTGTTGATTTTCTATAAACAAGTAGGTTTACAATGGAACTCTATGGGAATTTGGCGAAATATTAGAGATATCGTCAAGTTGACGTCATTTTTGGCGACTCATTTTGGCCGCCAAATTTGGCCTGTGGTAACCCCTTATTGGAAATACTTTCATTGATCTTCAATAACCAATGGCCGCCATTTTGTTTCCCATGCAAAACTAAAATTAATTAATTAAAATTTCACTAATTATTTCATATTTGAAAAAAACTGTTTTAACATCAATTGTCATCCAGTACAAGTTTTAAAAAATTTATTTCAACTTGATAGGACGAATAATGAGTATTTTATTAACGATTGAAAATTTGAACAAGATATATAAATATATAAATATATATAGGGAGAGTGTGAGCTAATAGTAGGAATTGAATAAATATAGGGAGAGTGTGAACTAATAGTAGGAATTGAAGGAAAAATTAGGCGTGATTTTCAAGACGAAAATTGAATGCTTATAAAAGAGTGTTTTTTAACACATTCCAACGTAATTGAAAAGTGTTTATGAATTAGGTTTAACTGTCTATCTAAGCTCTAACTCTTGTCTCTATTCTCGGATTGCCATGAAATTTTTAAAGGTTTACTATAAAATGTTCGGGATTGAAAGTGAAGTTTATAGTATCCATATTTTGTGCACAGGGACACCCAGAAGAATTCCGTTACATTATGGTCTATGAGGAAAAGTCGTTTGAGGTTAATTTATTGATGTTACTATATTTCAAACATAATGGGATTGATATACATTATCGCGATGGGCTACAACATGCTTTCTCAAAAGCATAGAACATTTAAAATGAAAATCAAATTTCAAAATAATTGCTTAAGAGGCGCAAAAGTCAACACAGTGAAAAAGATTCCATGCCGGGACTCGAACCCCGGCCATCAGTATAGCGCACTGACGTTCTACCGTTTAAACCACGTGGAACGATACCCAGACTATGTTGACCTTTGCGTCTCTTATTACTTTGAATTTGATTTTCATTTGAAATATTGTATGCAAGGCGAATGTTTCTCTCTGGAATAATTTCCATGTATTAATATAGTTTCTATCGATGCTGGATTTAATTAAGTTTCGTGTTCGCCCCAGTTCGGTGGCTCACGATAAATATTTCATCTTGTGCTGCGTTTGTAGCCTTGCCAACATATTATTGTGAGAAAATTTCCAGACTGGGTATCGTTCCATATGGTTTAGTCGGTAGAGTCAGTGGGCTATACTGATGGCCCGGGTTCAAGTCCCGGCATGGAATCTTTTTCACTGTGTTGGTTCTTTGCGCCTATTAAGCAATTACTTTGAAATTTTATTTTCATTTGAAATATTGTATGCAAGGTGAATGTTTCTCTCTGGAATAATTTCCATGTATTAATAGAGTATAGAACAACTAGCATTTACAGTTCCTTCACAGACACGCAGAACAGAATTTTATTGCACTATGATCTGTACGGAAAATCGTTTGCAATGCATATCAATGATATTATACTTCAAACATTACGAGTGCATTGCATGTTTTGTACAGATCATAAAGAACGTTGCATGCATCCTTTATTTACAAAGACATACAAAATAGTTCTCTTAAAGGATTGACTAACAAGGAGAGGGCCAACCTTGTTAATCACAGATTTTCATTATTTTAATATATGTTGTAGGGTAGACACCCCTTAGTGTCATTTTCAACGGATTTTATCCAATGCCCCTTAGTTCTTGAAAAACCAGGGGGTCTAATATTAGTAGGCAACTTAAATACTTACTTCGCAGCAAAAATGACAGGTTAGTCGTAGCTCAGTTGGCATGGCATTTGCCGGCTGATCCGAGGGCCCGGGTTCGATACCTGAATGCGCTACATTTGTTTTTCTCATTTTTTGTTTTATAAACATAGTTGTAATTATAATTTAATAATTTCAATTAAAAATTTTAACACCAAACATTAATTATAATGTTAACAAACTTAAATTTATCATTTCTTATTTGTAAACTATTATTTCTCATCCATTAAACAGGTTTAAAAAGAAATTGGATCTATTATTGAGTGATAAAAATTCCAAAATCGTGACAAATTCTGTTGTGGTGCCATCTAGTTATGATAAAAAAGGGAATATTCAAATAAAATAAAAGCAGAAAAAGATAAAGGGGAAAGCAAAATAATTGAAAGTGCAAGCATACTTATTACAAATTTAAAAATCTTTAATATGCAAAAAATCGGTTGTAATTTAATTCTGATGCTAATTTTTAATATGATTATGCTTGTTACTTTAAAAACAGAATAATAGTATTATCTCAATGACTTCCTTTGTTAAAGCAATGCGTAAATGATGTTTCTTTAAAATCACGAACTGACACAATTGCTCAGTATCATTGCATCGATAAAGAATATATGAAATACATTTTAAAAGTGATTTTTTATAAAAAAAAAAATACAGTTTTATGATGTTTTATTACAACTATTCAGTTAAAAGTAAAAAATTAAATAGGATAAAATTATAATTGATATACAATATTAAAAATTTTAATTGACAGTGAGATTATTAAGTTACACTTACAAGTAAATTTATAAAACAAAAAATGAGAAAAACAAATGTAGCGCACTCAGGTATCGAACCCGGGCCCGCCAATCAGCCGCTTAACACCATACCAACTGAGCTACGACTGACCTATCATCGGTGTAGCAAAGTAAGTATTAAAGTTGTGTACTAATATTAGACACCCCGGTTTCTCAAGAACTAAGGAGCATTGGATAAAATCCGTTGAACCTGACACTAAGGGGCCTCTACCCTACAACATATATTAAAATAATCAAAATCTGTGATTAACAAGGTTGGCCCTCTCCTTGTAAGATTGATAACTTCTGGAAATGTGTTTTCCTCTGTGGTATGCATTTTTAAACTGGTTTAATTTTGAGTGCATTAGGTGGTGGGTATAAATTCTGTAGATCAGATACAATTCTACACGAAAGACTTCACATGTATTATATATATATATATATATATATATATATATATATATATATATCAGCAATTTCTGTTTATATCCGGTAATACATGTGAAGTCTTTCGTATAGAATACCAAAACATAATAAACAAGCTACTATGTATAAAATAAAGTCCCTTGTACTATATAACAAGAATTAATAATAAAGAAAAAAGAAGAATATCGATTTCGATAAAAATAATTGAAAAGCTTACATATTGAATTACGTTATCAAGAGTACAGAATTCAATTATATAAGCAAAATCAGTCGTTTTCTGTGAGAAAAAAAGCTAAAAGCTGAAAAAAAATTTCTCCTGTACTCTAACGACCAATATAACCAAAAGACTAGTTTTAAACTGAAAACAGAATAAAATTAAATGCTATGAAATGGAAAAAGCAATACAACCTTTTAAGTTTTAAATAATTAATATATAGCAAGGAAAAATAGTAATATTACACAACATACCTAATAAAATCCCAGTTTTTTTCATCCAAATATACTCCTGCACATGGTATCCAAAAGCTCGATAAGTTTAAGGTTATTTTTACAGTTAATGTATCACAGAGTTTAAAACCTAATGGATACAGTTTAGCTATTTTGAAATACCGTGATAAATACAATTAAAATAATATAAATAGAAAATAAATACATAATTAGTTCTTAAAATACCTATAAACACTTTTAAATTTTTATATTGCTTAAATAAAGAAAAAAATACCAAAATTATTAGTTTACACTATCGCAAATAAACAGCATTAAGCACCACCATGTGTTAAAAATTGAAATTATTACTCTAATCAAAGCATCAGACAGAATACAAATTAAATTTGGTGCTGTCATCTAGTATAATAACTTGAAACTATTATTATCAAAATGTCATAATATTAAGCTGTTAGAAGCTAATTCTTTCAATATATATATATATATATATATATAAGTTGCTTATTTAGACATCTCACTTCATTATATGAACAAGAACGAAAAATCATGCGTCCAGCATAAAATGTGAAACATTTTCCAACTTATTCAGAATATTGTAACAAAACTTCACTGCTACTGAAAGATTATGTCTAAATTAAACAGTTTGTAAACGCATAACGCATTTGAAAAGCCAATTTCTGCTAATACCATCAATAGTTGGAAAAATATTCGACTACTTTTTTGCGCAGACATGTATATGAACTATAGATTTGTATGTATACTACATGGTATGCTAAAAGTTAGTTCAGTTAAGCGAATAGCACAGTTGAAATATTCCATTCAGCAATTTCCTTGAATAAACGAAAATGTACTTGAGAACTTTTGTGCAGCTGTGTATATGATCTAAAGAATTTATATACACCAAGTAGTATTAGAAAATATATAAATCTATGAATTTCATGATGATTGGACTCTATTTACACGAGTTAGACCACATATAGGCAGACAGACAGACAAACCGAATTCTTAAACAAAAAATGAAATTCTTAATAATATTCTGCTAGTGTTGGAAAGTGGTTCATAATCGATGCCTGTTGCATTATGTTTCGTTCTTGTTAAACAGTTATTTTTACTTTTATACTTATTTCAAATAAATTTTCTATAAAATAGTTTCTGATTTTCCAGAGAGAAATTACGTCTAACTTAAAAATGCATATTCAATGTAAATTTAGTGAATCTAATTAACAGGGAAATACTAAAAAGATTTATTTAATATATTATTCATTTTATTTCCAAAAAATATGTTTTTTCTTCAGGATATAATCATTTTTAATTCATTCTATTTTTATACTACAGTTTACTTACTTATTTTCGTAATAGAAAGTTCACATATTTCTTTCTACACTTGGAAATATTTTATTTTTGCAGCAGATTTATGAAACTATAAAACAATTAAAAAAATGATGAACTTTACAGTTTGGTTATTTAACACAAAAACAGGAGTATTTTCAGAAAACTTAAAATCGTAACATTTATTACAAAATTGACAATTTTGTTTTCGATGACGTACAATATTTTTCCTATTTCTTACTTTATTTGAATTTAATTCAGCATAATTACATTTAAATTTGGAAAAACTAATTATCACGGAATCTAATTATAAGGGAAATTAAAAGGAAGTTATGTAAAATATTATTAATTTTAATCCCAATTAAAATGTTTTCCTTCGGCTTATAATCATTTTTAGTTCATTCTATTTTCGTACTAGAGTTTACTTACTTATTTTATTAATATAAAGTTCACTAATGTCTTTTTACACTCATACAAAATTTTATTTTAGCATCAGCTTCATGAAACTATAAAATAATATAAAATATAAAAAATATGATGACCTTTAGAATTTTGGGTATTTAACAGCAAAACAGAAGTCTTTTTACAAAATTTAAAACCGTAGTATTTATTATAAAATTAACAATGTTATTTTCGATGACGTACAATACTTTACCTTTTCCTTAGTTTATTTCAATGTAATTCAGCGTAATTAGATTTGAATTACAAAAAAAAGTTATTTCATGGAAATTAAAGGGAGATATTTAAAATATTATTCATTTTATTTCCAACTAAAATGTTTTCGTTTAGCTTATAATCATTTTTAGTTCCTTTTACACAACCTTTTCGCTCCGTCCCTGATGTTTAGCTCATTTAGGTCCACACATTTATTTGTTCACTCGTAAATAACTTTATTTTTTATTTTTAGTTCATTCGCTTCCACAAATTTATTTTTACAAATCTCGTGCATAATATTATTTTAGCATCAGATTTTTGCAACTATAAAATATTATAAAATACGATAAACTTTATACACTGTTAGTAATGTTTTAAATTATTTCTTTTTACTTTTCATAATGAGCTCAGGAATTACTTGTTTGTTCCCCCCCCCCCATTTTTAAGAATTTTTTCCCAGTACTGCCAAGATTCAGTTCCTGTTAGGCTTCCATTGTGTTACTGTCGGGGATGTGGGGCAGTGGCCCCAGGCTCCTCGGTAAACCGTCAGAAGTAGTTTATGCGGATATTTAACAGAAAAATAGGAGTCTTTATAGAAACTTAAAATCGTAATAATTATTACCAAATTGATAATTATATTTTCAATTACGTAAATACTTTACGTTTTTATTACTTTATTTGAATGTAGTTCCAGCAACATTACATTTAAATAAAAAAGACCCAATTATCAGGGAATCTACTTATCAGCTAATCTAATTATAAGGGAAATATTAAAGGGAGTAATTAAAAATATTATTCATTTTATTTCCAACTAAAATGTTTTCCTTCAGCATATAATCATTTTTAGTTCATTCTATTTTCGTATTAGTGTTTACTTACTTATTTTCTTAATTGAGAACTCTCGCATTTCTTTCTACACTAGTAAATAATTTGACTTTGAAATCATTAGGAAATCATAAAATAATAAAAAATTATAATGAATTTTATAATTTGGGTATTTAACAAAAAAGACTTGAGTTTTTTTTTATAAAACTTACAAACTGACTATACAGTAGAACATCTTTTATCCGAAACTCTTTTAACCGAAACTCTCGGTTAACTGAAATCCATTTTTAAAGCTTGTTTTTTTACCATCACATTCCTTGTGTGCAAAACCCCTTTTTGAAGCTTTTTTTTTACTAAGGAATTTATCAAAGCGAAGAAGAGGACAACGATGTGGGCGAAGAAAACGAACAAATTAGCAATCCTTTTGAACATTCAAAATCTTTTGAATGTTTTGCAAAAAATTTGGCATGGCTGGAGCAGCAGAAAGACTGTGATATTGGTGAACTAATGGTACAAAAAAAACTTCGTGATAGTGCGGCAAAGCAGAGGCAGTCGAAACTGCGACAAACAAAACTGTTTTTCGAACCCTTGTGAAATATATAAAAGATACTTAATTTCAAAATTAAAATTCAGGTAATTTATTCCTCTTTCTATTTTTCTGTTGCTTTATCTTTATTAAGCACTTGTTACCATAACAAGAACCAGCGCATATATTTGTCCTTAGTCTTAAAATTGAAGCATTCTCGATTATCCGAAAATTTCGATTTTCCGAAAGATGGTCGGTCCCAATTACTTCGGATAATTGGGGTTCTACTGTATTTACTAAAAAACTAACAATTTAATTCTTGATAGCATACAGTACTTGACCATTTTCTTACTTCCATTTGAATTTAGTTTAGCATAATTGTAATTCAATTAAAAGAAAAACTCCCTTTTGTAATTACTGAGAACGAAATTTAAACAAACTTCTCTAAGAATTGACTGAACCATTAGATAAAGCATCTTACCAGGCTAAGCTTCGTGTGTATTGTCTTCCATAAAACCAGCCAAGCTAAAAAGTTCATGTAATTCACGGAAATTTTGTACATTTACGGTTCATAAAATTTTAGTATTCTACACATCATTAAGAGCCTTTCTGAGCTGGAAGATAAAGCCGAGAATAGGCAAATGAAATGAAGGTTTCTGGGTTTATTTAAAATTTTTCTATAAAATATTTTCTCTTTTATACAAAAGTTAAATATGTTTCTAAATCACCACATTCATTGCAAAAGTAGTGAATCTGACTATCAAAGAAATCGAAGTTATTTATTTAGTACTTATTTTATTGTTTCAAATATGTAATAATCTTTTGTTCATTTTACTGCTGTACTATGGGGGTTTTAACATGGAGAAGTCATGTGTATTAGCGAGTTCATGTGTACATCCATTAGCGAGTAATTTTTATGTAAAAAGGAAGATTTCTTTCGGCACCAGAATTGTTATAGCAAAGTCTCAAAGTTTGTGGATTATGAAATTAGAAAATAATAAAAATATGATGAACTATATAACTTGGGTATTTAACAAAAAACAACAACAAAAAAACAGGAGGTTTTTTTAGAAAACTTAAAATCTTAATATTTATTATAAAACTGACAATTTTATTTTCTATGGTGTACAATACTTTACTTTTTTCTGAAGTTATTTAAATATAATTCAGCATAATTACAATTAAATAAAAAAACATCTATAATTACGGAGAAAAAAATTTAAACAAAACTTCTCTAAGCATTTATTGAACCACAAGATAAAGTATCTCACCAAGCTAAGCTTCGTGTATATTGTCTTCCATGCCAAACAAGCTAAAAAGTTCATGTAATTCACGGAAATTTTGTAGATTTAAAGTTCATAAATTTTTGGTATTCTTCACATCATTAAGAACCGTTCTAAGAAGGAAGATAAAGCTGAGAATACACAGATAAGCAAATGAAATGAAGGTTTCTGGGTTTATTTAAAAAAATTGTATAAAATATTTTGTCTTTTATACAAAAGTTAAATATATTTCTATATCACAGATTCATTGCAAAAGTAGTGAATCTGACTATAAAAGAAATCGAAGTTATTTATTTAGGACTTATTTTATTTTTTCAAATATATAATAATCTTTTGTTCATTTTACTGCTGTACTATTGGAGTTTTAACGTGTGTCATGGAGAAGTCATGTGTATTAGCAAGTTCATGCATACTTATTATCAAGATAACATGTGTTCTTTTTTTATGTAAAAAGATTTCTTTCGGCACCAGAATTGTTTTAGCAAAGTATTTTCGAATATAAACTTTTTCTGTTGATTCGCTTCCATAAGTCTCAAAGTTTGTGAATTATGAAATTAGAAAATAATAAAAAATATGATGAACTATATAACTTGGGTATTTAACAACAACAAAAAAACAGGAGTTTTTTTTTTCTTTTTTTAGTAAACTTAAAATCTTAATATTTATTATAAAACTGACAATTGTATTTTCGATGGTGTACAATACTTTACCTTTTTCTTAAGTTATTTAAATATAATCCAGCATAATTACAATTAAATAAAAAAAAAACATCTATAATCACAGAGAACAAAATTTAAACAAAACTTCTCTAAGCATTGATTGAACCACAAGATAAAGTATCTCACCAAGCTAAGCTTCGTGTGTATTATCTTCCAGCATACAAAAAAAGTTTAAAAGTTCATGTAATTCACTGGAATTTTGTAGATTTACAGTTCATAAATTTTACATCATTAAGAACCGTTCTAAAAAGGAAGATAAAGCTGAGAATACATAGATAAGCAGATGAAATGAAGGTTTCTGGGTTTATTTAAAATAAGTCTATAAAATATTTTGTCTTTTATATAAAAGTTAAATGTATTTCTAAAACACATATTCATAGCAAAAGTAATGAATCTAATTATCAAATGAATCGAAGTTATTTATTTAGCACTCATTTCATTTTTTTTTCAAATATTTAATAATGTTTCTTTTTTCATTTACTGCTGTGCTATTGAAGTGTTCACGTGTCTCATGGAAAAGGCATGAGTATTAGCGAGTTCGCGTTTATTTATTAACAAGGTAACATATGCTTTTTTAAATGTAAAAAGAAATATTTCCTTTGACACCAGAATTCTTTTAGCAAAGTATTTTCAAATATAAACTTTTTTTCCGTACTGGTTGCTCTCACAAATCTCAAAGTTTATCTTATTCTGAAAATCTCACATTTAACCTGTTTCAATTATTTATCTATATTGCTTTTCTAATCCACATTTTAAAGCTACACTAAAATGCCTTTAACCCTCTCGCTGCGCAGCTCAAGATATGCGTGTGCATGCATTTTCCCGTCTAATTAATACTATTTAGTTTTTCCCACCAGTTATTTTTTAGCGAAAACTTTGTCTGATTTAATCAAAACATTTTCCTTAATTACGATAGTAAAAAATTTCTGCTTTAAAGTACCAGTGATAAAAAATAAAAAATTCTGTAAAAGACGCTCATCACGAAGAACTAATTACGCAGCGAGAGGGTTAATTCAGTTAAAAAATTGTATCACTAATGTTTTTAAGGGGTCTTGTACCTTTTAAAGACGTCGAAAATTAACGAAAAACTTCAAAGTTTTAATTAGTCTATCTTCGAAACCTCTTTATGTATAAACATGAAATTTTGGATACTGATTAAACAGATTGTGCTTTGTAATATACTACCATTAGAAATTTGTTAACCCTTTAAAGAATTTGTGTATTGTTGAAATCAAAATAGCTCTTTTTTTTACCCCATAAGTCATTGCGCGCATGATATCATGAGAAAGTATGTATGGATTATCATGAAATTTTGTAAAGATACTAAACAAATATGTATGTTGAAAATGATCTACTTTTAAGTATTTACAATGGTAATATTTTTAGTTTTGAATATTTTTATTCATTAAAAATGCAAAATTTTTATTTTTTTTTACGAAAATATATATATATATATTTTTATATAGTTGAGATAATTTTAGCCTAAGAGTAGATCATTTTAAACACACATATATGTTTAGTATATTTACCAAATTTTATGCCAATCCATACATACTTTTTCAAGATATCATGCACGCAATGACTTATGGAGTAAAAAAAAGAGCTATTTTGATTTCAACAATACACACATTCTGTAAAGGGTTAATAAATTTCTAATGATAGTATATTACAAAGCACAATCTGTTTAAAGAATATCCAAAATTTCATGTTTATACATAAAACGGTTTTGAAGATAGACTAATTCAAACTTTGAAGTTTTTCATTAATTTTCGTCGCGTTTAAAAGGTACAAGACCCCTTAAAATACACATTCTTTCCAAAACTAGTGACTCTCTAATTAACATTGAATACCATGTCGCTTACTTTATTTCCTTCTGTAACAATTTTTTTTATTCGAATCAGCTTTTGCCCAACTTAGTTTAGTGCTATTATAGGGTTTATATGATTCAATTTGCACGCATACTTTTTGCGTTAAAATTGTTTCGAAAAACAAATCTGCAAAAAATAATAAATAAATAAATTGATATTTCTTTTCATCTATAATTATTTAGGATTGTAGAGAGAGAGACAGAAAGAAACAGTTAAATAACTGTAACTATGAATTTCATAGTAACTGGAAAGTCTCAGTCACAAAATACTTTATCAGAGGCCTTAAAATCGCATCTTAAAAGAAAAGTATTCAAAAGCGCATACTCAAAAATTAAAAAAATAATTTAATGTTCTTCTCATGTGGGTATATCTGTTTAAAAAAGCAATTTCTGCAAAATCTCTACTATACGTCCAAAAAAAAAAAAAAAAAACATTTTATTATTTGGAGAGTTATTGCTGAGTGGCAACACAATGAAAAATAAAAGAATAACTGTTTTCTGATCATTAATGTACCCAAATAATGTTTCCACTGTGCACTCTGAACTGTTTTAAATAAGTTTAACTCAATTAAATGCATTTTTAAAGTTTCAGTGCAAATATATTCAAATATACATGTATATATATTCAAATATATAGGGGTTTTTTTATTTATTGAAATTGAACTATTTTTTATACAAATCAGAACAAAATTTATATTGTTTAACATTTTTTTGAACTCAAAATCACTTTTAAAACATATGTAAAATTTACCTAAACTATAGCACCATTGAACTTTCAAAATATCATTGAACAAAGAGTTAAATAAGGATATAGTTGTGCTTATGACGGCCAATTATCAACACGAGGGATATTTAAATAAGGATATAATATGAGTGAAATTGCAAATAACATAAAATTTATGGCAAAGATTAAAATATTAAATTAAAACAATTTGAACAGAGACTTAAGGGGGCGGTGGACGTTAACAAAGTTTTTTTTTTTTCATCATACGATATATGAAATTTTGTGGGAATATACATTTCACCATAAGTATATAGAACACTTTAAAAGAAACTTACAATCTTATTATAATTTTAAGATTTTTCTAAAAATTAAAGAACTCGACAAAAAAAGGCTATCTAATGATTCATAGACCTTCACTTGTTTGTAACATTAGTATAGATACTTAAAATTAAATATAGTTTATAATAGCTCCAGTTTTAACAGAAACCATTCGTTTATTTTTTTTTTCAAGATAGCACGTATATTAATTACGTTTTCTTTCGATTGTTATGAGAAAATGGCAACAAAATAATATAATTACTATTTTACAACTATTTTTCCTTTACTTTCTACAGAAATGGAGTACTTTCGTTGCGAATATTAAGCAAATGGTTCTAAAAATTACAAAAAAATTAATATTTCAAAAATAAATTGAGATGCAGTTTTCAAAAAAATTTTCATTTAAAAGTACGTTTTTTTCCCAATACTACGGTATAAAAACTGAAAATGTGCGATGCTTAGAAGTTTAAAAAATTGCTATAGAGTATTTAATTGTAATGCTTTGTTTTACGGGTGGCTTCTGTAAGGTAACGTTATTTTTTGGAGACCGCACAAAAAAAAAAAAAAAAAAAAAAAAAAAAAAAAAAAACTGGGAGAAAGAAATAGTATACCGGGGGCTAAAAAATAGATTTATTGCAAAAATGATAAGATTTGGAAGTACGAAATGTAAACCGAAAGTAATTCAAAACGAGAGAAACGGGGCGAGGTCAAACATCCTTAAATTAAGAAAAAATACGTTTAAAATTAATTTTTATTGATGGAAATTTATTTTACAAAAATTACTCTTTCGGAAAAGTTAAAGTGCTGTTTTACCTATTAAATAATAATCACATTATAACCATATCTTACACCCTGAGCCAACTTAAATAACCTAAATACGTACATTTTTTATAACTTCCAAGTTTTGTGAAATATAAAAATATTTTTGATTTGTTAACAACTTTATTATACAGGTTAGAAAAAAATCGATTGTTTCAAAAAAAAAAAAAAAAAAAAAGTCAAAATTTTATTTAAAATCATGGATTAAGTTCACCTGATCAGAAAGTAAAAACAAAAATTGAAAAGGAGGGTTAAAGAGACCGCAGACCTTTATTTGAGCAAAAATTGACCCCAAAATTGATATTTCCTCGTGTGTGTATGGTTATGGTTATTTTCCAATTTGTACTACGTCATTTGTTGAAAACCGCATGCAGATGCGGCTATTTTACACAAAGTTAGGCCTTTTAATATACTTTAAATCTGTTTTTCTCAATACTGATGTTTCAGCTTGTTAATTTTTTTAAATACTCCTTTGTACTTAATTTTTTATCAAAATTCATGAAACTGATAAAGCAGATTCCAGATATTGCTTAAAAGAAACTGTATATGCATTTTAAAATTCGACTTCATTAAGATATTTAAATTTGATTTTTAATTTATAAGGCAGAATTACGATGAAAATCGATATGGAATTTAGAAAAATATCTCTAAAAAATTAACTGTTTAACGGATTAAAAAAAAATCGATGCTAAGATTTGTTTCTAATAGAGTTTTACGTGATTAAAATCCAAAATCGAGGAATTATCTAAAAAATTAAGACGCAAGGAACATTTTAAAATTTCGTTTTAAATATTTAAATTTTTAGAAATATCTTAAAATTATAATAAGATTGGAAATTTATTTTAAGATATGCTATATACTTATGGTGAAATGTATATTTGCACAAAATTTCAAATCTCTATTATGAAAATTAAAAGCAATTTTTTTAAACGTCATTCGTCACCTTAAACAGGAATAGTATAACTATCAAATGAGAATAAAATAAACTTTGTTGCAAAGAAAAACCATTAATTTAATTTAATTTAAATTAATATTTTTATTTAGTTTTATTGCAAAAATATACTGAATTAAGAATATTAGCCCTCCCCTGAAAGATTTATTATTATTATCAAGAATAAAAACGATCATCAGGCATAGATTATGAAGCAATTTCTAACAACCAAAATCTTTATTGCGGCATCTCTGTAAATGAATATACATGATAGGCGATCCTTAATCTATTGAAAAGGTGGTATAGTGAACCTCGGTGATGCTTTTAGGTAGCTTTCTTTACAAAAAAGCTACCTATTGCAGCCGTTCGGAGGAAAGCGATTTCAAAAAATTTTGGTATATTTTCATCGATCATGACCCCCAGACCCCGAAACCACCCTCCGTTCAAAATTGATATATATATATATATATATATATCTGACCTATGTCACACTGTAACTCCCGTAATTATGAACCGATTTCGATGTAATTCGGTGTGTACATAGTACATACCAATGTCTCAACCGAGTTCGTTGGCCAGCTCCATCCGCCGTTTTGTTTCAAAATGGCGTCCATTTAAAATTTTAAAAAAAATTTAAAACTTGAAATGTGGTACCAAAAAATTAAAAATGGAAAAATATTTTTTTCTTATGTATTTGACCTTTATACAAAGATTCCGGAGCAGTTTTTGTTTCGGCTATATCTTAAAAAATGGCTGAGTTATAGCATTTTGAATTTCTAGCGTGGCTCACATTTTGAAACGTCCTGAATTTTGTCACGCGATAAAAGGCGTATTTATGAACCAATATGGATGTAATTCGGTGTGTACATAGTACATACCAATCTCTCGACCGAGTTTGTTGGCCAGCTTCATCCGCCATTTTGTTTCAAAATGGCGGCCATTTAAAAAATTTTTAAAAATTTAAAATTTGAAATGTGGTACCAAAAAATTGAAAATGGAAAAATATTTTTTTCTTATGTATTTGACCTTTATACAAAGATTTCGGAGCAGTTTTTGTTTCGTCTATATCTTAAAAAATGGCTGAGTTATAGCATTTTGAATTTCTAGCGTGGCTGACATTTTGAAACGTCCTGAAATTTGTCACGCGATAAAAGGCGTATTTATGAACCGATTTGGATGTAACTTCTTTTATACATAGTACATACCAATGTCTCGACCGGGTTCGTTGGCCAGCTTCACCCGCCATCTTGTTTAAAAATGGCAGCCATTTAAATTTTTAAGAAAAATTTAAATTTGAAATGTGGTACCAAAAATTAAAAATTGAAAAAATATTTTCTTCTTGTGTGTTTGACCTTGATAAAGAGATTCGGGAGCAGTTTTTGTTTCGTCTATATCTTAAGAAATGGCTGAGTGATAGCATTTTGAATTTCTAGCGTGGCTGACATTTTGAAACGTCCTGATTTTTCTCACGTAATAACAGGCGTATTTATGAACCGACTTGGATGTACCTTGGTGTGTACATAGTACATACAAATATCTCGACCGAGTTCGTTGGCCAGCTTCATCCGCCATCTTGTTTCAAAATGGCGGCCATTTAAAAAAATTAAAAAATAAAAAAAATTAAATGAGATACCAAAAAATTGGAAAATGAAAAAGATTTTTTTTGTATGTGTTTGACCTTAATACAAAGATTCCTGAACAGTTTTTCTTTCGTCTATATCTAAAAAAAAAATGGCTGAGTAATAGCATTTTGAATTTCTCGTGTGGCTGACATTTTAAAACGACCTGATTTTTGTCACGCGATAACAGGCGTATTTATGAACCTATTTGGATGTAACTTGGTCTGTACATAGTACATACCAATGTCTCGACCGAGTTTGTTGGCCAGCTTCATTCGCCATCTTGTTTCAAAAGGGTTGCCATTTAAAAAAATTAAATTTAAAATTCAAAATGAGGTATTAAAAAATTGGAAAATGAAAAAGATTTTTTTTATGTGTTTGGCCTTGATACAAAGATTCCGGAGCAGTTTTTGTTTCTGAAAATTTGTTCTTTTGTTGATATCTTAAAAAATGGCTGATTTATAGCACTTTGAATTTCTAGCATGGCTAACATTTTGAAATGATCTTGTATTTGTCACGCGATAACACACGTATTCGCCTATTTCAATGTAAGAAGGCATGTGGATAGTATACATCAACACCTCGACCAAGTTCGCTGGCCAGATTCATCAGCCATCTTGTTTCAAAATGGCGGCCATTAAATTAAAAAATATATATATATTTAAAGTGAGGTGCAAAAAAAATTAGAAATTGAAAAAGGTTTCTTTCTTAAGTATTTGATCTTGATATAAGGATTCAGGAGCATTTTTTGTTTGTCTTTACCTTAAAAAATGGCTCAGATATAGCTGTTTCAATTTCTATTGTGGGTGACATTTTGAAAAATCTGATTTTTTGCATGCGACAGCACTCCTATATATTAACCGATTCCGATGTGAGTGAGCATGTGCACAGCAATTACTAAGGTCTCGACCAAGTTCACTGCTTAGCCTCATCCACCATGTTGTCTTAAAATGACAGGCACTTTAAGAAATTGCCGAATTTGGCAGCCAAATATAAGTTACTTTAAAGAAAAGCAGCTTGGATAAAGCTGACTAATTTCGCGAAATTCTCATTCATTATGTTGATAAAAATTAGTATTGAATCTCCTATATTTGGTTTCCACTAAATTGAGCTTCGTGTGTTTGCATGATATAAGTTGGCTTTTTTTAAATAAGGATTATGAAAGCTACCTCTTCCTCCCGGCACTGGCCGGAAGGACTTTTTAATTTCATACTGTTTCAAGCATCATAACATCCTTAGAATTCATCGCAGACGATTTTCCTCTATAGATCACAACGTAATGGAACTCTCTTGCCCGTCCCTATAAACTAAGTATAAATTCTACCTAATCTGTATTTCTGAGAAAGCATGAGTTAGTTCGTTTCAGTGATGCATACCAATTTCATTCTGTTTGAAGTATTGTAACATCCTTAAAATGTATGGTAAACGACTTTTCCCAGTAGACCATAATGTTATAGAATTCCGTGTCTCTGTAAACGAGCTATAATTGCTACAGACGCCATTTTTAAAAGTGAACATTCTACAGTAAACATCAATAACACATAAAAATTGCATGGCAATTTGAGGATATTTATCAGAGTTAAAGCACTGACAGACAGACAACCTGAATTAATTAACACCTTTCAACTATATTGGAAACTGTTAACAAGCGGGTGATAAATAATTCAGAAAAAAAATTACAAATACCCCACTTTTTTGTATGGAAACACACATTAATATTGAAAAGATTCATCATAAATAGATGTGATAAAATTAAAGAATTACAGAACAAGTATAAGGCAGACAGACAGAGAAACTGAATTCCTTATTACTTTTCAACTATGATGGAAAACGCTAATAAGAGGAAGGAGTAGTATATAATTAAGAAAAATTTACAAACAACGCACTTTTTTGTATGGAAATACACATTAATACTGAAAAGGTTCTTCATTAAGAGATGAGATACAACCCCCTTTACTATTTTACTGGTATTTTATAATAATTTTCTTAATCAATAATTTCTGTCGATAAAAGAGATGCAATATTATTAAAAACTTTTTCCTATCCTTACACAGTAACATGATTTGCACATTCAGAGTGTTTTAAACGTTCGGGAAAGTAATTTTTCCCTTTCCATAAGATATTTTACTCGCACGTTTTTTTCTGAATATTCTTTTAAATCAAATTTATATTATGGTTCTCAAATATGTAAACATCATTTAAAAAACGAAATCTAGCTAACGATTTAATTTTTCAGCGTAAAAACTAAGGTCTAAAATGTTAACTGCAAGTAAAAAGTGATTGCAGTATGCAAAATAAAATAGTAAAGATTATCTCATTAATGAAATTAAGTAACTGAAATACATACAATTTGTATAACCATATACAGAGAAATCAGCAAGCTATTGCAGTGATTAAATTTAAATTCAGCATTCAATTCAATCGTGTGCATTTGGTGGAAGTCAGTCTTCTTCTCCAAATCGCGCTGTACCAAATCGCTGTTGCAGTAAAAATTTTATATTTTATTACTTTTTTACAGATTTTCAATTTGAGTTTTCGCAGGTAAATTCCACTCATTACAGGCTTTTTTAAAAACTTACAATACCGTTTGTATGTGGCAGTCAAATCTTGTTACTATTTTTTCACAGACTTCCTTTTGACATAAAGCTTTCAAATTTAGGAATCTATATGTATTGCTGAGGGCAATACATGAATTGAGTATTCAAGTTGTAACATTCAATCCCCAAGAGGGGGCCACTGGAGGCAAATTTAAAATTGAAAAAAATCACTATACCTCATAAACAAATGGAAATAAAATCTTGAAACTTGACATGCCTATAGTATAGCTAAAATTAGTAAACACATGTTACGAAATTTTTTAAAATTTGACTCCCAAGGAGCACAAAGGGACCTTATGCCCCCAAGCGCCCTCCGTTTTATAAAGATACCGCAAAAACACTACTTAAGGTTAAACTAACACTACTAAGGTTAATACTGCTTAAACTTAATGGTTACTCAATTACAGTTTGATTTTCTATTTAGAAATCAATATCGGCTTCAAGAATGAGTATTTGTTGAAAAATACTAAGGTCAGGGTTTACACAATAGCGCCAAATTTCGCCAAAAAGAAGTTGCCGTATATGAAGCTAATTTAGCGGTATCTGGCTAATTTGGTGAAATTCCCATTTAAATCTATCAATCTTCCATAACCGGGCTTACCGAAATTTAATCTAAACTCCGCGCATTTAAGGTTTTCTTTCCAAGACCTGTGGGTCAGAATTTAAAGTGTAATAATGTACGAAAATGTATATATTTACATCTTCAATCCGATGCTATTGTATTGATCACATAACTGCAACTAGACAGCGCTATAACTATCATAGCTCCTAACTGCCCGATTTTAATTTGCTTTATAATTTTCCATTATTTAGTGCATTTGAAAAACAAATATAATATTTCTACATTTTGTGAACTTTAATGAAAACGTGTTAAAAAAAAAAAAAAAAAAAAAAAAAAAAAAAATGTTTTTTTTTTTTTTTTTTTTTTTTTTACATTTGTTTTACTTTCTTTTATTAAATACATATAGACTCAGAAGATTTTTTTAAATATTCCTGTTACATAAAATAATATAATATATAAATGTTTAAAGGAGAACTCTCTGGTTAGTCGCTGAAATAAAACGCAATCATTTAAATTTGTGAAGCTGAAAGTCACATTATCTGTAAATTCCAAATTACCATACCTTTGAAATATTATTGCTATATAATAAGAAAATATGCATCTATATATCCACATTATTATTCGAAATATTTTAATATATGCACTGCACACACTTCCCTAAATAGTTATAACAACTATTACAATTTATAATAATCGAAATTAACGAATTGTAATTCTCCCAAACTTTAAAATCTCTTACGTCATTAACTGTTTCATATTATGCTAACGAATGCTTTAATGTTAGAATATTTAATCTAATTACTGAAATCCCATTAAAAATCTCATTAAGCAAGTAATTAGTTGTTCCAAGTTTTTTAAAATTAACTCTTTTATAATTTCCGAATTCGTGAAAATACATACGGTAATAATTAAAAGAACGGGAAAGATAGCGTGATAGAAATTGGGATTTTTTTTTAATATAATTTTTCTATGTAGCTTAAAAGAACGACTTCTGTGAAAGGTTTTGAAAAGTATATTTCGTTAGTAATTTAATTTTTAAATAAAAAAATTATCAACAGACTTTTATACTATGATGTTACGTAACATATATATTTTTTTATTTATACACTGTTAAAATTTTGCAGCATTCTGGCAGGTCATTTGAGTTTTTTCCGAAAACGGTTACACAACCGTGAATTTAACACTATTCTGACCATATTATTGGCGATTTTATGGTCAGAATATAGTTAAATTATGGTTATGAAACCGTTTTTTCAAAAAACGGTCGAATGACCTGCCAGAATGCTGCAAAATTTTTAACAGTGTAAATAACCAATGATTTGCAAAGTATTGTATTCAGCATCATGTTTTATTATAATTACTCACTAAATGTTACTGTTATTTACATCCTTATTAATTGCTGGTATTTAATTATAGGAATATTTCTCCAAAATTTCAGAAAGGTGAATCACTTTATGAAATTGATTCCGTACATTTCCATAGATGATAATCGAATAATTAAAAATCTCTTGAAAACCGTAAAAATAAAATACATGTCCCCAAAAAACTATATGGTCAGATTAAAAAAGATAATACTATTTAATAAATTTATAAACATATAAAACCTAAAATAATTGATTTTTTTAATCTCTACCCTGTTGACTATTAATTTCTAATATATTAATTATATAGCTCTTTTAACAAGGAAATACAACTGAATTAACGCAAACTTATAATCCATTAATGTTCTTACATGCATTTTTTAAATACGTAACTGCCCTGTGAAAAAAAAAAATCGAAACTTAAATTTTAATCCTTCAAGGCCTGATTTTTCAAAAATCATTTTAATAATGTTTTTCGGCTTTCATTTTAAAAAAATCATGGGAAAAATACTTTAAAAAATCATATTTTGTTTTAAGTATGTTTTACGGATAAAAAACTGTTTGTTAGTAATCGGCAATACTGGTCTTTAATTGAAAAAAAAAATTTTTTTCCATAAAATTTTATAATATTAAACACACAAAAATTTTAGGAACTATGATAAGGACTTAGGAAATAAATTTTACTTGCATACTGCAGAACAAAATAAGGTATTTCGCAAGCTTCCAAACAAAACAAAAAGAACAAGTAGCAACAATTGAAAAAATAAATCTGTCTTTATTCTTAAACAGTACAAGTGTTGCCATCTACATCTTGAAAATCGATTTAATAATATTTTCAGTATGTATTTTATTGGCAACATTAGACATTATAGCTTCAAAATTATTCTAATAGTATTTTAGAAGCCTAAATTGGGTATGTTGCCGAAAAGCATCACCCGGCATTTAGGGGTTTTAACTATCGTGAATTTTAGCTATACTATCACCAGTTTGCTTATGCAATCATCTTAAATTAGAATTATTAAAATGTGTCATTTGACATTGAAAATGTGTTGATTTCTGATGTTTCTAAAGAAAAAGAATTCCTTTCGAAATCGTAGATAGTTCGGAAGAGTTTATTGTACGATAGCAAGTCAATCAGTAGGTCACAAAAGCCAGTAAAAAAGGGGGTAACCAAGATGCATACTTAAAAGGGGTGTTTATTTCTCTATATAATCATCATTTACATTGATACATTTGTCCTATTTTTTTATGAGTTTTGTAATACTTCCTGCATAAAAGTCTTTCGACTGCAATCTGTGTACCTCACATTCAACGTCTGCATCATTCGCCTGTAGGCTAAACCATGCGAACACCCTGTTGCAGTTGCTAATGTTGTCTATTGTTGTTCGCCTGTCAGCTCTAACCATTTCCTCAACCTTCCGTACTGTTTCTTCTGTCGCAGTCTCAACAGAACGACGACTTCGTTCTTCGTGAACAACTTTTGAAAGCCCCTGCTCATCTTGTACAACTGTTGTCTCATAAATTCGAAATTGACATCTTGCATTAGGGAAGTACTGCCACCTATTGGCATATTTAGAAATAATTTACGACTATTTTCCGACCTCTGATATCGGTTTGTGACCTACTTACTGACTTTCCCTTGTATATCTTTACTTGTGATATTATATTTTCCTGGATTAAGGTATCTATCTACATTCAGGGCGCTTTTTTTTTCTTTTTTTTTTTAAAGAAATGCAAATTATTGAATATTTTAGTTAAGTCGTAATGCAAAATGATTAAAAAACATAAAATCCTAACAGTATTTTCAAACCTTTAATAAAATTGTGATTTTTCACACCTATTTTGTAACAAAATTTCGTGCTTACGCCAGACACCATACACTAAATTGAACTAAATATATTTTAATTTCCATTATACTACTTTAGTACTATCACACTTTCCTGTGCACTGAACTAGGAGTTTTTAAGGGGACAAGGGACCTTAAAATCCTTAAAAATATATTTTTTTATTTTTTGTAAATTTCTCCTAATTATTATTCAAGGGTACATTATGTGCATTATGGCATGCATTTTTCACAAAAAAAAAAAATTATTTTTATGAAAAAAATGGAATTTTATGCGTAGTCTTAGAAATCTTCGAAATGCCCCCTGCGCATTCCATATCTATGAAAATCCCCAATATTTTTTATAAAAGTTTGGTTTATATATATAAATAAAATAGAGCATCGATTTTTATATATTTGAATTTAAAAGTTAAAAAAAAATAAATTTTTCAATTTTTTCAACATTTTATTTTTTTTCTCAATTTTTTTTTTTTTTTTTGGGGGGGGGGGGATAAATGCATGCTATAATGCATATAATGTACCCTTGAATAATATTTAAAGTGAAATTTACAAAAAAAAAAAAATAATAATGATAATTTAAGGTCCTTTGTCCCCTTAAAGGAGATAATATCTTCAAAATTAACTGAAATTTTTCAAACTTCGACCGAGGGTTAAACCGCGGGTTCAGTAACCCCAGGTTGGTATTTTCAACCGGGAGTTGAAAACTCGTATTCACCGTTTACTTCGGATGAAAAGTTACCCAACTCTGGGTTTCTCGACCTAGGTTGAACGAAATGTGTTTATTGGTTAAAAAAAATCACATGCCTTGTTCGGTTTCGCGTCGAGACTCCGTTTGTTTATGTTTTGGAAGAAAAACGCCAATTAAAAAAAAAAAAAGAAAGAAAGAAAAGAAAGATTCAATGTAGTGTTGTTTTTTTTTTAATTCCCACAAAATGTATGGACAAAATAAAAACCTGTAATCACTAAATATGGATCAACTTATTTTTTCTTGAAAGTTTTAATATTTTTTAAACAATTATTATTTTTTAAAATTTATTAATGAGTTTGGTTAATGATATGAAACGTGTCAACTGCTAAAATAAATGTTAAAAGGTCCTTTTTCAAAATAAATTTTCGCATAGTTGCTAAAAAATGGAACTTGATTTGGGCCAAAACTAATGAAACTTGATTTGAATAAAAACTAAAATTTTATTTCAACAGCAATTATGATGATTTCTGTTATTAATAGCTCTAGTTAGCAATTAAACAATTTCTGATAATGAAAATATTAAAATGGAGAAAAAAGGAAAAAAATTAAGAATCTAGTCTGCTGTACTTTATATATACTATTTCTTTTATTAGTATAGGTGGTATCCCAGATGTATTAATTTTATTGTTTGGATTTTCAGCGAGCTAATTAAAATGTTTAATTCTAATTAAATTAGATAGTAATTAATATTCCAGGTTGACAGGAAAAAGTAGTGAAATAATATTAACAGAACTGCAGAAAAAGCGGCACAGGTGATCCTAATGGTGCCCTGGCACCAGGTACCAAGCCGCAGAGGCGCTCCATAGGCGCATATAATTATCACTTCCGAAGGATTGATAAACCTTTTTCATTTAACTAGTCGCTAAATAAAACTCTATACTTCCTTTAAGTTTAAACTGTGTGCTGTGGAGATATTTTATAAGATATTATTTTAAGGAACGCAAATATTTTAAACTTTTTAAGACTACTAGTGTATAGTGTATGAATTTCCATTCAACACATATAATCGAATAAGGCCTTTCCTAAATCATTATAAATGTATTCTGAATACTATCTGGACAAATAAATGTGAAATATTACAGAAAGTTGAATTTTTATCGACCAGCTTTTAGGACCTATCCCCACCCCTTACCCTTCAGCCATTTGTATGAGAATTTTTCTATTATCACATTTACAAGATAAGCTATTCACTTGATTATCTTTGACTATTTTTTGATAAATTAGCCTAATAATTACGAAATATTATTACATGCACGAAGACACTTGTTTTTGGTTGCAGTGTTGCATTTGAAAAAATGTATTTATTTAGAAAATGTTATTTTATTTTCTATATTTTTTCCAGCTTCTTAATTTCATATTTTTAACTCATTTAGATATCACTTCATTAGATGTAATAAGAATCTCATTTAGAATAGAAATTAAAAGTGGGATTCCTTTTTTTTTTATTTTTATGATTGATTAATGATAGATTTCTACACTAAATAGGCAGAATAATGATAGTTTGTAATCTAACAAAACAACTCAAATTAATTATTAATAATTTCATATAATTTTACATTATCTAATAAATAAAATAGCTGTCTGTTGTTTGTGAATCAGTGGAGAAAAACAAGTTCCCATTTGTACCACCCTACCCATTCCCTCTATTTTTTGGTGTCATTCTTTAATTTAAGCAAATTAAACGTTATGCTGTGTAAGATATAGAAATAAAAAGAAAGTTTAAAGTACATATTACCAAAAATAGAAGAATATATGTAATACACATATATATATATTATCTATACATTTTTTGACTGGTTTGTTTATATTTATACATTATATCTCCTTCATTACATGTTGAATTGTTTGCTTTCATAAATACTCATGATCACGAAGAATTTATTTACCTTAAAAAGTCATCATTACTGCAAGGGCTGATAGAAATATTTTTGGTGTGGGTTATTTTAAAAAAGGAAAGTTTTTTTTTCTTTCTTTTTTTTTTTTTTCCAGCGTATTTCAATCCTTTAGTAATTTATTTTAATTTAGCTGTCAATTAAGAAGCAAAACTTATAAGTGATCTCTAAAAAAAGTCACAATTTCAGTAGGTAACATTCAAAAGTTATTCATTTTAGGATTTATTATTACTATTATTATTTTCGTATAAAATAGTACTAATGCAATATTTTATATTATGTATAATTTTGAAATTAAAATACAGTTGAAAAAGAAATGCAATAAAAATAAATATTTCAAATTCCACAAAAATTGGGAAACATACGTAGAAGCTTACAAACAATCCTAAAAAAAATCAATAAAGTAATAAAACTCAAATTGTTTAAATTTTAAGTTAAAATATCTAATTTATAGATCTGATTTATACATACTCAGTTTGTACATAAACAATAATATATCTTTTACACAATAGACCCAAAATTTAATTTTAAAACATTCTATAAGTACTGATCAAAAATCTACAGAGAATCTATGGATATTCTAAGATAATCTGTGTTTTTCTTTACTTAAACAAAAATGCAAATTAGCCTGAGTCTCACATTTTAATTAGAACTTATGCAAGTATGGCGTTTATTTCGGTCCTGTTAAAATACATTTGTGAATTTTTTAACATCAAAATTGCAAAAAAAAAAGACCTTAAACGCGACAGTTGTTATTTTAGAAGCAATTATTCGGCTGTTTAAGTAATATTGGCTATTTTTAAGGCAAATGAATTTTTCGCGACCACGCGTATTTATGTAAACAAACAATTCAACATGCATTCAATATATAGAGGCTATATACATAAATATAAACAAATCAGATAAAAATATTGAAGATAATTACATATATATGAGATTACATACCTTTGCATAATGTTATTCCGTTTTATTTAATAGTAGAACTTCTATATTTTACACAGCACATTCTATCAGCACGTCTGCCGCCATTGTAAAATGGCGGTCCTCTCCCTCTCCTCACTCGCATTTTCGCCGATCCCAACCATTATAGCAAAAATGAGAAACAGCGCATGCGTGGGGACTTAGATTGAAATTCACTTACTAGAAAACAAATATTTACAAGGTTACCAGCTTGGCGCTTTTATCATATCAGGCGTGAAATTTTCATCCCATCAACATTTTTTTCAGTTGATTAGCAAAACTTTCGGTAAATGTTGTAGCAAGCCAATGGCTCATTATAAATAAAAATACCTCTAATATTAATTATATATTTTTACTCTTATTGTTTAGTTATTTTAAATCCCCTGCAAAATATATTTTTAAATAATTAAAGGTAATTTGGTGAAAGTCCATGTAAAGTTTTATTAATTTCAACAGAAGGAACCGCATATTATTTAATATAATTCATTTATTAAATACTCAACTTTATTTAATATTCTATTTTCATTTGTTTTGTAATTTCCTATGTCAATTACATTATTATTTTATTTTTATTGACAAAGAACACTGCTTTAGAAATAGCTTCATGTGATTTTCTTAAAATATTTAATACTAACGCAATTAGGAAATTATTTATTACTCAACAAATAAAGAGTAAAATTTTGCAAATGAGCTTATCAATGAGTAATTTAAACGGATTACTAATAAAAATGTAGCTGCAAATATATATTATTCTTTCCACACTTAAAAATAAGAAGAATGATTATCTAATTTTTTTTTTTTTTTTTTTTTTTTACTTTATATATTTATTTTTTTAACATAAAGTTAAAAATATATTCCATTTCTGCTGCCAAAATAGCATAGTTTTAAAGAAACATTATTAATTTATTTTAAGCAGTACATATAAATTTAAATGTAATAGTTTATGATTTTTACAAATTTAATAATGCATTATTTTTTTTACAATTCTATTTTACTTTATGTAATTTAACTAAATGTTAAATACATTTTTTATTGAATATTATTACTATTTCCTTCCTTTTTAAATACAACTTCTTGCAACTGTTTTTTTTTTCTTTTAATTCAGTTATAAGCAATTAAAAGCTATCTATTCAGATAATTATAAAATTCTTTTAATAACCAATTTCGTTTAAATCACTGGATATAGATGGCAGCACAATAATTTTTTTTCACTTTTTGTGTGGAGGGGGGGGGGGGGGTGATATTATTTGATCCAACATCAATATCATTTATACTTCTTTAGATTTTTTTCAGTTAATGATTAACATGATATGATGTTTTTGTCACATTATAATTATGGTGTATAAAAATTAATAAAGAATTTATATGAAACTGTTTTTAGGAATACATTCAAATAAATAGTCTTATCTTATACTGGTTATCTTTCTCTTTTATTTCACTCCATATACAAATTGTACCTTAATATTATGTAACATCATACATTTATAAAAAATGAAAATTATTTTGCAAAGATATAAATTATTATTAAGAGTTTTTTTAGTTTAAAATAGAGTTCATTTTAGTTATACTATTATCAAATTAAGTTATAATACACATTAATTCGATAATTAATTATTTATAATTAATAAGCAAAAACAATGTTTAGATATTCCAAATAGCTGATTAGATTTAATATTTTGTTTTCAAATTATTTATTGATAGTATATTATTATGTAATTTTCATGCAATTTATAAATAATTATAGCATCTTTCAATATGAAATAATAGAATATTGAATATAGAACGTTTGATAAAGATAAATTATTATATTTTGTAATTTATAATTATCAAATTATCGTTGTTATTATATTATAAAATTAAATATGCCACTGTAATTTATAGGTAATTGGTTTGATAATAACAAATTATTAAAAATATAATGATACAATAATATTAATACTTAGATTATTATCAAAATATTATTATTATTATATTAGTAATGTAATACTATCCATATATTTCAATAAATGAAATTTTACATATCAATATTTCATTGAAAATTAATGATAATTTATGATATTTATTTATAAAATATCTTCTTTAGACAATAAAGAAGATAATATTTATTGTGGATTACACCTGTTTTACTTATAATGAAAATATTTAATGTTGGTAATAAATAAATACTATAACATTATAAAAATATCAATAATGATCAAATATTTCAGTAAACCATTTAATGATTAAAATAAATATATATATATATAGATTTAAAAACTAAACTAACAGCATTTTTTTTTTTTTTTTACAAAATATTTTAAAATTAAGATTATAAAAATAATAATAGTTAATAAAAAAATTATAATTATACAATTAAGATAGTATTTCAATATTTTATAGTATGTATTATAAAATATCTCTCTATAACATATCTTGTAATATTATAAATTTATTTATTTAATATAGATAATATTTATTATAAATAGTATCTCTTTTTTATTTGTATTGATACAACTATACTATTAATATCTGATAATATTTAATTACAATACATTAATAATGATAAAAAATAAATATTATAATATCTAACATACTATGAGTAATGCTAAAATATTTCAATAAACTATTTAAGTATCTTTATGTGAATAAACCAGGAAACAGATTTAAAATATACTATAAATTAATATTGGAGATTTAAGTAGCTAGATTCACAAAAAAGTAAAATATCATAAGAAAATCTCAAGTCCTAAAAATTAAAACACCACTGTCAATCTAATAATAATAATATTTTTGTTGTTGCGATTGTTAATTACCAATTTAGATTATCTGTAAATTATATCTAGAAGTAGTTGCGATATTGAGAAAAATGTTAAATTATCAAACATAACAGTTTATTATCTAATGTAGGTGATATTGTTATTTATTTATAAATCACATTAAAGTTAGAAGAAAAAGAGTCAACACTGTTTATGAAAATATTTTTATCATTTTTAACAGGAATATACGTATATTGTTTAGGTAAATTCATTATAAATTTAAAATCAAATAAGTTTACGTAAGCTCTATACTGTATCACCGTTTCACAATAACAAGACATTGAAATATTTTCGAACGCCAAAAAGTAATCGCCAATTGACATAGCAACCTCGACAACCCTGTACAAGTTTTCTAGCAAGAGAATTTCAATCTAAGTCCCCACGCATGCGCAGCTTCTAATTTTTGCTATAACGGTTGGGATCGGCGAAAATGCTCCTCACTCTCACAGCTTGTTTTTCGTTAAATACGCATGCTCGGTTGAAAAATCCTAGGTTGAACCCTGCTGTAGACCAAGGTTGGGTTACTGAACCCGGCGTTAGATTTTAACCTCGAACCGGTTCAGTGGGGTTGACGGTGAATGCCATTTGAGTTTTCAACCCGGGTTTTCTGCATAACTCCGGGTCGAAGTTATTCGTGAATACGAGCGTAACCATTTTCCTCAACCTTCCGTACTGTTTCTTCTGTCGCAGTCTCAACAGAACGACGACTTCGTTCTTCGTGAACAACTTTTGAAAGCCCCTGCTCATCTTGTACAACTGTTGTCTCATAAATTCGAAATTGACATCTTGCATTAGGGAAGTGCTGCCACCTATTGGCATATTTAGAAATAATTTACGACTATTTTCCGACCTCTGATATCGGTTTGTGACCTACTTACTGACTTTCCCTTGTATATCTTTACTTGTGATATTATATTTTCCTGGATTAAGGTATCTATCTACATTCAGGGCGCTTTTTTTTCCTTTTTTTTTTAAAGAAATGCACATTATTGAATATTTTAGTTAAGTCGTAATGCAAAACGATTAAAAAACATAAAATCCTAACAGTATTTTCAAACCTTTAATAAAATTGTGATTTTTCACACCTATTTTGTAACAAAATTTCGTGCTTACGCCAGACACCATACACTAAATTGAACTAAATATATTTTAATTTCCATTATACTACTTTAGTACTATCACACTTTCCTGTGCACTGAACTAGGAGTTTTTAAGGGGACAAGGGACCTTAAAATCCTTAAAAATATATTTTTTTATTTTTTGTAAATTTCTCCTAATTATTATTCAAGGGTACATTATGTGCATTATGGCATGCATTTTTCACAAAAAAAAAATTATTTTTATGAAAAAAATGGAATTTTATGCGTAGTCTTAGAAATCTTCGAAATGCCCCCTGCGCATTCCATATCTATGAAAATCCCCAATATTTTTTATAAAAGTTTGGTTTATATATATAAATAAAATAGAGCATCGATTTTTATATATTTGAATTTAAAAGTTAAAAAAAAATAAATTTTTAAATTTTTTCAACATTTTATTTTTTTTCTCAATTTTTTTTTTTTTTTTTTTTTTTTTTTTTGTGGGGGGGGGGGGGGATAAATGCATGCTATAATGCATATAATGTACCCTTGAATAATATTTAAAGTGAAATTTACAAAAAAAAAAAAAATAATAATAATAATAATTTAAGGTCCTTTGTCCCCTTAAAGGAGATAATATCTTCAAAATTAACTGAAATTTTTCAATGAATGTCAAAAAATGCATATTTTTATTAAAAATTACTATTTTTTATATTCGAGTGTCCATAAAATAACTACATTATCACATAGAGCTTGAATTCTACTTCAGAACACAGTGAGTAGTGTGTAAGGAATTCTGACAGAATTTTACTGTAATATGTTTAAAACGTTTTAGGTAATGAACTTTATCAAACATGCGAGATGACGGAAAAATTTATTTTCCAGAAATCTCATTTAAAGATTTCATTTATATTTTTCAGATATTTTTGTAAAATTTATCTAGATGCATCGATTAATATTTAGTAGTGTTTGTATGTAAAAATCATAAGAAAAGGATGCTTAGAAGCTTTATTTATATTTCTCGTGAGTTTCCTCCGCCCACTTCCGGTATTTAACTCGTTACTTCATGTTTATTAAATTGGTCATAATTCCTCTTTTATTAATCATAAAAATAAAATTAAAATAGATTTGGAATAAAAAAACGATTGCTCTTTCAAATAAAGAAGTAAAAAATATAATCGAAATCTTTTTGCGAAAACGATCAGTTAATGTATGCCTCAAGGCTCCTAATCACTCAGCTTCCGAATTTCCTTCGCTAATGTTCTTTTTAAGGGGTAAAATGCATTGGTATATTTAAAATGTCTCCTCGGAAATTAATATTTTTACCTGACTGCCAAGAAGGGTTATGTGTTTCACGCGTATCTGAGTATGTGGATTTCTATATACCCTCGAAACATCACAACGGCGGGATGGATTTTTATGAATGAGGTCTCTATCGATTCATCTTAACTGTCCGATGGTTAAAGGCTAGGTTTTGTTTTTATAAATTCAAAATGGCGGCCGTAAAATACAAAATGGCGGTAGAGACGACAAAAAATTTTACGCACCCTATTGAGTGGCATATCATTGGATAAATCTTTCAAATGATGACGATGTTTCATTGACTATTTTACCGTCAGAAGCTTCGTTTAAATATTACACAACCTGGAAGTTGTGTAGGAAGGATCTCTAGCTTTACTGCAACTCTAACCATCATAAACATCTATAGACTTCATCAAAACAGTGTTTATAGATAGGAATTAACAATTAAACACAACTTAAATGTCATCAATACAAGTAAATAAAATATTAGGTAAGTAATACAAAGAAAAATAGTTTCACATTGATGAGAAATAATTAATTAGTTCGCTTTTTACGCAATCGGGTTTTTTGATTTTTTAAATTTAATTTTTACTTGTTAACTCCTTTTCTCTATGTATTCGTCTTCAAGGATGTCTCTATTTTTTTTTCTTAGTTCTCAAAATATTTCTAAAATACATATTTAATATTATTTGAAAAGATAAATTATTATTAAGTTTATTATTATTTATAAAGTTTATATGAAGTTACAAGTTTTAGAAATATTTTGGAACTAAAGAAAAAGAGATTTTCCTTAAGAAGAGTATACCGGAAAAAAAAAAGAGTTAAAAATATTAATTCCACAAGGAAATATTTTAAATATAAGAATGCATTCTACGCCCATAGACTTAGCATTAACGGGGGAAAATTGGAAGCGGAGGAACTAGCAGATTTAAGGAACAACTGTTTTTTTTTTCTGTTTTTTTTCTCAAAACTTATGTCTGTCTGTCTAATTTCTGATGGATATAAAGCTTCTTTTCACCCCCTCTGTGTGTCCTAGCATAAATTTATAAATGAAAACATGTTTTATCTTGCGTTTCTATTACTTTTAACATATTTTGTTACATTTTTAAAATCTATATCAAAATATCTGTATTTTGTAAGGTTTTATTTTTTCTACACATTATTTACAATTTTAGGATAATAAATTATATATTTTCCTTAATGAATTTAAAATATGTTAAAATATTAGTAACTGCATCTTTTTAATGATAATTAATCTAACTGATATCATTAGCATAATAAAATAGATTTCGCCAGTATTTCTTTTCTGTAATTTATATTTTTTAATTTAAGTAAATCAAATGTACAAATACATATAAAGATTTTCAAATTTTAATTTTCTCATGTTAATATTTTACGAATAGCAAAGTAAAATATATATTTTTTAATGATCATGATATATTATTCTTAGTTTCCTAAAAGAAATTAAATATTTTAAGTTGATTTAACTGAGACTACTTACTTATAATCTTTTATTTATGAAAATAGCTTTACTAATTTATCAAATTTAACATTCTTGGAATTAATCTCTTTAAGTCAAAAGATTAAATCCTTAAGCCTTAGAGCTTCGATTCTCTTTATCTTGAAATATTTTCGATAGATCCCTAATTGGCTTTCTTGTTTATGTTTCATTCTCTGCATAAAATTTCCTAATTTCAAAAATTTCAATTTTTCTTGCACGCTTCAGATATATATTTAAATATTAATAGTTCTATCTAATGGCACACTTCTTCAATAATTAATCAGAAGCATTTTTAATTTGATAAGATTTCATTAAAATAAGAAAGTTTATTGCTAATACTTCTGAAGCCAGGGATTGTTTAATAAGAATAAAATTTAAACTTTTTCTTTTTTTTATATGTAATTATCTGAGCGTCTTTAAAAAGGCAAAATAGCAAAAATTTTATCCAAATGTATATGAAAAGACTAGTGCAGAAAGAATTTATTATTTATGAAATTTCAACGGAAACATTTCTTCATGGCTATTTAATTAATTTTAGAATTTTTTATTAAAAGATTGATGTTTCTGACGGTTTAAAATTAGTTATATGCGAATATTTAATATTTTAGTTTATTAATCAATGAGATTATGTTTTAAACCTTTGCATAACCACCACGTTGCATATATGCTACATACTCAAAAATCAATTTAACTTGTACAATTGGCTCTAAAAGACAATTTTATTTATTCCTGCCATCTTCCAAAATAGCAGTTAAAATAAATTGTTCATTGAATTCTCAATAGATGGCGGTACTAAGTACAATTTTCATGACAAAGTTATATTTACCATTTGTGCAGTTTCACATCGTTATTACTAAAATAAACTTTGTAAATTTGGTCAAATAAAAAAAGTTTGCAAGGTAAAAAAAAAAAAATTCTTTTTTAGATATTTGACTCATTACTTTATTAAATTGGCCATAACCTCTCTTCTATTAATCATAAAAATAAAATTAAAAATATTTGGAATCGAAAACAATCGCTCTTTGAAAGAAGACAATAAGGAGCTGTGCATATATAACTTTATCAACTTTTTGGCAATTTTGAAAGCCACCCCCTCCACCTACCGATGTCATGCGTTATCATCTCCCCCCACCCACCCCACCCCCGTAAAGATATCGTTATCAATGTCTAAAAATTCTTTGTTTTTTGGAATTTATTTCTTTTGTTTAGAGTGATATACAAAAAATGGTTACATTTATTTTTCGAATACTTCATTGATTCAAATGAAGAAATGAATTGAAATGATCACTTTATATATCAAATAACTTTACATCAAATAACACTTAAAAGAATTAGTTACTATTTAAAAATATTTTATAATAACTTTTTGTTTCATAATGCATTCAACAGTAAGAATGTCTTCTTGCACTTACCCCTCACCGATGAGGGGGGGGGGGGGATTCTTATCAACAAAACAGGTGGAGAACATTCTTTCACTTTTCTTTATTAGTAAACATAAACACAAGTTCCATTTCAAATATACTTTGTATATGGTTTCTCGAACAGCGGATCATATATGCATATACATAATGGAGAAGAATAAGAATGTCAAACGTTGGGGGTATTATATATTTTGGTATTAAATAATTTTATAAAAATTGAGTGATTTTTATAATAAATTTGTATTTTTATAAAAATAGATAACAGACTAAAAGAAAGATAACATACTATTTTCATGTAAAGATTACATTACAAATAAAAAGAGAAAATTTTGGTTCGATAAAAAATGATATCGATATCAAAAGACATCCCCCCCCCCTCCCCGTTGAGATATCTTACGATATCATGCGCCCCCCCGCCCCTCTAAAATGATAACGTTATATATGCACAACCCCTAAAACAACTTGCAAAAAAATTTACGAAAACGGCTATTTTAATGTAAGTCTTAAGGAACTAATGTACCTTAAGGAATCCTGTCTTTTTGCATAGTTTATGTCTGTTAAATTTCGAATGGATATATAGATAGCTTCTTTTCCCCCATTCTGTGTGTCCTAGCATAAATTTATAAATGGAAACATGTTTATCTTGCGTTTCTATTATTTTTAATTTATTTTGTTATGCTTTTAAAATCTGTATCAAAATATCTATTCACTTTGTATATGTAAGAATTTTTTTCTCTACACATATTATTTACAATTTCAGGATATTACATTATATATTTTCCTTAATGAATTGAAAATATATCAAAATATTAGTAACTGCATCTTCTTAATGACAATTATTCTAACTGATATCATTAGTATAATAAAATAGATTTCGCCTGCGTTTATTTTCTGTAATCTATGTTTTTAAATATATGTAAATTGAATATCCTCATACTTATTAAGATTTTAAAAATTCAGTTTTCCTACTTTAATCTTTAGATAAATAAAAAATATATAATTTTAATTATTGTGCTATAATCATAGTTTTCTTTAAGAAATAAAATATTTTAAATAATTTTCGTTCTAACTGAAATTAATAACTTATATTCTTTTATTTATAAAATTTCTTGTATTTAGCTCTTCTAATTTATCACATTTAACGTACTTTTGGAATTAATCTCTTTAAGTCGAGAGATTAAATCCTTACGACCTAGAGCTTGGAATCTGCAAATATTTTCGATATATTCCTAATTGGATTCTTGTTTATTTTTTATTCTCTTTATAGAAATTCCTAATTTCAAAATTTTCAATTTTTCTTTCACTCTTCAGATATATTTTTAATTATTTAAAAATTATTTAAAGTTCTAGGTAATTACACTTCTTCAACATTTAATAAGAAGCATTTTTACTTTGATAATGTTTCATTAAAGTAACAAAGTGCATTCTTAATACTTCTAAAGTCACGGATTATTTAACAAGAATAAAATTTAACCCTTTTTTTTAAAAGTAATTGTACGAGCGTCATTTAAAAAGTCAAAATAACAAAATTATATAACAAATATATTAAAATATTATAAACTGCATCTTCTTAATGGCAATCAGTATAACTGATATCATTAGAATAATAAAAAAGATTTCGCCAGTGTTAATTTTAAATAATTAATTAATATTTTAAGATCTAAGTAAATTAAATGTACGCATAATTATAAAGATTTTTAAAATTTAATTTTCCAATGTTAATCTTTAGCGAACTAAAATATATTTTTTTAATGATTAATCTATACTCTTAATTTTTTAAAAAAAATAGAATATTTTATGTAGATTTTCGATCTCTGAAACTATTTACATATAATCTTTTATTTCTGAAAATAGTTCTAATTTTTCAAATTTAACGTTCTTGGAATTAATCCGTTTAACTCAAGAGATTAAATCCTTAAGCCTTAGAGCTTAGAATCTTTTTATCTGCAAATATTTTCGATATATTCCTAATTGGCTTTCTTGTTTATTTTTCTTTCTCTGCATACAAATTCCTAATTTCAAAATTTTCAATTTTTCTTTCACTCTTCAGATATATTTTTAATTATTTATAATTCTATGTAATTACACTTTTTCGACATTTAATAAGGTAATTATCCGAGCGTCCTTTAAAAAGTCAAAATAACAAAATTACATAAAAAATATATTAAAATATTATAAACTGTATCTTCTTAATGGCAATTATTCTAACTGATATTATTAGAATAATAAAAATGATTTCGCCAGTGTTAATTTTAAATAATAAATTAATATTTTAAAATCTAAGTAAATTAAATGTACGCATAATTATAAAGATTTTTAAAATTTAATTTTCCAATGTTAATCTTTAGCGAACTAAAATGTACTTTTTTTAATGATTATTCTATATTCTTATTCTTTTTTTTTTTTTAAGAAATAGACCATTTTAAGTAGATTTTGGATCAAACTGAAACTATTTACATATAATCTTTTATTTATGAAAATAGCTCTTCTAATTTATCATATTTAACGTTCTTGGGAATCTATTTAACTCAAGAGATTAAATCCTTAAGCCCATGAGCTTTGAATCTCTTTGTCTGCAAATATATTTGATAGCGTCCTAATTAGCTTTCTTGTTTATTTTTCAATCTCTATATTAAATTCCCTAACTTCAAAATTTTCAATTTTTCTTTCACTCTTCAGCTATGTTTTTAATTATTAATAGTTCTAGGTAATTGCACAATAAATAATAAGAAACATTTTTACTTTGATAATATTTCATTAAAATAAGAAAGCGTATTTGTTAATACTTTAGTCAGGGATTATTTAACAAGAATAAAATTTAACCCTTTCTTTAAATGCAATTATCCGAGCGTCTTTAAAAAGTCAAAATAACAAAATAGTATAACAAATATATCAAAATACTATAAACTGCATCTTCTTAATGGCAGTTATTCTAACTGATATTATTAGTATAATAAAAAAGTGTCCGCCAGAGTTAATTTTTAATAATTAATTAATATTTTAAAATCTAATATGTTAAATGAACGCATAATTATAAAGATTTTCAAAATTTAATTTTCTAGTGTTAATATTTAGTAAACTAAAATATATTTTTTAAGGATTATTCTATATTCTTTGTTTTAAAAAGAAATAGAATATTTTAAGTAGATTTTCGATCTAACTGAAACTATTTACTTATAATCTTTTACTTATGAAAATAGCTTTTCTAATGTATAAAATTTTTCGTTCTTGGAATTAATCTGTTTAAGTCAAGAGATTAAATCCTTAAGCCTTAGAGCTTCGAATCTCTTTATCTGCAAATATTTTCGATAGATTCCAAATTGGCTTTCTTGTTTATTTTTCAATCGCTGCATACAATTTCCAAATTTCCAAATTTTCAATTTTTCTTTTACTATTGAGATATGTTTTTAATTATTTATAGTTCTAGGTAATTGCACTTCTTCAAGAATTAATAAGAAATATTTTTGCTTTGATAATATTGCATTGAAATAAGAAAGTGTACTTTACATTGTACAAGTGTAATTACTTCTGAAGTCAGGGATTATTTAATAAGAATAAAATTTAAACCTCTTATTTTTTTAAAAATGTAATTATCTGAGCGTCTGTAAAAATTCAAAATATAAAAAAGTTCATCGAAAAGTATATGAAAAATCTAATTGTACCGAAAGAAATTTTTATTTAACCCATTTGGGTCCGATTTTTTTTTTCAAGTTTGAGAACAAAATTACTTTTACTTTAATAATGTCAATCGTAGCTATCCCGATAGTTTTATTGAAGATTAAAGATTATGTCATTGTCTGAAATACAACGAATACATTTATTTTGTGCACTATTCAATTTATATTTATATGATGATAGGTTAGGGAAGAGTTTTTGGAGATGTTTAGAAAATATTGTATTGCAACAGCGTTTAACAGAAATTATAAATTTCTAATGTCTTTTGCGTTTTATCATACATGATTCGTTCAGCAAAGTAACGTATATTTTAAATTTGAAGAATGAAATATATGCATAAAATAAAGGAATCGCCAGTAATGCAAAGATAATAAAGCAGACTTTTATTATTATTGTTATTACTAAATGTCAAAACATAAATGAAGTCATAATAAGAAATAGAAATAGTCATATACTATCGTTACTATATGTAGATAGAAACAAAAGTAATTGTTAAGACAAAATAATACTCGATGAAAAGATATGTAATATTAATAGTACACCAGACACGACAGGTTTAAGGGGACAGTTTACATTTTTTTTTTTTAAATATGTGGTTCAAATGGTGAACTCACTGTATTTCAATGTTCAACTAAAAGTACATTTAAAAAATTAACTGCATATTTAATTAAAATTTTAAAAAAAGTTTTTAAAAAATTAAATTATTTTAAATATTGATATTTTTGACCGTTTTTTTTTTAAAGATTTCCAAATGTGTATTGCACAAGACAGCGCATGGATTTTTAGATATATCTAATATTACATTTAATATAATTTTTTTACTGATATACACTGGTGTCCAAAATTAAGGACCGATCACAAAATGCTAATTTTCAGGTACGCGAATACTCAAAAGGAAATAATATAATTCGAATAATTACTATCTCTACAGCACAACTAGTCCATATAACATCTCATTCATGCCACACATGGTCACAAGTGTCACAGTCACTACTGTGAAGAAAAAAAAATAGGAAATTCCATACATCTCATTATGAGTCTCAAATGATCACTCTATGTGACTCCACTGAGACATCGATGTGACTGCTGCTTTGTGACGAGTCACCATGTGACTTTACAATGTAGTTACATAGTGACTCTCATGTGACTGTCATCTGCAGACTCAATTTCAAAGTCATCGTGAACGCTGCATTGTGATAAGTTATCAAATAATGTCACATTAAAGTCACACGATGACTTTCAGCTGGCAGAGAGACTACTGTGAAGTCACCATTCTGCTCTTTTCTAAAAAGTCACCATGTGACTATAATGTGATATTATTTGGTGACTTATCATAATGCAACGTTCATTATGACTTTGAAATTGAGTCTAAAAATGATAATCACAAGTGAGTCACAGTGTAACTATATTGTAAAGTTACCTGGTGACTCGTCACAAAGCAGCAGTCACATTGACGTCTCGGTGGAGTCACATATAGTGATCATTTGAGACTCATGAGACGTATGGAATTTCCTATTTTTTTGCTTCACCGTAGTGACTGTGACACTTGTGACCATGTGTGACATGAATGAGATGCTATACGGACTAGCTGTGCTGTAGGGATAGTAATTATTTGAATTATATAATTTCCTTTTGAGTATTCGCTTACTTAAAAATTAGCATTTTGTGAATGGTCCTTAATTTTGGACACCAGTGTATATAGTGTAAAACGATGAAATCTAACACACCTTCATATATATATATATATATAATTTTTTTTTAATGACAAAGAACCAGAACGCTAATTCCAAGAGCATATTTATCACATATATAATAAAGAACATGTACAAAAAAGTTTAAATCTCTATCTCAAATTCAAAAAAAGCCTTAGCATTTTTAAAACATAAAAGTGAACAAAATATCAACATGGAGAGCAATCCATTTAAAGTTTTAATTTGTGTGGGTAATTGCGCTGGGTGTGTTAACAAAATTTACAATATCTCGCCATATAATTGCAAAAAATGGGTAAAAATGAGATGTCAAAATATTCACAATTAAATAGACTTTCATTTAATATTGAAAAAAAAAATGGATTTTTTGACCGATTTTAAGGTAAACTGTCCCCTTAAGAAATGTTAACAAAATTTACAAAGTCTCGCGATATAATTGCAAAAAGTCGATGAGGTGTTAAAATATTCACAATTAAATAGACTTTCATTTAATATTAAAAAATACAAAAATGGATTTTTTGACCGATTTTGAGGTAAACTGTCCCCTTAAGAAATGTTAATATAATTTGCAATATCTCGCGATATAATTGCAAAAAGTCTGTAAAAATGAGGTGTCAAAATATTCACAATTAAATAGACTTTCATTTAATATTAAAAATACAAAAATGGATTTTTTGACCGATTTTGAGGTAAACTGCCCCCTTAAGAACCCCCTCACTGACAAGCCCGTGTTAATACGTTCATTAAGCTCCAAGTTTCGCTGCAATACAAGAAATATTTAAAGTAATATAATTCTATTAATTTAATGTATTTTTAATACATTGAACAATGATTAATACTTCCAAGGATTGGATTCATATTCGTTATTAAGTTTTTTTATAAAATGTCGAAAGTATCATCTTTTTTTAGCATTTACAACAAAACGCAGAGAAAACAACATTACAATTTCGCCCTTTTTCAAGACAGTGAGAGGGTTAAGAAATGTTAACAACATTTACAATATCTCGCGATATAATTGCAAAAAGTCTGTAAAAATGAGGTGTCAAAATATTCACGATTAAATAGACTTTCATTTAATATTAGAAAAACAAAAATGGATTATTTGACCGATTTTGAGGTAAACTGTCCCCTTAAGAAATGTTAACAAACTTTACAATATCTCGCGATATAATTGCAAAAAGTCTGTAAAAATGAGGTGTCAAAATATTCACAATTAAATAGACTTTCATTTAATATTAAAAAAACAAAAAAAAAATCGAATTTTTGACCGATTTTGAAGTAAATTGTCCCCTTAAGAAATGTCAATGAAAACATTGCTTCATGCCTATTTAATTAATTTTAGAAAGTTTTATTAAAAGGTTGATGTAACTGAGGCTTTGAGAAATATTTAATATCTTTAAATTTTTGTTCATAACTGACTCTTTATTTACAAATTTCACTGAGATTATTTTGTTAACCCATCGTATCACCGCGTTGCTTATCTGAAAAGTAACCAAAAGTCATTGCTACTTATAACATATTCTATCAGAGCGATTTTATTTATTGCTCCTATCTTCCAGCACATTAGTTAATATAAATTGATCATAGAATTCTCAACAGATGGCGATATTGTGTTCAATTTTCATGACAAAGTTTTATTTACTATTTGAGCAGTTTCAAATAGTTATTGCTAAAAGGAATTTCGTAAATCTTGTCAAATTAAAAAAAATCTGGAAAGCTTATTTTCTGTAGTTTATACTTTAAAATCTAAGTAAATTAATAGTACGCATATTTATAAAGATTTTCAAAAATTTAATATTCCTATGTAAATCTTTTACAAATAGCAAACTAAAATATATATTTTTTAATGATTATGCTATCTTCTTAGTCTTTTAAAAGAAATAAAATATTTTAAGTAGATTTTCGATTTAACTGAAACTATTTGTTTATAATCTTTTATTTATGAAAGTAACTCTTCTAATTTATCAAATTTAACGTTTTTGGAGTAATCTCTTTAAGTCAAGAGATTAAATCCTTAAGCCTTAGAGCTTTGAATCTCTTTATCTGTAAATAGTTTTGATAGATTCCTAATTGTCATTCTTGTTTATTTTTCATTCTGTGCATAAAATTTCCTAATTTCAAAAATTTAAATTTTTCTTTCACTCTTCAGATGTATTTTTAATTACTTATAGGTCTAGGTAATTGTACTTCTTCAACAATTAATAAGAAACATTTTTACTTTGGTAATAATTCATTAAAATAAGAAAGTGTATCGTTAATACTTCCGAAGTCAAGGATTATTTAATAAGAATAAAATTTCAACCTTTTCCTTTTTTGTTTTTATGTAATTATCTGAGCGTCTTTAAAAAGTCAAAATAACAAAATTTTCATCTAAAAGTCTATAAAAAGACCAATTGTACAGAAATAAATTATTATTTAAGAAATGTCAATGAAAACATTGCTTCATGGTTATTTAATTAATTTTATAAATTTTTATTAAAAGGTTGATGTAACTGACGCTTGGGGATTTGTTAAATTATGCAATATCGTTAATATTTTAGTTCATTACTGACTCTTTATGTCCAAAGCTCACTGAGATTATTATTTTTTTTCGCCCTTTGTATCACCACTTCACATATCTGCAACATACCCAAAAGTTAATGCAGCTTATACAATAGACATTAAAAGACGATTTTATTTATTGCTGCTATCTTCCAACACAACAGTTAATATAAATTTTTCATAGAATTCACAACAGGCGGCGATACTGAGTTCATTTTTCATGACAAACTTTTATTTACCATTTGAGCAGTTTTACATTGTTATTGGTAAAATGAACTTTGTAAATTCTGGAAAGGTCCAAAAATAGATTTTTTAGAAAGGTAAGTTTGTATACGTTACAATTTTACATTGGGAATTTGACAATATTTCTTAAAAGTGTGTAAAAGTTCTGCTTATTGCAGATGGGGAAAAAGTACCTTTTAGTAAATATATTTTTTAAAGATCTAAATTCTTTGGATAAATTTTCACATACTTAAAAGGATGAATTCTAACATGTGTGTAAATATTTTTCAAATCGGAGTTGTTGAGTCGCAAGTGGTTAAATATTAAGGGTACAGTGGACTCTCAAAACTAATTTTTTTAAATTTCCAGTGAAGTTAAAAAAAAAAAAAATCTGGAACTATTCATAGTATAAATATCTCTTATTTCACAAATTTTTGTTAAAATATATTCATTAGTTCTTGAGATACAGAAAAAAAATATATATTTTTTTAATTAGTGAAAAATGACAATATTTCAAAATGCTCCATGCACATACAGTTTTCAAATACGTGTACAATATTTTTTCTATAATAACCATTTCATCCATACAAATATATATTTCTATATATTTTTTGCATACTACTAGTAAAACATTGAAAAAAAGGATTGTAACTTAATTTTTTTGCATTTTTAATTAAAAATTCATTAAAAATTCTATATAATTGATAATGTAAAAATTTAAATGCCTCTAAACAAGTTTATTTTTAGTAAAATTTGTTAACAAATACATATAGAGTATTTTTTTTCTAATCATGAGAATTGGGTATCATGTAATGCGCATGGAACATTTTGAAATCATGTAAACGACGAAAATGTTCATTCTGAGAAAAACGGATTTTAGTAAATACAATTATATAATAGCTTAATATTTTCCTACTTACACAGTTTCAATTACATATAAAGAGTATAATATCATTTCTAGCTTATATATAAGCTCTTTATGTTTTTATGATAAATTCACATAAAATGTGTGACTGTGAAAGATGTGTGAAAATGTGTGACTCCGAAAAATGCAGTACTCCAGTAAATACAGTCGTTATAAAAAAAATTGTATATCTGTAAAAGGTAAACAAACGCTAAAGGAAAAGCTAAAATTTAAAGCTTAAAATAGTAGTAAATTTAAAGTCTTGCTGTTTTTTTTTATTAGTAGTATTAAATTTTACGCTAAAAAGATTGGCAACAACATACAATTCGCTCTAAATACATTGTAAACAAACGCTAAAAGAAACAGTTAAAATATACAATTAAAGTATTATTTTGAGAAATCACAAAATTAATAAGTATTCAGTGCAAAATAATAACATTGAGTAACGTCAAACGAAAAACTAGGCTAAATTTTACAGCTGTGAATTGGCGGAAAAGTAAACAAAGAGGGGTGGTAGAGTCAGCTGATTGGACAAAAATGCTTCTAACTCGAATAAAAATAGTCGAAATCGGAAAATTATTTTTGCGTTCAATAGCAGAGAGATCATATATTGTATTATGCAAAATTGAAAATTCGACAATTTCATGATTTTTTTGCGATTTTGAAAGTCCACTGTACCCTTAAAAAACATTTAATATGTTAAACATTGAGTAAGGAAATCACATATCTCTAAAAACAATTTTGAGTTTTTTTTTTAATCAACTTTATTCTTAAAACATACCTCTTCGTCTGCATGTAGACGAGTTGCTTAAAGATCTACTACTAATATACTCATCAGCATACAATATTCACAAACAAGTGTTAAACCATTGCTGGCAGCGTTAACAAGTTTTTTTTTTACATCTTTCTATAAGTATTTTAAAACAATAATCTTTATGTTAGATTTCTTTAACAAGTGCTCTAGAAATATACAATAAATATTTTAAATTTAAAACAGTGGTAGAAAAAACAGAAAATATCAGAAGCGCCGTGAACACTGGTTAAACCATTGGACGTGTTCTCTACAAATTTTAAACTTTTCTTTCAATATTTTAGAATCATAATTTTCCCCTACGATATCTGAGGACGAAGACAAATGTGATAATTTTGTGATTTTTCGGGTGTTTTTTGGCATTTCAATTCTGAAACGGTGATTTTGGATGTTGGATGGTCCCAAAATTGAAAGTTTCCGCAGAATAGAAATCGCAACAGAAAACAAAAAGTACAAAACTATCACGTTAAACTTCAACGTTCGATATCCTACACAAAAAAGAGAAAAAAAGTATTATTTGAAGATGTTGAAATGCAAACGAGAACGTTGTTGAGAACTTTCCATTGTTTAACATTACACTGTAAAAAAAATCTGTAAAGTTACTAAAGTTTTTCTAGGAAACTGGGATTACTAGAACTTTTCATGTAACGGCAACAACAAAAATTCCTGTAACAACGTCTGTTACAGGTATTTTTGTTGTTGCCGTTACATAAAAAGTGCTAGGAATCCCAGTTTCCTAGAAAAATTTTAGTAACTTTACAGATTTTTTTTACAGTGTAGCTTCTGATTATCGTATGCTGATTAGCCTAGGCTTTTATGAAGGGGCGCTGCATAATTATTTCTTTGCAACTTGTTTGTTTCAGAAGAATATCGGCATTATTGATTTTTTTTCTTAATATCGTATGGTATCATATCCTCAACAAGTATACTAGAATCAAGATCATACATTTTTACTGACTGTACATAACATAGCATACACAAGTAAAACAAAACTGTTGGTCCGACGCCGGCTAATTGTTGGCCCGCTTTGGGCCACAATAAGAAAGGGCTACTTTTCCGCACCATTTGATAATAAAAACCCAGGTGTGGTCCTACAGTTAGTTGCTCAGAATTTAGCTCAGATACGTTCCAAATCTGAGAAAATTATAAACCCTACCATTTTCCAACTGTTGCCACAAGCTCAAAATGATGGGCCAGCATTCTATACTGCTTGGGTGCTTTCAATTTCAAGGTTAGAATATGTCAGAATGCTTAGAATAAGGTATTTAAATGCTTTAAAACATGTCATAATGCTTAGGATGTGGTATTTAAATGCTTAGAATGTAAATATAAATCCATTATGTTGCATATATGTTACGTCCACTGTATTACAAAATGCATAGAGAATTTTTTAGGTACTGCGAATTTCAAACAGTAATGCTAATTTCAACTTTTCTTTATCTAATCTGATCTCCTTATGTAATATAATTTATCTTATTCTCAGAATTTCTGAAAATATTGTCTGGATTAATTTAAAAAAAAAATCGCCAAAAGTTAATTATTTTTTATTTCCTATTCAAATACGTAGTTTCCTTTCTGATTAAATTTTTCAAAGGGTCATGATTTAATTTAATTTACAGTTATCTTTATGAATAATTTATCTTTCCTGAAGTTTTTATGTCAAAAACATACAGTCTTAATTCATTTAAATAAAAAATCTCTAGTTTATAAACAAATTCGATTAAATAATTGATTACATAACACAGAAGTATGTTCCGTATTCATAAAAATGGAAAAATATATTAATTTAATAAAAAACCGCAAATTTTAATTAAAAAAGTGTAAATATTAATCGTATTCAATATTACATTTCTCCTTTTTCATTTTTTATTCCATATTTTCAATGTATTTTATTTTCTCAAAAATAAATATTTCTGCTTCAAATATAACGAATATATTTTAATATACATGAAATACATTCAAAATACTTCTCGTCATTGCTTTTCAACTTTGAAAAGACAATCTAGAGAGTTGCAGATTGATTTTCTTTCACAGAAAATTTCGATTCAGTATTTCAGTTTTCAATATCTGCAGTCACAAGCGGAAAAATTTAAAATTGATTTATGATTTTAATTTTTCATCTAAGTAAAAAAAAAAAAAAAAAAAACCTACGTATTTTGCTCTGTATTTTTATACGAAAAATTACTATGATTATGATTTCAAATTTTCAAAACCTACAAATATTATTTAGTTTGCTTTTAATAAATTACATAAAATAATATTTTAGTTGAATATTTCCTATTTAAAAGTTGAACAATTATATTTCACTTTAAGCAATACACACTACATTTTGAGATATATATATATATATTATAAATCTCTATCAAGATGCAATGGTTCAGAATTTTCCTATTAGTTTGTTAAATAGTTTGGCATACAATTTTGTCAAGGATAAAGATTACCACGATGCTTTACTTTTGACGATTAAAAACATCGCCAAATAATCGTAGGCTTTATAAGGAGCTCTGTCTGGATGTGTCGTTCTTTTTTAATTGGGTTGCTGCTTTGGATGGACAGTTTTAAAGTGTTCTTTTCTAATTCAGTTACTGCTTTGGATGGCCAGTTTTAAAGTTTTCTTTGGCCAGTATGGTCTCGACAGATATGGGGGAAGTTTCATGAGTAATTGCCGGTATAACCCAGCATGCAAGTCTTTAGCCTTGCAATCTGTCTCCATTGAATGTTTTCTTTTCGTTCATGGTTTTGTTAGTAAGTTTTTTCCATGGTTATTTTGTTAATTTTCTCTGTAGTTTAGTAGTTTTGGGATTGGATGTGTAGTATGTGTTTTTTGGTATATATATACAGGGTTATACATAATTCCTTCCGGGGTTTCAGATACAGCAAAAAAGAACATTTGAAAGAATAAAGAAATTTATTTGTGAGCAGTTGCCGGTAGGCAGTTAGTAAATAAAAATAGCGTTTACAGGCGAAGAGAAAGCATTTTGTGTTTTAGAATTTGCAAAATATGAATCAGTGGTGCTGGGTCAGCGGGAATTTCGTTACGAAATATCAAACACAGAGACCAACTGACAAGAGAATTCATGTGTGGTACAATAAGTTCAAAGAACGTTGATAGTACCATGTTAAGTAGAGTGTGGCAGGAACTGGATTACCGTATCAATATATATGCCGCGGAACGCGTGTTTAATCAAATTAACAGACCGGGCTTTCAAGCTCAACAGGGCAAATACAACCTTCGAAATTTATTTTTCCTGCAACGATAAATAACAGAAAACCAGTTACTACCATTTCGCGCAAAATTCTCTGTTTTTCCATTTCAGAAATAAATACGCAAAAAAACCAGTTGAGCTGTCTAAAACTTCACTTCTAAAACTTAAACTGGACATCATTTGTTCATAGGCGAATGACGTCAATGGTATTTTCTAATTTTATTCCCAGCGCAAAAACGTATTGTGCTCCATGGTATTCAGAAATTATAAAAGCCACAATCTAATCAATTTATATTGAAGCTGCTTGTTTTCGTTCCGAATAAAATTGTAGATGTCAAAATCTTCAAATATATTCATTTTAGAAGATAGCTCTCTCTCAAAAAAAAAAAAAAAAATTAAGAGGCTTATAAAGCAAAAGTCATTTTTATGTAGTTTTATTCAAAAATACAGTTTAAAAAAGGGCTGACTGGCATATGAAATTTGAAACGGTCGGCCCTTTTTTTTTTGTTTTGGATGGTCATATGATATGTGCTTTTATAATGTAGATAAGAGAAAAAATCCCATGTCTCTCATAGCTTAGTTAACACTCTAGAATACCAGTATTATATATATATATTTAAGAGCTTGCTATGACACATTTACAAATTTAATTAGAAAACAAAGTAAAATTTCATCACAGTAGAAAATGAAAGATAGTATATGGTGTGTTCGTAAACTCATTGTGCACTTCTGACCGGTCACATGAAATCAGCGAAACAAGATGGATACGTGAAATTTTCACCAAACAAACAAAAAAAAAACTCTCCAAGTTTCACACTTGTTCAGTGCAGTTCGATGTGGCCTTCATTTGAAACAGCGAATCACAGACGTTATTCACTCTGTTACACCAGATGTCCTTAACTGTGTGTGTAGGAAGAACTTGAATATCATCTAAATGTACGTAGGGCGACAAATGAAGGCCACATCAAACTGCACTGAACAGGTATAAAACTTGGAGAGTTTTTCTTTTATTTAGTGAAGATTTCACATTTCTGTATTGTTTCGTTGATTTCCTGTGACCGGTCAAAAGTGCACCATGACTTTACGGACATACTGTACGATATTATAAATTTATAAATCAATTTTATTATTGCACGATTATCACTGATACCAATAAAAAGTAATTGGAAAACAATATAAAATAATGCGATATCCATAATACCATTTTATTGAAAGCGAAACAAATGAATTTCGATTTCATTAGTATAAAATTATTTTGTAGAAATTCGTCTAACGCATGTATCCATTCAATTTTCTGCTGGATTTAAAAATCTCGACCAAAAAAATCTTCTCCACACAGTATGTTACTCCATTTTTTATTCTATGTCTGCTGGCGAGTTTTTCGCTTGTCGGGATCATAGGCATCTTGTTTATGAATAATAGCTTTTCTATATAACTCTTTGTTGAATTATTGTGGGAACAATTAACCTTATTGCTTGTCACCGGAAAATAAAGCTTTCCGAATACAAAATATATTTTAAAAAATATGTATAATGCAGCTGCCACTTCCATTGTAAATGCCATTCATTGTGAAAAGCTCTATTTTCCCTCTTATTGTTCAAATATTTAGTGTTAAACTATATATATATGTAAATATATATGTATTGTATATGTATATATCTTACTAAAACTAAAATTCCGCCCTATTTTTTAAATATTCTATAAATGTATGGTATACATTAATTTTTCCTAAAAATTTCAGTAGATGGAAGTTTTAATTTTTTATTGACCTCAATATTAGCATTAGCAGAGGTTATGGCTACATTATGAATTTCATACCCTGGAAAATAATTATGCTTTGAACAAAGTTACATTTAGTGAATTTTACAGAATTGGATGTCTTAGCATTAATGAACTTATAGAGGACACCATCGATAATAGTTAACGGTTAAGCAACATTTTTTATTATGTCATTTAATTTTTGATAATATACACATAATCTAGTCTTTTTGCTTTAGTAATCAGTCTAAAACTATAACCAGAACAATAGATTACACCACATATACAAATATATATGAATTACTTACTATAGTTATTTACAATAATCTAATTTTATCAATCTTCGAGCATTTTATGAATACCACAACGCTGGTAAAGAAAAAAAGAAATTTAGTCAACTAGACAGGCAAAGAGACAAATTAAAACTTTAAAAAAATTTCGTTACGTCCACGAAAAAATAACAAAATAGAATCATAATATTTAACTTCTTTTATACTAGTATTTACATCAATTTAGCCCAGTTTTATTTAAAAAAATAAATGTTTCCGTACACTCTGAAAACCATTAACAAAGCAAATGTTAAATTTGAAATATAATCTCCTACGTTATTCAAATGTAAATATTTAAAGACCCTTTTTTCAGCTAAAATATTTAATTATTTATTACAGATCTCATTAAAAACTCATTAAATAACTAGTTATGAATTCCAAGGTTTAAAAAATACATTTTATTCTTTTTTAAAACGTAATTATGAATGCATGTATGATAATTTAAAACCCGAGATGATTGAATATTTTGAGAAAATTAAAAAGAGTATGATTCAATAAAGTTTATGTTAAATTAAGCTCATTTCAAATTCCTCGCTTTGCAAGTTGAAATGTATTATTTCTTTTAGCATAATAATATTTTTTATGCTATTAACTAATCACTACTGCAAACAAGGTAATATTTCCAAATGAGTATCGTATTAATGAAATTGATGTATGGTATTTTTGACAGGAATAAATCTTTTGATAATAAAATGCTCACATGTTGCGGTGTGTTACACATTCCCAAAATCCAACGGACAAACGTGCTATAAAGCATTCGATCTAATAAGCCCGATCCATAAATATTCACCCGAATACCAAAGAAAAGCATTATGAAGGGTGATCAGTAGATGGTCGGTGGACCGCTTGTGAACACTGTGCTTCTGTTGGCTTCCTCGCGGTTTGGATACACTTGCACGTTTAATCGATGGTATAGATAACACCTTCATTTGAAAATCGTTAGATGGGAGAGAGGCACTGAGCCGGTAGATTCATATTGCATTAAAAATAACAACTGTAGAGAAACTTTGAGAGTATGAGTAACTTCCGCTCCTGTACTGCGCTTTCTTTAATGATTGATCCCTTGCCCCTCTATACACACAACCTATGACGTTTTGGTTTTCCGGCAAGGTATATATCAATAACAACAAGTGACATCTTTAAATGTAAAAATACAGTAGTGTGAAAAGTGTCAATTTGAACTAAACGAGAATTTGTGGTTTTTAGATGCTTGCACCAGAAATATTTTATTGCAATAGCTTTTATGTTTAATATACCATACAAGGTTTATAAACTACAGCTAGACTTTTTATTTGCTAGTGGCTCACTAACATTAAGACAATAAACTATAGACTGGACGTAAAGTAGCTGTCAGATCGGAACCCCCTCAAACACTTCCACTCTTAAACACTGTTAAGATATTGACGTTTAAATTTCAACAATTATTTTCGTATGTAGCAAATTATAAAATATTATAAATTTAAATATTCAGCAAATTAAATATATAGTAAATTTATGTCTTACTGCTAAATATCTAAAAAATGGATATACCACCTCACGGACGAACAAAGTTTGTTACGTTGAATGAACTAGAAATCAATAACTTAAAGAGGCATTGCCAAGGAGTGTGGTGTGAATTCAGTCGCTGTTAATAAAATTCTGAAGGGAAAAAAATAGAAACCACGTCGTTTAAGGTGAACCCAAAAGACAAATGTTGAAGAAATTCCACATTAACGGCTCAAGATGAAGGAGTATCAATAAGAAGCAGTATACTAAATCCACAATAGAACAGATTTGCTCGTCAACAAAATGCGACACGCGATAAAATTATAGTTTTCGACTCCACCGCACGAAAACGAATTGTTGGAAAACGAATTGTTGAGCTAAACAAAGAAGGTTTAGCTCAATCAAGGAGTCTAACGGCGCCGTTGAGGCGGTTAGAGATACTATGAGATTACTGAAGTTACGTTTATCATACTTTTTATAAATTAATTTAATATTTCCTGATGTATATTTTCCGCATTATACTCTAATATAATTTAAAAAAAAATTATATATATTTGTATTTGCTTTATTGGTATTATTGTTCAGATTATCGTGTACTTTATCACCTTAGTCTTCCGTGTAGAACGCCGAATGATTAATTCTGAATATCCTTTAAAATCTTTACTCACTTTAAACCATGATTTTCATTGTGTTAAAATATTAGGCCATTTCCCTAAGAAAGCATTATTCAAGCATAATAAGGGTATCTTCCTGCAATTAAATTTCAAAATGAGTACGTGGATATTCTTTAGAACTTGCTCTGCTATTTCAAAATACTATTGACGATGTCTTGTGAAGGCCAAACTGTCTACACTACGTTAGTCTCTGATAACTGAATACAATTAAAATATATATATATGTTTCAAGGTAAGAAGCGGGAATATACGTATACTTATCTCATGTGAAGAAATTTTAATTTACATGAAGGATATAATTTCCGTTATTACTGACATAATTTAGACATGTTGGTGTGAAAAAGCTATAGTCCCTAAAGGCATTATGTACTTGAAAGTGCGCTGATTTTGGACGGTTTTGCCCATAAATGTTAACTCCAAAACTATTTTTAAATAATAAAATAAATTCACAAACATATCAAGTTATTATTGCTCAAATCGTGCACTGTAAAAAAAAAATATGACCAATTTTCCTGTAGGAATCAGGAAAATAGTTGCCCTTATCGTACCGGAAAAATTTAGGACCCAGCTTGGAATAAATCCTTAAAATCGGAATAAAATCCGTAAAATACCGTTTTATTGACCATTTCCTTCTTTTTACGGATTTTATTCCGAGCTGGGTCGGAAATTTTTCGGTACGATAAGGGCAACTATTTTTCCGATTCCTACAGCAAAACTGGTAGTATTTTTTTTACATTGTGTTTGACCCCAATCTCCATAAATTTTTAGTAGGTTGATTGAGGTATGCCCCCAGCTTTCTCAACGAATTTTATTGAATGGCCTCAGTTTACTCAAAACCTCTTCCTCGAAGTGGTAGATGTAGCTTCGTGAACAGGACAAAGTCGCACGGGGCCATACCACACTGTAAAAGAAAATACAACCAGTTTTCCTGTAGGAATCGGAAAAATAGTTGCCCTTAACGTACCGGAAAAATTTCCGACCCAGCTCGGAATAAAATCCGTAAAATACCGTTTTATTGACTATTTCCTTTTTTTTTTTTTTTTTTTTTGCGGATTTTATTCCGAACTGGGTCGGAAACTTTTCCTTTACGATAAAGGCAACTATTTTTCCGATTCCTACAGGAAAATTGGTCGTTTTTTTTTTTTTTTTTACAGTGCATACGACTACGATGCTTGGTCGATGATATTCGTTCCGTTTTTGCCAAATACTCTTGCACAACGATAACTTTGTGCGATTGTGCATTATCGTGGTGCAAATTCCACAAGAATTTTTGATGATTTTTAAGATATTTAGCACACTAATTTTCATTTGAAACACAAAACATATGCGAACTTTAAATTTTAAGCAAAGCTTTGTTCAACTAATCCTTCCATTGTCAAAAATCGCTTAATTATAACTCAAAAGTAATGACTAATATAGCTGGCTAATAAGCTACTGTAAACAAACTAAGTCACAAATAGCACTCAAAATCCGCTTTATAACTCGGTATCCGCTTACAGAAAAATATAGTCGCGATATCTTTTTACGGGCGACTTTTAAAGGATAAATTACTGGCACTTTTTACATAATATAAATATCATTATCATAAAATTCATGATTGCAAATATCTTATTGCTTGATTGGGAAGTAGGGAGTCCTATGAAAATTCAGTTGAAAATTTTTGGAGAGATAAGTGTTATGCCAATAAAGAATAACTAAAAACTGCTATGAAACATTATGCAAAAAAGAAAAAAAAACTCTATAAAGCACCTTCTCAACTGGCTTATATCCACTTTAGTCAAAGGTCTGCTACTGAGACTCATTACAATTTAAATATTTAAAATGATTTTTTTTCTTCACAATATTGAATCCTAATATTTTACAGTGCACCTTCAGTTATTCACTGTACCTCTGAAGTTGTAGAATTTGATTTCATAAACCATACATGAATTTTTTTTATACAACCTACAAATTAAAACTGTAGAAAAAATTGAATTTTGCAAATGAAGACTTTTGAATTTGAATAATGCTTACAAAATTAGCAAATTTTTTCCCCACTTTCTTTTAATATTGTAAGCAATTTTAAAGATTATTCAAAACTTTATGTAAATATTTTGCGACACGTGAAATACCTATTGTTTTTCTTTCTCATTTTAATCCTATAAATTTTCGAATTTATAATTTTGATATTGCATTTGAAAAATATATACAAAATAAGCAGACAGTTTTCCCCACTTTCTTTTAATATTTTATGCGCATTTAAAGATTAATCAAAACTTTACGCAAATACTTTGTTTCGCATGAAGTACTTAATGTTTTTCTTTCACAAGTTAATCCTATAAATTTGTGTATTTATAAGTTTAACATTTATTATTGGCCTTGCAACTTTGTTGTTAGTATAATATGAAATTGTATATAGACTCAATCTATAAACTTTAATTTTCCTCTATATCATGTATTTTGAGTTTCAGGAGTTGCAGTATGACTATTTGTTATTCTATTCGTAATACGTTTGAAACATAATCTCTTCTATACACATATACTGAAGATATTTTCAAGCAAAATCTACCAGAAATAAAACATTTTGAAATTTGTGATAGGATTGAATATAAAAATATTCGCCAGTTTTAGTACGTTATTGGAAGTTTAATATCATGAAAACGTCTGTAGAATTTTAAAAATGCATAACACTTAAACATGTTGGAATATTTTCTAATTTGTTTTCAAGTATTCTTCCGTCATTTGATATAAAGATAATTTAAATATCGTGGAATAATTTTCAATTTATGCGATATGTTCTACGTTATTTTCGGGATTTCATATGTACAAGAACTTAATGGTATAAGTCTTATTATTTCTGACGTTTAAGGGGGTCCGGGACACAAAAATCTTCAAATTTAATTTTTTTATTATTATTATTATTGGATTAAAAATTTCTCTGCCATTTTCTGCGTAAAATGTTGTTTAAATCATGTTTCTATCTTAATTAGAACAGGAAATATTGATTTTTTCGATTTGGTTTGTTTTCAAAATCTGCCTTTCAAGCTATGGTTGTCGAGCTCTTGGAAACGAGTTCTTGTGAAATTGCGTTTTTCTTCATGATAGGTTTTTTCACCATTTCTCATATTTAAATTCTTATAACTCGAGAACCATTAAAGATACAGGGTTGGAACTCGGAACATATCCTTTTCAATTATTTTACTTTACTTTTGAGCCAGCATATTTGAAAAAAATATTTACTTTTGAAAATATGATTTTTTTTCTAAGTTGCACGGCTTTTTTTGTAATTTTTTCGTTAAATATTTTTAATTTTTTTAAAAATTAATATTTTTTAAAATCCTGGCTCTAAATTAAAATATATATATTTCTGTTTATTTAAATGAAAAACAATTTAAATTCTACAAATAATATTTCGAGTTATAACGATTTTAAGTTATACCACTTTTTTCATAAATTTTAAATTTAACATTTTTTTTTAAAAAGCTATGAGAAGTTTTATCATTTGATTTTGTTTACAAATGATATGGTTAACCATCACACAAAAATTGAAAATTTTAACTCAATAAATAAAAAATTTTTGAAAATGTGTCCCGCACCCCCTTAAGATTGTGGAAAATTTTCAAATCATTCGAACATAGAAGCATTGAAAGAGGTGTTTTCTGAATTCTTTTCTTGAAATATTTAATGAATATTTTACAGATACATGATTCTATACATATTTACAATAAGTATTATCAAATACTTAATCTGGTTTTTCGAAAAAGGGAGGCTTTAAGCCTCATCAACAAACTGTAAAATAAAATTACAGCGATCATGCTTTTTGAAATCAAAACATCTCTTCCTGTCGTTCCAGCAATAAAAAATAAAGTCGCATTCTAAGGTAGGATGCGCGCGCATTGCGCTTCCTTCGTTGCCATGGGGAACAGAGAAAAAGTTTCTCTTCACACTCCCCACCTGAACTCTTAAAGAGTTCACAAATCAAAATTCCATCATAAAATCTTAAAAATTCAATTTTTCGTATCAGTGGTTCAGTAATCTAATACAATTTTTAAAATTCGAATACAAAATACTAAATATAGGAATTCAAACAATATCTAATTAATCACTTAATTAGTCAAATTCAAAATATCAATAAATTCTAAAAACACTTTAAATTCAAACAAAGTAAAAATAATGACAGTTAAATAACACACACATTTTTATTTATTTATTTTTTTATTTTTTTTTTTTTTTTTTTATTTATTTATTTATTTATTTATTTTTTTGCAGTTAAATCATATACTTACTTATACCAAAATTAAAAAAGATTCTATATATAAATAAGACTAAAAATTAAAAAAGAGAAAGAAAATATTTAGAGTCCTAAATGCAGAATAAACAAACTAAATAAATGTCTATAAAAGTTTATGAATGTTTATAAAAAGTCTGCAAAAAGTCATTTGTTAGTCATTTTTTATTTCAAAGGGATACAAGTGCTGAATGGATCTTTTTAAGATTTCACTCGCTGTTTTTATTTCGTATGAACGAATATTGCCATCTCTTCCAGGAATGGCAGTCTGAATCTTACCAAGTTTCCAAAGAAACTTATTTTTTGCGTCATCTTGAATCAAAACAACATCGGCCACTTTCAGTGGCGTATGGGCATTAGGATTTTTCAAGGAATGGGCTGTTTTCAAATCCATCAAATATTGTTTTTTCCATTTGGTCCACAATTGTTTCAATAGTAAAGATTGATATTTTTTTCTTTTCAGAAGTGTTGATCTCTTTGAACAATCCTCAATTATTTCAAAAAAATTAATAGGAAATGAAAGTTCTTTTCCAAAATTTAAAAAGTGCGTTGGAGTAAGAGGTTCTGGTTCATCGCTGTCGCTATATACATACGTCAGTGGTCGCGTATTGAAAACTGCTTCCACTTCTGTCAACAGAGTCGCTAATTCATCATAACTTAAGAATGCTCTACCAATTACTTTTCTCAAACAGTCTTTAACTGACTTTACTAGTCGCTCATAGAAGCCTCCCCACCATGCTGCTCTTTCTATAATATTCTTCCATATAATTCTCTCTTTTGTAATAAAATTTAATAATACTTTGTCTGTCAGTATGTTGTATAAAATTTCGAGTTCACCTTTGGCCTTTTTGAAGGTTTTTGCGTTGTCAGAATAAATAATTTTGGGATTTCCTCGTCTAGCTGTGAATCTTCTGAATGGCATCAAAAAACAATTTGTTGTCATATCAGACACAAGTTCCAGGTGAATGGCTCTAGTCACACCGCAAGTAAACAGGACTATGTAAGATTTTTGCGTTTCTTTAAAATATCTGATATAGATCGGACCGGCGAAGTCTAAACCGCAGATTGCGAATGGCGGTGCTTCACTAGCTCTGTCTTTTGGTAATGGTGCGGTGATGTGGTCTGCTGGTTTGGAGAAATATTTTTTACATATTATACAATTCTTGATAACACTCTAGACCAACTGACGACCTTTAGGTATCCAAAAACGAGATCTAATTTTTGCCAAAGCACTGGCTGTCCCTCCATGCATAATTTTCTCATGCTCTTGACGAACTATTAGAGTAGTTAACCAAGAATGTTTGGGGAGAATTATTGGGTTTTTCTCTTTTGCGGACAGGCTAGAAAATTCGAGCCTTCCGCCCAACCTCATCAACCCGTTTTTGTCAATAAAGGGCATGAAATTTGATAAGGATGACGTCTTATCCACTGATTTACTATTTTTTAGCGATTCTATTTCTTCCTTATAAAATTGTTTTTGTTCAGATTGTATCAACAAATTTTCAGCTTCGAGTAATTCTTCGGTTGTTACTACGTCTTGCACTTCAGTTGATTTCTTCAGCTTCATAATGAATTTCTTTACCCAAACGGTAATTCTCAAAAGTTTCTCTAAATTACTATATTTTGAAATGTTTATGGGATTTTCGAGTTTTTTGACTAAACACTCGCTCTGAAAAACATCGTTAGGATTTTTTTTTTTGTATTCTAATTCATCTGAGTAAGCAATTGCTTTGTTTTCTGATATTGGCCAACACTCAGGAGGTAAACGTAGCCATTCTGGTCCCTGTATCCAAGTTGTATCATTGATTATCCTAGAGATTTTTGATCCTCGAGAAACTATATCAGCTGGATTGACAGTACCTGGACAATGATACCAGTTATCAGGTGAGGTCAATTTATGGATCTCTTCAATTCTGTTTCTGACAAAGGGTTTAAACTTTTTAGGGGATCCTTTTATCCAAAAATAGGATATTTTTGAATCCGTCCAGTAATAAGTCGGTACATTCAATTTTAGAGCTTTCAATATGTTACTACTTAGCTTGGCCGACAACAATGCGGCCATCAATTCAAGCCTTGGTAAGGTAAGCGCTTTCAGTGGAGCAACCCTGTTTTTCGAAGCAACAAAAACTGTTCGAACATTTTTGGTGGTTGTTGCTACACGTAAATAAGCAACCGTACCATAAGCCTTCATGCTCGAATCGGCAAAAATATGCAATTGTAGGTCATAATCAATCCAATTGGGGATGTCAGAAAAATAGTATCTGGGTACTGAAAAGTTTTTCAAATGAGGGAGCTCGTTACACCAGCTACTCCAAAGTATACGTAAATCTTCGGGTAAGGTGTCATCCCAATCTAGACCCAAATTCCAAATTTGTTGAATTATACATTTTAGTCTTAATGTAAATGGTCCTAGGAATCCAAGTGGATCAGAAATCCTGCCTAAAAAATGTAGAATAAATCTTTTGGTGTCTATTCTTTTTGAAACGAAATCAACTAAACCTCGAACATCAAAATAAAGTAAATCTTTGGAATTATTCCACGCGATTCCTAAAACTTTATAAGGGAGAGTTTGTTCTCCAAAAGCTTCAGAATTGACTTCTGAAGTTATGCCATTTTCTTTCCATAGTTTACTAAGTGGTAAAGAGTTCGTATGCCATTTTTGTAAATGCATACTTGCATTTTCAAATATATAAATACATTGTAAACTCCTGGATAGGGCTTGATCAATATTTTCATGACTTCCTATAACGTCATCAACATAGATATTTTCATTTAAAAATTTTACTGTGTTTGGATATTTTTCGGTGTATTTTTTCAAGTGGTGTTTAATTGTTGCAGCCAATAAAAAGGGACTGCTACTAATTCCAAATAACACTCTGGTGAATCTATAAATTTCAAAGGGTTTAGAATTATCAAACAAATCTTGTGAAAATAAAAATCTTGTTACATCACGATCGTTTTCATCTATAATTATTTGTAGAAATGCTTGTTTTATATCAGTTGTAAAAGCTATGGGATTAAATCTAAACCGTAACAAAACATCAAATATTTCAGGATAAAAATTTGGACCTACATGCAGGCAATTATTCAAAGACAGTGAGCCTGTGTCATGAGCAGAGGCATCGAAAACTATGCGTAATCTGCTCGTTGTCCTATCAGTTCTAATTATTTCTCGATGAGGTAAATAAAAAGTTACATTTCGTTTTTCTTCAGGATCTGTAACTAACTCAATAATACATTGTTTCAAATAATCTGCTAACACCTCCTTATACTCAAAAAATAATCCAGGGTTTTTAATCAATCTTTGTTTGAGTTTAAAAAATCTATATTCTGCAATTTTCTGATTGTCATTTAAACGTTTCCTTTCAAGCTTCCACGGAAATCGAACTGTATATCGCTTATCATTGTATTTAATTTCTGACTCAAACTGCTTCATAACGTTGTTTTCTGAAAAATCTGAATCCTGTTTAGTATTAAAAAGGCCAGATGATTCGATATTCCAGAATTTTTCAATCTGTTCAGAAATAAAAAAAATTTCTACTATTATAAATGCTAAGGGCGTATAACTGTCAGTCGTTTTTCCCTGTAGACACCAACCAAAAATGGTGTCGACAGCTACTAATTTTTTATTCAAATGTTTTATATTTCCAGTAACTATATCATAATAATAGTCAGCACCTATAAGTAATGTAATGGGTTCTTTGGATGCGGGTGTGTCCGCAAGGGTTAAATTTTCAAATTGTTTACTTTTCATCAAATCATTGATTTCAGGTGGTGGGATTTTAGTAGCTGATATTTGATTGGTGACTAGCGCTTCTATATCTAATTTTGAATAGGTGCATTTTTATTTTCAATAGTTAGTTTAACTACTTCAAAGGTTTTTTCAATGGGGTTCTTATTTCCAAATGTAAAAACCGACAATTTTTCTTTTCTTATTGCCTGCAAATTCAATTTATTTGCTATTTCTTCAGATGTAAAGGTTCGCATGCTCCCACAATCTAAAAGTAGCCTAATCAGAGATTGTTTTCCGTTTGATTTTATTTTTACTCAACAAGTTTGTAGAAGAAGTTTATTATTTCTGTAGAGGAAATAGCCGAAATTACTTTTTCACTAGTTTCACTTTCATTACCTTTTAATTCGGGTGAGTTTACTTCTTTTATTAATTTAGATTTTAGACATATCTTTTGATTATGTCTGCCTGAACACTTCTTGCAACTAGTTTTAGAGTTACAATTTTTGATAACGTGTTTCCTGCCTAAGCAAAGGAAACATCTTCCCTGAGATTTCAACAAATTTCTTTTAGTGTTTACATCAACAGCCTCACACAAATCAGATGAATGTTTACTATCGTTGCAAAAAATGCAATGAGCCAGCTGCCTATCTGAAGTCGATTTATCATTCCCAATGTTCATAAATTCACAAGTAGATTTAAATTCAGATTTTGTTCTTTGACTCTTGATTTTTGTTTTATTATTTTCAAATGCTTTCATTCTCGAGAAAAATGTGTGTTCTCTGCTTTTTATTTCAGTGTGCAGAAAATCTAATAATTTATGTATATCTGAATGTGTTAAATTATCTACATTTTGTCTAATATTCCAAAGCTAATTCTGCCGGTATTAATTTTAAAATTACGGCGATAAGCATGGAACCATAATTTGCTGGTTCGAGTCCTAATGTGGACAAACATCGAACATTTATTTCTATATCACTGGGCAATTTTTTCAATTTTTGAATTTCGTTAGCCTTATAAACAGGGGATAAATTAAGAAGTTTGTTCAGGTGATGATTAATTATCACGTCTTTTGGACCATAACGCGTTTCTAAAACTTTCAATGCTGCGTCATAATTAGCTTCTGATATTTCAAAATCTTCTGCAGCATCAACCGCAGCTCCAGATAAATAACTCTTCAAATAATGAAATTTTTCAATTTTCGAAAGCGATTTATTTTCGTGAATTGTATTTTTAAAGGTATTAAAAAATGAAATAAATTGCGTACAGTCGCCATAGAATTTTTGTATATTGAGTTTTGGCAATTTGACATCTGAGTTTTCATCATTAATCACATTCGATTTTAAATCTTGACTGTTTTTTAAATCAATATTAACAATTTTTTTGTTTTCGGATAATTTTTTCTTCACCCGGAATTTTGCAACTGATATTTTATCCGCGTAATCATAAACAGAATTGATTTCAGTTTCATAGTCGTCTAACCCTAAAAGGGGCTCAATTTTCTCGTCAACTGACTTCAACAATTCTACTTTAGTATAATTCTTCTAAATAATCAAAATCTATTGGACTATCCTTCATAACATTTTCTATATTATTAATCAGCTTTGTTACTGCTGTTCTCAAAACTGTTCTGTTCTTTTTCAATTTTTCTAAATCAGACATTTCGAAATAAAATATGAAAGACTTATCTTACCTTTGCCGTCTTCTTATTACTTACTATCCTCTATATCCTTATTTGTGTTTTGAAGACATTAAAAAGGTAACAAATACTTTTATTTTTCTTTCCTTCCCGGCGTAATGCACCATGTGGAAAATTTTCAAATCATTCGAACATGGAATCAATGAAGGAGGTGTTTTCTGAATTCTTTTCTTGAAATATTTAATGAATATTTTACAGATACATGATTCTATACATATTTACAATAAGTATTATCAAATACTTAATCTGGTTTTTCGAAAAAGGGAGGCTTTTAGCCTCATCAACAAACTGTAAAATAAAATTACAGCGATCATGCTTTTTGAAATCATAACATCTCTTCCTGTCGTTCCAGCAATAAAAAATAAAGTCGCATTCTAAGGTAGGATGCACGCGCATCGCGCGTCCTTCGTTGCCATGGGGAGCAGAGAAAAAGTTTCTCATCAAGATAATATAACGTTCCTCAAATAATTTAAATTAATAATTAACATATTTAATTATTATGATGCTACTTGGCGTAGAATGATATAAATTTAAAAAGCAACGATGAAAACGCCAGAATAAGCAAACATTCAGCAGACTAGCTTCGGTAGCATTTAGCGTTAGGCACTGAGCACGGTACGCTAAACGCTGCCGAAGCTAGTCTGCTGAATGTTTGCTTATTCTGGCGTTTTTAACGTTGCTTTTTAAATTTATATAATTAACATATTTACTTTTAATGGAACGGGAGGTTAAATGTAAAGGGAGTTTTGAATATATAGACAGAAAAAGAATTCACAAGAAAACAAATTGCACTGATCACTAAACATTAGATATAATTATTTTTAGAATTTATTCATTGGATTTCTATTTCGTCTGAGGAACATTTTAATTATTTATCATTCTTTAAAAACACTTTTTTGTGTGTTTTTATAATAAAAAATCAAAATTATAAAAAAAAATTAAAAAGTTTAATAAATTTCAAAAGTTTCACAAAATTTTTAAATATTGATTATTAAAAGCAATTAAAATATTTGTTGTTATAATGAAGGGAACGAATATTTTTCCTAACTGGATTAAATCATACTCAAAGCTGGAGTAGCACAGTTGAAGTTTATTCCAACAGAGCGAAAAATGTCCAGACCAGGGATCGAACCTGGATACTTGGCGTGCCGTGCCAATGCCTTACCTGCTAGGCTATCCGGACCGATACCTGGCTGACATAATTCACTCTTATTAGTTGGACTTGGCTGCGAACTGCAGCGCTAGTTTCATTCATCCGAGCTATAACTATAGCATTTACATGATGAAACTACTTTAACACGGAAACTCCTGTATACCATGTAATTACATGGTATACAGGACGCAGCCAAGTCCAACTAATAAGAGTGAATTATGTCAGCCAGGTATCGGTCCGGATAGCCTAGCAGGTAAGGCATTGGCACGGTACGCCAAGTATCCAGGTTCGATCCCTGGTCTGGACATTTTTCGCTCTGTTGGAATAAACTTCAACTGTGCTACTCCAGCTTTGAGTATTTGTTGTTACTTAAAAAAATAATTTTAAGTTATAAGGAAATGAAAGAAAAATACATTTTTTGTGAAGGAATTTTTTTGCAAAACTATACATACATTATCACTGAAATCGTGAGTTACATGTTGGAATCCAAAGTTTCAGCAATACCAATCCTAATTCCATTCAGCTTTTACAAGAAAATCAAAATGCATATCACGTTAACGTTTGGGAACATTTCCTTGTTTCTTTCAAATATTTTTCCAACATCTCTTATAAAGATCAATTAGATTCTGCGAAACACGTTTCGAGATATACAATATTTTCTATGGGATTTTCGGGATTATATAAGTACAAGAAAATAATGGTAAAATTCTTATTATTTCTGACATTTAGGATCAGCAAGCTTCCCTCGGAAAGTCTTCGTTTATGCTTAACATGTTTAATAACAATGAAAATCGAGGGTAAATGTAAAACGTGGTTAGGATATACAGAAGGAAGAAGAATTTTCAAGAAAGAGTATTTACTTGCTCCTTAAATTTTCGATATGAAATTTGTTACCTTATATACATATTATTTTAATTTCACCCGACAGAAATATTAACTATATTCCTAGAAATCTCTTTAAAATAGTTGCATAGAGGATCAGAAAACAGAATTATATAAAAAGAAATCGATACTTTAATTAGTACGATCGATACTTTGTGTTAGTATAAACATTATTAAATCGTAATAATAAACATTTGAACAAGTTGACTTTCTTGAGTATGTATATTTATTCACATAAGGAATAAAAAACAATTTCATTTCACTTGATTAATTTTAACACAATTATTTTAATTATTAAATAAATCATATAAATTGCAACTTTTCAACTGAGTGAAAAAGTGTCCCGCCAGTATTTGGAGAAGAGACCTTTTGGCTTAATCTAAAAATATTCTCTACCAACTGAGCTATCCTTGACAAATTTTGCCTGCGCAGTTCACACAGCCAAGATTTTGATAAGAGCATCTGGTCTGTTATCTAAAACAGCTCAACAAAATAAATCGCAGGTAATGAAATTCCAAGTAAATGTAGATTTCAGAGAATTGGCGTTGGCTGGAGTATGAAGCTGGGTCCTACTGCGTGGAAGGCGAGCGTCGTAACTAAGCGCAAAAAGCTGGCGCGCTTGTTCTGTGCCAGTGATTCAACATACGTAGCTTGTTGATGGTTTTTTTTTGTTTTTTTTGCGAGAGATGACGTCGATACATAAACGTTAGATACGTAATTACACTTGATTATTTTTAAGGTTTCGTTCATCTGACGAAAACCTATTCGTCTCGCTCCACTGTCTGTCTGTCACAGAATCCGTTCTCAGAAACTATATATATTGGAGACTTGAAATTTTGGATACTTATAGCTGAATATATAACATCAAACGACAAATCATAAAATTTTGTAAAAGTCTTATATTTACCCGTCTGAGCTCTACCTTACGTATTTTGAGCTTTTTTTTTCTAACTGAGACCCTAATTAAGTTGAAGACTTGAAATTTTGAATACTTATAGCTGAACACTTTCAATCACACGACAAATAATAAAAATTTCAAAAAGTCTTGTATTTACCATCCGGTCTCTAACTTGTGTATTTTAAGCAATTTTTCTAACCTCCACCCTTTTCACCCGGGGGGGGCAGTTTTCTAACTTTGCCGACGCCCCTTTGACCACTCTTTCATGTTATGAACCATAGCCTTAAATATTTTAATTCCACTTTTTACCGCCAGGGGGACCTAACTATTCCGGGAGCAATGGGCCCGATTCCCTCGAGTAATATATCTAAGGTTAGGTTGTAAAACGGAGTTTCGTTCGGATAGAGATTTATTTAGAATAGAGTGCGCCCCTGTTTACGAAATGAGAAACTAACAGGTTTTGTAAAAGGATAAAGTGTTTTAAAAGGAATATTAAACGAAACCCCTGTGCGATCTGTGATCACACTTGCCCACTTGTTATATAACTATTCTAATTTGTAAATAAATCATATAATTTGTAATTTTCTAACGTAATGGAAAAGTAACAAAGACAGGATTTTAACCGGGGACTTTTGACTTAAGATGACAATTTTCTGTCAACTGAACTATCCTAGACAAATCTGGTGGGAGCAATTAACTCAGTCAACCTTTTATGAGCAAATGCACATGCTTCAAATCCTGTCCTGGTCACTTTTTCAATAAGTTGTAAAATTTCAACTCATGTAATTCTAGTTCTTACAAGATTTCCAAATATTTTATGTTATTTTAAACATTTATGATATGCTAAGGAAAAATAGAAAAATAGATTTATTGTGAGCTTATTATTTGCGAAACTATGCATGCATAGCTACTGGAATCGTGAGATATATGGTTTTGTCAAAAGCTTCTCGATAATAACCTTGAGTCATTTTCAGATAATGGTAAATTTTAGCCCTTTTTTAAAATTTTATTGTTCTAATTTCGGATTTTTTTTTATAATAATTCAATTTTTCATGTATGCAGTCATGAAAGAAATTACTTAGATACACAAATGAATTCTTAAAAAGCACTAAAATTGTCGTCAAAATCTATACAAATATTATAACCATGCCTTCAAAAACCCTTTGTAATAAAAAAATGTACGTTAAGCCTATTTAGGTTTCAACAATAACAATTGAGCGTTTATGGTACACTTATTCTGAAAGTAGTCACAAGCCTTTAAATAGTCCATTCAGCAAGATAAAAGTTATTAAATAAGTTTTTCAGCACTAATAAACTTGGTAATGTTGCGTAATAGATATATCGTAAGCTAATTGAGAAATCAGGCTCTTTGGAAAGAGCCTAAGTTGTTTGCAAAGAGCCGGGCTAATTGAAGAATCATCTCTCTTTTTCCAATTAGACTGATATTTTCCAGGCTTATTGCAAAGAGCCTAGTAACCGTCAGGTTAATTGAAAAATGACAACTTATATCCCAATCAGAATGATTGTTTTAGGCTTATTAACCCATAACCCGACCAGAACCTGAAAAATAAATTACAACAGACGGTACCCTGATGTGAGTAAGACAAAATAATTTCAGTCTACACGCAACCCGACCCTAGCCTAAATATTCCATTTGAAAAAACCCGGAATCTGAACCCGACAAAAATATTCCAATGAATTATAACCGGTCCGAGCAAGACAAAATAATTTATGAGGACATACAACCCAAACCGAACCTAAAAATTCTATTTGAAAAAAACCCGGAATCTGAACCCGACGAAAATATTATAATGAACCATAACCGATCCGAGCAAGACAAAATAATTTTTGAGGACATGCAACCCAACCAGAACCTAAAAATTCAATTTGAAAAAAACCGAATTCTGACGCGAACCAAATCTGAACCTGACAAAATTATTACAAAGAAGCATAACCGGATCCGAACAACACAAAATAATTTCCGTGGACATGTTACTCGACACGAACCTAAATTTCCATTTGAAAAAAACCCGGAATCTGAACCGAACCAAATCTGAAACCAACAAAAATATTCCAATGAACCATAACCGATTCAAGCAAGACAAAATTATTTCTGAGAACCTGCAACCCGAAGCGAACCTAAAAATTCTATTTGAAAAACCCGGAATCTGAACCCGAAAAATTATTCCAATGAACCATAACCGATCCAGGCAAGACAAAATAATTTCTGAGGACATGCAACCCAACCAGAACCTAAAAATTCAATTTGAAAAAAAAAAGAAATCTGACGTGAACCAAATCTTAAACTGACAAAATTATTCCAAAGAAGCATAACCGGATCCATGTTATCCGACACGAAGCTAAAAATTCCATTTGAAAAAAAGCCGAAATGTGAGCCGAACTAAATCTGAACCCGGCAAAAATATTCCATTGAACCATAACTCGATCCAAGCAAGGCAAAATAATTTCCGTGGACACGCACCCCAACCCGAACCTAAAATTTCATTTAAAAAAAACGACATTTGAACCCGACAAAATATTGCAATGATCAATAATCCAATACGAGTAAGACAAAATAATTCCCGTGGAACCTCAAACTGACCTCAACCTAAAAGTTCCATTTAAAAAAAAAAAACACCAAAAAATGTTCCAAAGAACCATAACCGGATCCGAGGAAGAGAAATTAATTTCCGTGGACACGCAATACAACCAGAACCTAAAAATTTCATTTGAAGTTAACCTGAAACCCGACTTGAAACAAATTTTAACCCGACAAAAATAATCCATAGAACCATAACCCGATCCGATCAAGACAAAATAATTTCTATCGACATCCATCCCGATCCGAACCTGAAAGTTCTAGTTGAACTCAATCCGAACCTCGGAGCCGAACCCGGGTTATGGTAGGCTTTCGGGTTGATTTCAAATGGAACTTTAAGGTTCGGATCTGGTTGCATGTCGTCGGAAATTATTTTGTCTTGCCCGGAACGCTTCACGGTTCTTTGAAATATTTTTGTCGTTTTCAGATCGGGTTCGGGTCAGATTTCAATTAACTTCAAATGGAATTTTCAGATTCTGGTCGTACTGCGTGTACACGGAAATTAATTTACATTGATCGGATCGGGGTACGACCTGATGTATTTTTATTTCGGGTTTTGGTCGAGTAAGGGTTAACTTCAAGTAGAACTTTCAGGTTAGGACCGGGTTCCATGCCGATGGAAATTATTTTGTATTGCTCGGATCCGGTTATGGTTTTTTGGAATACTTTTTGTCGGATTCAGATTTGGTTCTGTTTTTTTTTAAACGACATTTTTAGATTCGAGTCGGGTTACATGTCCACGGAAATTATTTTGCCTTGTTTGGATCCGGTTATGGTTCTTTGGAATAATTTTGTCGGGTTCAGATTTGGTTCGCGTCAGATTTCGTTTTTCTTTTTCAAATTGAATTTTTAGGTTCTGGTTGGGTTGCATGTCCTCAAAAATTATTTTGTCTTGCTCGGATCGGTTGCGGTTCATTGGAATATTTTTGTCGGGTTCAGATTTGGTTCGGTTCAGATTTCGGGTTTTTCAAATGGAATTTTTAGGTTCGGGTCGGGTTGCGTGTAAACAAATTATTTTGTCTTGCTCGGATCGGGGTACGTTTTGTTGTAATTTATTTTTCGGGTTCGGGTCGGGTTATCGCTTAATAAACCTAAAAAAATCATCCTGACTAGAAATAAGTGGTCATTTTTCAGTTAGCCTAAAGGTTTCTAGGCTCTTTGCAATAAGCCTGAAAAATATCAGGCTAATTGGAAAAAGAGACATGATTCTCCAATTAGCCCGGTTCTTTGCAAACAGCCTAGGCTCTTTGCAAAGATCCTGATTTCTCAATTAGCCTACGACAGATACACTGAATAAAATCTTGCATCAAGAGGAGCAACATGAAGAAGAAGTATTTACGTAGTTCAACTAAAAAGTAAATAACCTCTTGTGAGAAATGCAGAACGTACTATCTAAGAATGTTATTAATATGAAAACGCCATTTAAAGGTGAGCTGAATGCAAAATTACTCTGTACATTATTAATGACACTAACCTCTAGCAACAATCATTAAATAGAGATAATTTATAGTGCTGTTTTCTCTTATGCCCAAAATATCAGATACACATAAAAGCTAGAGAAATTAAATATATCCCGATAATTGCTTTTCCTTTAGCATGCCAAGACTTTAAAATAAAGTTTCCTATTTATAAATTTTAAGTTTGGTTTAAGCATTCGCCATGGCTTTTACAAGAAAAAAAATAAACATTCATCGCTGACTTCATTAACACTTTGTGACTTAAGAACTCAGATTTGAAAAATATTTGCTCAGATGTTATAATGCTTCATTTTAAGCATGTAAAAAAATTAGGCCATAAATATAACAAAATATTCACGCAAAAGTACTTTTTTAGGTGCGTTCGTAATTATATAAATACGTAGCACCTATTGTCGTCACCTCGTTCGTCCGTATGTCTATCCGCATATAAAAGCACAAAAACTACCCAACCGAATGGTTTGAAATTTAATATATGTAATTATATATATTAAATATGTGTATGAATTTTGTCGGATTATTTCAAATTTTCTGAAAATCGAACCAAAACTTAAAACGATATTAATAAAAGTTTTGTACGTTGTATTAATTCCTATTATACGCAATTAATTCAATGAAATCCTATGATAGGTAATGATTCTAGGTTGCCATGCGATTGTTTTCTATTTAACCCTTAAATGCCTGATTTTTCAAAAATCATTGTAATAATGTTTTTCGGCTTTCATTTTTTAAATAAACCATGGGAAAAATACTTAAAAAAATCATATTTTGTTTTAAGTATGGTTTACGGCTAAAAAACAGTTTGTTACTAATCGGCAATACTGGTCTTTAATTGAAAATAAAAATTTTCCTTGATAGAATTCTATAATATTAAACACACAAGAATTTTAGGAACTATAATAAGAAATAAATTTTTCTTGCTCACTGCAGAATAAAATAGGATATTTAGCAAGCTTTCAAACAAAACAAAAAGAACAAGTAGCAACAATTGAAAAAATAAATCTATCTTTATTCTTAAACAGCACAAGTGTTGCCATCTACATATTGAAAATCGATTTTATAATATTTTCAGAATGTATTTTGTTGGCAACATTAGGCATTATATCTTCAATATTATTGTAATAGTCTTTTAGAGCCTAAATTGGGTATGTTGCCGAAAAGCAACACCCGGCATTTAAGGGTTAAATTGGAGTCATATTATTTCCGTATTACTGAATTTAATATATAAATTCGTAATAAGTTTTGTGTTCATGCATTTTTTGCATAAGAATGCAACAGCTATTGCACCAAGATCTGAATATTTATAAAACAAAAATGAAACGAAATTTATAGTATGAACTCATCTCATTTGCCACGTTTGACATTCAATTTCCGACTTGTTTACATCTGCAATGAATAGAAAATTACATACCTCTCATAAATATTGTCAATTTTGTAATACAAAATTATAAAAGACACAATCTTATCTCCTTAAAAAACCTCTCCAGCCTTTTTAATTTTATAAAATTTACGAAGTTCGTTTTAGGAATAACGATGCAAAATTTCTGAAATGATGAATAAAACTTTGGCATGAAAAATTAACGCCGTTTGTTTAGAAGTCTATGAACAATTTATATTAACTGTTGCGTTTAGAGATAACAGGAATAAATAAATTCGTCTTTTAAAGTGCGCTGTATAAATAACATTGACTTTTAGGCATGCTGAAGATATGCAACGCGGTGTTACAAAACATTAATTCAATTTTTTCCCCCAAGAACATAAAATTTACTATTATCTGAAAATGACCTCTTTTATTCCACTGAGCCTTCATAGGAAATATCAAAATGCATAGCACGTTATCGTGTTGGAATATTTCCTTGTTTCTTTCAAAATATCCTTCTAACATCTCATATAAGGATGAGTTAGATTCTGCAGAACACGTTGCGAGTTATATGATATTTTCTATGGGATTTTCGGGCTTTCTTAAATACAAGAAAATAACGGTGTAAGTCTTATTATTTCTGACGTTTAAGATAAGAAAACTTTCCGCAAATAATCTTTGTTAATGCTTGCATGTTTAATATTAATGAAACGGGAGAATGAAAGTACATGAAGTTTCAGATATTTAGAAACAAGACGAATTCTCAAGGAAGATAATTTAGTTACAACCAAAACGTTAGATATCACTGTTATTATATTTTATCCATTTGATTTTTAATTTGTATGAGAAACATTTTAAATAGACTTAGAAATCTTTAAAAACACGGTTATATGGATGAACGAGTTCAGAAAACAAAACTATAAGAATCATTTCAAAAGTTTAATTACATGCGTTGGTATTCAAATTACTAAATTGCATGAATAAACTTTTAAACAATGCTCTTTTGCAAATCTAAATTTATTCTGAGGAAGAATGTAAAACAATTCAATTGTTTTAGAAAATTTCAAATATTTTTAATTAAGAGTTTTAACCCGCAAAATATTACCGCATATAAATCTACCAACTTAAAAAAAAGGATTTTTCTAGAAATATTTGTAAATTTTCGAATATAAGGATAACGTTCAATAACCAATGAGTCTAGGAAAATAACTTTACATTGCAGAAAATATCATGAACAGACTTTTTAATAAAAGTAAGGTTGTGCACTTCTGACCATGTGAACAATAAATTATCACAGGCCTGGAAAATATCTTTAGTCTTGTTCTACAGGGTCATTATATGTCACATGTGGTACGGCTTTTCTACATATTACTGCTGTTTTAACAATATTATTATATCCTCAAATTAAAAGAATTATGCTAATAGACAATCTAGGGTTGTTTTTGTTATTTTTAATGTGTAGTTTATATTTTAACAACGCATAAATTCATATATATAGGTATTTATGTGTCATGTGCAGGGCATGTTTTCCGTTTTTCATGGAATGCCCTGAAACAGGCAGATTATTTAGGTCTAGGAATTTAAATTTGGGGATTTTTAAACCTTTTAAAAACGGGCAGCTTACTTCAGTCTACGGTTTATATATGTGGAGATTTTTAAACCTATTAAAAGGCCATTCGATATCACGTGTGGCACAGCTTTTCAACATATTACTTATGTTTTAACCATGCTTCTGTATCCTAAAATTAATACAACTGTGCTAATATGAAAGTCTAAGGGTTTTTTGTTATTTTTACCCGACTGCCAAGAAAGGTTATGTGTTTCACGCTTATCTGGGTATGTGGATTTCTTTATACCCTCGAAACATCCCAACGGCTGGATGGATTTTAATGAATGAGGTCTCTATCGATTCATCTTAACCGTTCGATGGTTATAGGCTAGGGTTTTTTTAATTCAAAATGGCGGTAGAGACGGAAAAAAATTTTGCGCATCCTATTGAGTGGTATATCATTGGATAGGTCTTTCAAAATGAAGACGATGTTTCATTGACTATTTTACAGTCAGAAGCTCAGTTTAAATATTACACAACCTGGAAGTTGTGTAAGTGGGACCTCTAGCTTTACTGTAACTCTAACCATCATAGATATCTACAGACATCATCAAAACAGTGTTTATAGATAGCAACTAACAATTAAACACAACTTAAAAGTCATCAATACAAGTAAATAATAATAAAAAAAAAATAGGTAAGTAATATAAACAAGTAATATAAAAAAAAATATTTTAAGTCAATTCCTACTTAAGTCAATAAGAGAATTTTTTTCTCCCATTCTTCTTTCCGCTTGAGTGCTGCTTAAAATGCCTTGATCAAGAAGAGGGCTCTTTCGGTCTTAAAATACCTTAATCAAGAAGAGGGCTCTCTCGATTATTGAAAATTAATTAATTTAATTTAATTAAGGAATTAATATTTGAAAAAAACTGGATTAACATCAAGTGTCGTCCACTACGAGTTTTAAAAATATTATTTGAGCTTGATTGGATGAATAACAACTATTTTATTAACAATTGTAATTTTGAAGAAGATATATATATAGCGAGAGTGTGAGCTAATAGTAGGAATTGAAAAAAAAATTTTTTTTCACAATAATTAGAAATAATTAATTAGTTCGCTTTTTACGCAGTCGGATTTTTTGATTTTTTAAATTTAATTGTTTATTGGGCTTTATATTTAATTCCAAACTTTCGCACCAATCTATCAATAACTGCAGTTACCTTTAGAAAATAATAATAAAACTCTTGTTCTCTGATTATACAGGGTCCTCGAAAAATAATGCCTAGATTTAAAAAAATCATAACAACGAAACCTTTTATGTTAAATGAGTAATTCTTTCACTTCACGATAACTGGTGAACGCAAGTTTGGTTTTAGTTGTTATTTATTTAATTCTTTTTATATGGCATGGTAAATTTATACTTTTTGGTGTATAGTCGATCGGGTACATAATGGAATTCAATTTTTAGCTTATTGCTGGATTCTATTACAGAAATCGACTATGTTTTTGCTTATATTTGTATTTCATGTACCCCGACGAAGTGAAATGCTATATAAGCTTCCTGCTACATCCATCCAATTGATCTATTACTTTTCTACGATACTTCTTTTAATGGTTCAACAATATTTCGCTGGTTATTTGTATCTTTTGTCTTTAATAGGTTATTGTATCAAAATTAGGTGGGTTTTCATATGTTTATATGGATTAATAGTCCGCAACGTGCTATTGATTTAGCGGTATTGTGCTTGATTTTGTATTACAAGTTAAAGGTTCCAACTTTATTTTGTATAATGTCAGTGTTATGTATTGAAGCTAAATTTATTAATTTAATTTTAGTAATCGGAAATAGATGATGAATTGTAATTATATAATAGTTATATATATAAACAATTGAAAATCGTAAACACTCTATTGCATCAATAAAGCCTAAAAATATGGTGGTTGTTTTTTATCAGTTAATGCCCGTTTTTAGTTATTTTTATTTTTGTTTGTTTACTTATAATTTGCTTAATTTTCAGGGTTCGCATTCCCTCCAAGTGTGTCTTTTACTACCGCTGTCCAGAACATGGCAACCGGTATGTCCTGTCCATTGTATTTGCCTTTGACAAAGAAGACGATGTGTACCAATTTGCCTTCAGCTATCCTTATACCTACACCCGACTCCAAAAGTACCTTGACAGTTTGGAAATGAAACAGTTGCCTTACCTGAAACGTGAGAAAATTGGAGAAACATTGGTAAGTGCATGCGATGTTTTGAAATTTTATTCGACTTCTTTTCTTCATAAATATTGACAAATATATACAACGCTTAAGTACAAAATTTATCCAGGTGACTTGTATCCGAAACATAAATTAACGGATTGTATTTTAACTAAACCTTACATATATATATAAATATGTACATCTGCATAGAAAAACATTTTAAATTGTATGAAATTAATGAAAAATACGAATTTTTGTACTGAAGCGTACATTTATTAACATTACGGTATAAATTTGTTTTCTGCAGAGTGTAGGGGTTTCACTTGAAAACTAAACAGTATGACCCAAGTCATAGATAATTTAAAATAAGTAATTCATAACCTGCTGCGACATGGATTCTATTTACATGAGTTATTACTCGCTTATTTTTAAAATGCCATTAAAACAATAGGCTTTTCTAATTTTTTTAACTATATTTATTATATTACGATTTTAGCTTTCAGTAAATGTCATCAGAAAATTAATTTTAGTATAGGTGAGCCAGCTAGAGTAGTGAATGTTGCAAACTTAATCTTACACAGCAATTTCTTTTATATCTTGTAGTTTACTGTGATAGCACAAACTCTCTCATATATATTAAGCTCATATGGGTATCGAATTGCTAAAAAACCGTCAGGGAATTGTTCATATATTACTTTTAAATCTTTATTAGAAAAAAATGATATAAGGTTCAATAACGCTTTGGAAATACAACAACAAATAGAAGAAACAGCAGTTCAAAAACTCAGTTTTTGACAAATTTGTTTCCGTTCTTCACAATAGAATTATTTTTACTGAATTTATACTCTTGGATCTAAACAAAAATATATCCGACAATTTTTTCTTCTACTTTACATCAGTGTCTTCATTCAATGAACACGAAAACTGTTTAATTACTATTAACAGTAATTTCTCTTGCTTGTAAATCTCATATCAGGTTCGGTTTGTAATTTTGTAATATTAAAAAAATTAACACTATTAGTTTTTAGAAATGTTTTTTCTAATTATTTTAAAGTACAAAATACTTTTCTAATCCATGTAAAATAATCGCCGCATGAAAGGGCTAATTGTAAAAAATATTACACCAATTATTTGTATAATATTGTAAAGTAAAAATGCTTTTCTATCAAATTTTCATGACGCCTTTATTAATTTGATCCCGTCGCGACGAATTCCCTGTACACATTTTTCACAATTTTAGCACTATACAGTGATGAATTCAAAAGGTGGGCAGGAAAAGACAGACCCTAAAATTTCACCCCAAAAAAATTTGTGATTTGGTAATTGTTAAAAAGTAAGCCCCAGCTCCCCTCACCAGCCTAGAGCAGCCAGATTTCCTCGCGAAAATAAAAATGTCTAAATTCAATACTTTCACGAGTAATTTCAAAAAGCAATCTTTAAATCAGAATTTCTATTAAAAGTTACTCTTTAGCAAAAATCAATCACATTTGGTAACGTTTAAGAAATGTAAGTGTCCCCCACCCCCCACAAACACACACACACATACCACGGAGCTACAAAATCCACCCCCCCCCTCCCCCGCCCAAGAAGTTAAATGTCTGAAATAACACTTGCATGAGTAATTTTAAATAGAAATCTTTACATAAAGATTTCTAATAAAAACTACTGGTCACAAAAGTCAAGAATTGTACGTAACCTATAAGTCACGTATACCCGGAACTCGTCGCGAAATTAAAGCTTTCGTTCCAGCAAATTTGTGTTAAAAATACTTGTTTCGTCGAATTGTAAATGCCTTTAAGTTTAATTCATTACTTACTAACAATCTTGTACAATGAGGGCTATGGCGGAAATTTCGAAATTCTTTCCTTTATTTCAAAAGAAAATTACTTATATGTATTTATGTATTACATAAAAAAGGGAGTGCGTTACAAAATTTTCAACATTTCTCAATTGTTACCGAATAAATTTTTCTTGTCATATATTATACATTCAAGTTTATTTTCTGTAATAAACATTTCATTAAATATTGCAATACGAAACACAAGTATGCAAAAAACAGAAATCAATTTATTAGTTCATGAAAGCATCACATTTTATAAATTCTAAATAGTTTTCAATTGTTACACGTAGCTTTTACTTAGTAAAACATAAATACCTTTCATAATTTATACATAGATTTTTTTCTCTAATAAGCATGTGTTTAATTATTATAATGCAAACGCAAGCATGCAAGAAATGTAAATCAATGTACCAGTTTGAACATCAGGAATGCTTAGCACTCAAGATCTGAAGGATACATAAATAACAGGTTAGTTCTTTTTCAGAAACATCTGCACTTTTTACACGAATACACTTTCTCCAGAAATCTCATTGAATTTTCTTGTTAATTTATTATTTTCTAAATCGTTTTTGCCTTTCTTTGCCATATCAACTTTCTGTCATACAAAATACAATAACAGTTATTATTTGCATGATATTTTAAAATAAACACGATCTTTCTTGTAATCCTTTTAGAGTAATTTTAGAACTTTAATGCTTCAAGTTCCAACATCGTCTTATTTAGTTAAAATATATTTGTTTAGTTAATTTTAAACAATCCTTGGAGTTTACTTCATTAATTACAAAATGTTTTGTACATCTGTTATGTATGCATGGTATGTATAAATGTTATGTGCAAATGTCATGCATAAATGTTATATATAAAATCTATGTTAGTTAATGGGAGTTATGTAGCAAAATTCAAAAAGCTTTAACCCTCTGGCTGCGTAATTGTTTTATCAAAATAGCTTCAAAAATTGCTTATTTAACTCCTTCGTGACGAGCGTCTTTTAAGAATTTTTAACACTTTCCAACAATGTTGAAAAGTGTTTATGACTTCGATTTGTCTGTCCGTCTGTCCGTCTGTCCGTCTGTCCGTCTGTCCGTCTGTCCGCGCTCTAACTCTAGTAAATCGTCCTGAAATTTTTGGATTTTAGTAACCTCTACCATAGCACGAACCCTATTTCAAATGAAGTTTGTAGCACGTTTAGTTCATTTACAGGGACAGTCAAAAGTTTTCCGTTACATTACGGCCTATGGGGAAAAAAACGTTTAAAATGATTTTTAATGATGTTACGTACTTTCAAACATAATAAAATTCATATGCATTTATCAAGTGCACTAAAATATGTATCCTGTAGTATATGCGGCGCAAGGAATAGTTATTATTCATTTACAGGGCCACACAAAAGGATTCCCTTACATAATGATATAGAGGTGGATAGAATTTTTTTTGGCGTATTTCAATTATGTTAAATTATTTCATGTATAATGAAATTGATATACGTCGCTGAAGCTTACTATAAGTTATTTCATATGTAATACGAAGTGCATAGCATTATTTACAGGGACACACAAAATATTTCAGATACTATATTGTATCCGAAGTACTGTACATTAGAAATGATTGCTGAAAATGCATTTTAATTATGGTATGTGCTTTTATGTTATTGATATACAGGGCTACACAAAAGAATTCGTAATGGTTACTGGGTATGATTGCAAATTGCTTAAAGGTGGTTTTTAAATGAGTTATGCATTTTTACGCTGAACTTAATTTAGTTTACTAAGAAATGTTTGTAGAATATGCATAAAATGATATATAGGGTCACGCAAAGAATTGGTACATGGCCGTCTATAAATGATAATTTCTGGAAATGTGATTCCAGTAGTTTTAAGAGTGTTTTACTTTGAATTAAACTTTAGATAAATAGTAAGGTGTAATAAAGGTACTAGGTTAACTACAGGGTTGTACAAAAGTATACAAGTATGTTTCCATCTATTAGTATAAATTGCTGAAAGAGAAATTTCAACCTGTTATATGTTTTCTTACTAAACTAAATTTCTCTATTATATAGTATCTATATCAACCTACAGATCAAATACAGGGCTGTTCAAAAGAATTGGAATACATATTTGCTATGGAAAGTAACTGCTGAAATGAGTTTTTCAAATGTTTTATGCGTTTTCTAAAATGTTTAGTTAGTTCTCTTATATACTTTAATTCCCTAAATAACGAAGTTTTGTTAAAGCATTCAGGAAGTGTTGGAAAGTGTTTCATAATCTATGCTTAACGTATGAATTTTCTTACTTGTTATTCTTTTGTCACCGGTTTTTCAAAAACAAAATTTTCGTTTGATTTAATCAGGAAAATACTCCAATTAGATAAGGCAAAATTTACAATAAAAAATAACTGGTGGGAATGATGAAGGAGTATTAATTAGACGGAAAAAATGCATCCCCGATTAAATCTCGGGTTGCGCAAATTTTGTTACTTTAACGTTGCCCGAGAATCTCTCGGGTTGCGCAGCGAGAGGGTTAATGCATTTTCAATGCACACGTGAAAACGCATGTAAAAAGTATTATAAATAGGCATAAGTTTTTCACTTTATTAAAACAATCTTTGTATTAGGTAATTATGTTAGATAAATAATGGATATGGTTATTAAATTATGCATGCATATATTTTTATAAATTACGCATATATATATATAAGCATTTCATTTATTATTATAATGCAAACGCAATCATACTAGAAATATAAATCAACGTATCAGTGCATATAAGTATCAGGGATGCTTAGCAATCAAGACCTGAAGGATAAATAAATAACAGGCTAATGCTTCTTCCGAAACATCTGCACTTCTTACACAAAAACACCTTCTCTGGGATAATCTCATTGAATGTAGAATAATGGCATTTAGTTGAGGGAGCTTTTAGGTAAGAAAGGAAGAACTCAGCATAAAAAAATAAGCCCCATTCCTTATTCATGTTTTTCTTTCCTTTGGGACTTCACCCTCCTACACTTATTAAGAAAGGTGCAAAAAGGTACAACCTTGCTATAGTTGACTTGTTATAAGGTGTAGTAAAAACAGCCTCAAGGGTGTTAGGTAGCATCTTTTGAGTGCATGTGTTACTAAAGGTGCAGGTCTTTTTCAGATGAACACAGGCTAGAGAATATGCTTAAAAGTGCTGCTTGTTGAATGTAATTAAATAAAAAAACAAATACCCCTAAGAGTTATCGATTATGTGAAGTAAACTAAGTATCAAGCGTTTTCTAAAATTAAAATGTTAGGCAAAAGGTGTTTTCCGACAGAAGTTTTCAGTTTAAAACTCTAAAGGGGAAAATTGTAAAATTTGCTTATTTACGTAAGATACTCTTTTGTTAGACATTATTATTTTATCCGAAAGTTAAAACATATTTACATATATTGTTCATTATAAAATATATTTTTTTAAACGTAAATTATATATAAAGTGACAAATTAAAAAGAGAACAACAATTTAAAAACAAAAAGACAAATTATTATAAAGTGCAGTAAAAACAGCCCTAAGGGTGTTTGATAGCATCTTTTGAATGTGGGTGTTATTATAAAGATACAGGTCTTTGTCCGAAGAACACAGGCTGTAGAAATTTGCTACGCAATTTGCTTCAGAATGCTGCATGTTGAATATAATTAAATGAAAAACTGTTATTATTTTTATTATATAGATATAGATATATACCATAATTATGTAGTAAATATTTAGGAATTTACTACATAACTATGAGATATAAAAATTTGCACTAGAATGTGTATATGCGGCTTCATGCTAAATCCAATTAAATGAAAATGAACGCACATGGATAGTTGTTATTTTATTGGAATGTAAATGGAACAAACGGTTTTTATTTTTCACTGAAATAAAATTTTTCTTCGGGTGTTGTGCTGATTTTACTCTTTTGTTTTATTTTATTCATTCTCATATGCTCAAATAAACTATCATTTAATATAAAAAATATACACATTATGTATATATGTAAATATATATTATTAATAAATACTGCTGATTTGTTTTTTAGATATATAATTAACGCATCAGCTTATTAAAACAAAAATCGGTAATAATAACGATTGTTTATCATATGAAAATTATAAGAATATCCAATCATTATATTTAAAGGGATGGCTAACGCAGTTTTCCTCTATTTCGGTAGATAATTTTATTCCAATGTTTTAGCTTCTGGGTTATAACTTTAGTTTTTTGTTTTATATAATTTATATTCCTCAATCGAATCAAAATGCAGGGTTAGACTAACGATTCATCGGGATTCAAAACACTGTGTATTGGGAGGTGTACAATCTACAAAGACGGGTAATACTTGACAATACACATTCACCCACCAAGTTTGAAAGCCCGCCTCGTGGCTCGCGTGCAAGAACGCATCACTGCTGCTGTGACGGACATTGTCATAATCATGCTATTGAATGTATGGACGGAACTGGATTACCTTTGGGACGTTCGCCGGTTGACTAAGGATGCACGCATTGAACATGTGTAGTATGTGCTAGAAATTTTGTGAGTGTATGTATCTTTTCATGTATCACCCGTCTTTGTACGTCGAATACTTGTAAATAAACAGTCATTTAAAACCTGATGACTCATTTAATCTGACCCTGTATATTTTAGGGTAATAAATATGGCACATAAAACTTACCTTATAAGTTATTATATATATATATATATATATATATATTCAAAATTAACTTAAAAACGAGAAAAGGACTAAAATAATATTCAAATGACTTAGGAACCTCATTTTCCTTTAAAACCATTTTATAAATTTTATTATACTGCTATTTATATTAGTATATTCCTTGATAAATAAAGTTATGATGTCATATAAATAATTTAAAGTTCGTTAATGGACTTAAAAAAAATGATGTTCTCTTTTTATTTTTTTAAATTCTGAACGATAAAAAAATATTATAAATGAAGTTTTCTATAACTAATAAATTTAATGGGAAGTGCAATTTAACTGATATGAGTTTCGATATATCAAATATTACTGTTCCAAAATTAACGGTGTCCAAATGTAAGGGTTTTGCATAAATTATACGTCACGTATATGTGTCGCTCGTCGCGAAGGAATTAATACATAATAAAATGTAATATCTTCCTCAACTTTTCATTTTAGTAAAAAAAAAAAAAAGCTAAAACAGTGTGTTACAATGAACTATTGGGGTTTCTTACTTAAAAAAAAAAAACCGGAACCATTATAAAACCACTCGTGTGTCTGTCTGTCTGTCCGTCTGTCACAGCCGTTTTTCTCGTAAACAATTTAACGTGGAAAGTTCAAATTTGGCAGAAATAGTAAAAGCTATTAACCCACATATTTATAGATTATTAACCCTTCACAAATATAATTATGAAAAATGTAAGGGGATAATTAAGTTACTTGAAAATAAAAGGCTTTTTTTATCTACCGTGTTGGGTATCGTGTGAAAGCCCTCGTAACGCCAAACTTAAAAATACATTTGTTTTAATTTTAGGTTTTTAATTTTCTGAGATATCGTCGAAAATGTAATACAGATATATGCCCCTCCCCTCTCTATTTCTTAATATACTGAAAAAAAATATTATGAAAAAAAGTAAGGGTAGTAAAAATGTGGGTGGGGGTTGAATTAGTTACTTGAAAATAAAAGTATTTTTGATATATATCGTGTGGGGTGTCGTGCGAAAGCTCTCGTAACGCCGAACTCAAAAATACATCTGTTTTAATTTGGGGATTATATTTTCAGAGATATCGTCGAAAATGTAATCCAAAAATATGTACCGCCCTCTAATTCTGAATCTACTGAAACTAAAATTATGAAGAAATTAGGGGTAGTAAAGGTTTATTTAAACCTTACAGGAAAACTATAGCGATTATCCAAGGTCACATAGTTTTTAAGAAAATTGCATTTTCCCGTTATACATAAATTTCACTTTACGGGCATTTAGCAAGTAAATTGAGGGGCGCTCGAGGTACCTATCGTCGCGGAAGTACAAAAGGATTGTTTATAATGATTTTCCCGAAGTTTTTTGTAATATTAAAGTTACTAATTAATATATTTATTGTATGGAACTGTGTGCGAGTAATACTCGCAGTTGACCGATTTTTATATCTATACAATTACTGAATCTAGTCAATAAATGTCTTCAGCACCTTGGATTTTATGTTTCTAAAATATTCTAATGTTAAATTTGAATTAAAACTATTTATAATAAAATTCTTCCTATGAAATATGTATGTATAAAATTATTCAAAACAACGCTACAAAATAAATAATTAAAATATAAATTTAAATAAATCTAATTGAAATTTAAGATTTTTTGTTATAATTTAATACATCTTTTTATTTTTAGCAAGTATTTTAGTTAGTATTTTTAATCGGTGAAATTTTGTGCATGTCATTTTTAAAAAGCATTTGCTAAATGTTGGTTATTTTAAAGGTTTATTAATAAAATAAATCGCCAATGAAAATTCCATTAATAAAAAGCTTTTTCTATATCTTTTATAACAGAAAAACAGAAAATAAAAGATTGCACAAAAAATACTTTAAATCATCATGAAATAGGTTTAAATATCATAAACTGAATCATACGTATGTCACATTTTTATTTCAGTAAACAAAATACTAAAACGATATAATATTGGAAACTTTTATATCAATAGAATACGGTTATTAAAAGTGAACAAAAAATCATAATCTTCTTCTTTTCGGCTGCTCTGTATCCTTTTACACCTGGGACTTCGTCCTCTATGTTCATTACAAAAGATGAAAGCATCTTTCTCGCTCTAGGATCATTACGACGTAGCAAAAATATTGTATGGGTCAAAGGACATAATCCTTTTACTGGTGCTAAGGCTGGGCTTCACCTGGAATAGAGGTGTAAAATAAAATCCGCTTAGTTAGTTACAGATAGGAAGGGAAATAAAGTTACATATTTTGAAAGAAAAATATGAAAGTATGTTTCTTTAGATACTATAATTTTTTATATAAAGTGAATACTCGCGTTAATATTACAGTTTAAAAAAGAGTAAATGCTTCAATGTGGATGTCAAATATTTCTATATCTATTTTAAATGGCGTATTTTAGTGTGGCAGTATATTATATTTTTATAGAAATAGCAAAATATGTGTATTCTATCTATAGTTTAGTTGCTTTATAAAAATCTAGTACTTCGCAATTGAAATCTGTTAAAAATTATCTCGAAAGTAAAAATTTTTACATTTTTGCGACAGACGTGTTGTATGGATAGATAATAAAATAAATTATACGTATTTTGAGAGAAAAGGTTTACAGTATATGACTTTAATGCTATTTTTTTATAATATGCAGAATACACACGTCAAGTGTTTTAAATGTTAGTGTCGAAGAAGCTCTATTGGAAAAGAATACATTTTATCTATTGTCTTCTATTGTCTCAATTAATTTCGTAAGCTTGTATACCTGATATTAAAATTGTTTAGAAAGTAAAGTCTTAAATTTCTCTAATGGAGTTGTTATATGGACAGATAGTGAAGTAAGTTCTACATCTTGAAATTAAACATAAAAGCGTGTTTTTCAAGTTAGTAAATTATTTTGCAGTTTAATGTTAAATACTGGCATTGTTGATACACTTTATGCTTTTAAATATCATAAAATAAGTCATACGTATGTCACATTTTTATTTCAGTAAAGAAAATACAAAAACGATATGATATTGGAAACTTTTCTATCAATAGAATACGGTTATTAAATGTGAACAAAAAATCATAATTTTCTTCTTTTCCGCTGCTCTGTATACTTTTACACCTGGGACTTCGCCCTATACGTTCATCACAAAAGATGAAAGCATCTTTCTCGCTCTAGGATCATTACAACGTAGCAAAAATATTATATGGGTCAAATGACATAATCCTTTTACTGGTACTAAGGCAGGGCTTCACCTGGAATAGAGGTGTAAAATAAAATCCGCTTAGTTAGTTAAAGATAGGAAGGGAAATAAAGTTACATATTTTGAAAGAAAAATATGAAAGTATGTTTCTTTAGATACCACAATTTTTTGTATACACTGAATACTCGCATTAATATTACAGTTTAAAAAAGAGTAAATGCTTCAATGTGGATGTCAAATATTTCTATATCTATTTTAAATGGCATATTTTAATGTGATAGTATATTATATTTCTATAGAAATAGCAGTAATATAAGTGCATTCGACCTATAGTTTGTTTGCTGTGTGAAAAGCTAGTACTTCGGTGTTGAAGCGTGTTAAACATTATTTAGAAAGTAAAAATTTTTAAATTTTTGTGTAAGACTTGTTATATGCACTGTAAAAAATGGTGTTTCATTGCTCCGTAAAATGTGCAGCAGCATGTTGCCACGAATTTTTTGAAGTATTTAAACTGATAGAACTTGTGTAACTTGGACCAATGGACCAATGCAGTATTGTTGAAGTACCTATTAGAGTCGTGATGCTCTAGACTACCTTTCATAGATGGTGATCAATCGGATGGTCATATTGCATAGATGTTAAGCAGTATGTGGAATTTATTACGAATTCCTGTGCACTGGAATGGTCAAAAAGCAAGCTAGGGTAAGTGGGGAAGGAGGAAAAGGACACAGAACTATACATTTCTTTTATATATATATAAATTAAGTCCATCAATAATAAAATATAATAGGATTAAGAAAAGTTACAAAAAATAGAAGTTTACTGATAAAATATCCAATTTGGAGTAAAAGCCGGCAAGGATTTGACTGCTAACTTCAACAGCCAATGAGGATGCGAAGCGCAACGAACCAAACTGCCTGAAAAGATCGAGCAAAGGGAAAGGATTGAGAGAAAAGTTCATCAGGAATATAGGAAAAATTGGTGGTTGCCACGATGAAAGGAGCAAAAATATAACCAGCTGCCAATGCAGCTTAAACAAATCACTCTTTTGTCAGTATTCTAATACGAACTTCCAACACTCGCAAAAAACCTCATTTATGCACCATGAAATCACGGAGCAAATCAAGGCACGTCTTATCACCTCGGTGTCTAAGACCAGAATCTCACACGAGTCTCTCTTAAACCTTGTGTAACTTAAACTGATATAGCTGGTGTAATACTACATGTGAAAATATCCGAATTCATGTTATTATAGCGTAACGTAGCAACGGTTATATCGGTTAAATTACTCCAAAAACTGGAGGCAGCAAGGCTGGTACCGATTTTATGAAGTAATGTTACACTAAAAGTTTTACAGTGTGGATAGATAATAAAATGAATTACAGATTTTGAGAGAAAAGACATTATATTTCTTTGATGCTATTTTGTTTCAATTCCTACTATTAGTTCACACTCTCCCTTTATTTATTTATTTATTTATTTATATATCTTGTTCAAATTTTCAATCGTTAATAAAATACTCATTATTCATCCTATCAAGTTGAAATAATTTTTTTTAACTTGTACTGGATGACAACTGATGTTAATACAGTTTTTTTCAAATATTAATTAATCAATTAAATTTTAATTAATTAATTTTAGTTTTGCATGGGAGACAAAATGGCGGCCATTGGTTATTGAAGCATATAATGCATCTTCATATCTATAAGGAGGGTTACCATAGGGGGGACCCTGTTTTGTCGCCAAATACCACCAAGTTTGTCGCCAATTTGGCGATATATAACCATATTTGGAGGCCAAAATGAGTCGCCAAAAGTGACGCCAACTTGGCGATATCTCTAATATTTCGCCAAATTCCCATAGAGTTCCATTGTAAACCTACTTGCTTATAGAAAATCAACAAATTGAGATATTTTAATGCAACAAAAACTAATATTAGCTTAAGGGATTATATTAAATTTTTCTTTAATGACTTAAGTAGGAATTGACTTTAAAAACAAAATTTTTATATTACTTGTTTATATTCAGAATACTCACGTCAAGTGTTTAAATGTTAGTGTTGAAGAAGTTCTATAGGAACACTATTTTAAAGAATAATAATACATTCCATCTATTGTCCCAATTTATTTCGTGAAATTGTATAGGTGATATTAAAATTGTTTAGAAAGTAAAATCTTAATTTTCTTTAATCGAGTTTTATTATGGATAGATAGAGAAGAAAGTTTTACATCTTGAAAGGAAACATAAGAGTATATATTTTTAAGTTACAAATTATTTCATTTTAATGTTAAACACTCGCATTGGTGATATACTTTATAAAAGAAGAAATCTTTATAGATTGCTCTTCTTTTTTCTTTAATTTAGATGCAATAAATATTTTAAGAAACATTTTTGCAAAATTTCATAGAAGTGTATGTATTTTTTAGTTAATAAATGATTTTTAACAAGCTAAAAATTTGCGAAAGGGCTAAATTTTATAAAATACTGTAAGTTGGAAGTGCCATGTAAAGCATTTTCTGGTTTGTTTCAAATGGTGTATTAACTCGATTGACTCAACACTCTCGATGAATGAAGGTGGATTAAGACGGTAGGCAATCTTATCACCACTGTAACAACTTCGCTTATGTCCAGCTTACCCAGATCATATTTTTGACTGCCCCGCTATAAGATCTCTAATCTTTCTGGACGAGCTTTACTTTAACAGATCATTATTGAAATTGCCAAGGCCATTACATCTACTTATGGATACCATATAAGTTTCCATGGACATGATACAAACGAAATAAGTTAACTACTGTGCTGAATAATTCAACTACCTATGGAAAAACATCTGTCATCAAAACTGAGCTCTTATAAGACGAGACAAAAAAAATCCTTTTCCATAACAATTTTTCGTAACATAATAGAAAATAAATTACATTAACAACCAAAACAAGTTGGAAATTGCACGTCAAACGTGGCAAATGAGGTGCATTCGTACTATAACTTGTTTTATAAATATTTTTTGCACCGCATATCGTACTGAATGCATATTTTATTGCACTTCATAAGTGCATATCAATTTCATTCTGTTCGAAAGCCTGTAACATAATTAAAATGCACTTAAAATAATTTTTTCCCGTTGGTCGTAATGTAAAAGAAAATTTTTGACTGTCCATGTAATTAAACTATATATCCAATTTTCATAAAATTTGAAATGACTCGACGAAATTTTGCAACAATAATATTTTTAAAATTTCAGACCATTCGGTTGAGTAATTTTTGCTCTGTTATATGCGGACGGACTGACAGACAGACAGACGGACCGAACGACGACTATAGGTGCTGCGTATTTATATAATTACGAACGCACCTAAAAGCGCTTGTTTTATACCAAGATAATTACAATATTGACTTATTTCTCTAAAATATATCTTAATGCTTCACATTTCAACACATACTAGAAACTGTATCCTTTGTCTTGTGAAATAATTCCTAATAAAAAAAAAAATGAAAGAAAAATGTATCTCATATTTTTAAAAAATCATAACTATTCTTTATTTTTTTTTTTTTTTTATTTTATTTTTTTTTTTTTTTTTACAAAAAGAAAAAAAGAGGAAAAAAAGATGTTTCTTCTTTTTAAAGATTTTTATTGCATTGACTTGATCCATAAAAATACGGCTGATGCCAGATATTTCCATACATGTCTCTTAGAAAACAAAAAAGTAAATAATCAGATAATTGCTCCTATTTTTTTTTTTTTATATGTTTCAATCTCGTATATGACCTCAGCAAGTTTACCACGGTTTTGAATACACGTCATCAATTATTAAGTGAAAAAAAATCCTATCTATGCTTTTATTTTAGGCGACACTAAAAATCTTTGCAGAGCAGTTTTTTTATTATATTGTTTAATGTTTCTGAAAAAATAAAAAATAAAAAAAGCAATTTAAGAAATTACAACTACCATTTGGAAAATGATTTTTTCGAAGACTAAAATTTAAGACATAAAAAATCGCACGGAGTTGATCATACATTACGTACGCCATGAATTAAACATTAACATTCCTAGACCCATCATGAACAAATTTTAAAAGAAATTTCAGTTTTACAATTTTCGGTACTGTAAATTTTTAAACTTCTACGGAGCTGGTCATACATTACGTACGCCATGGATAAAACATTAATATTTCTGGACCAATTTTAAATGAAATTTCATACATTACGTACGCCATGGATTACATTTTTCGGTACTGTACATTTTTAAACTTCTACGGAGCTGGTCATATATTACGTACGTCATGGATTAAACATTAATATTCCTGGACCAATTTTAAATGAAATTTCATTCTTAAACTTCTAAACATCCCACAATATTACTTTTTACACCGTCGTATAGAGAAAAAAAATGTACTTTTAAATGCAATTTGTTTGAAAGCTGTATCTCAATTTGTTTCTGAGTTATTAATTTTTTTTTTTTGTAGTTTTTATTACTTTTTGTCATAGTGGTAACAGGAATATCCATCTCTGTTGAAAGTAATGGGAAAATACATATTACTGTATAGACCAATAAGAAAACGAAAAAATGCGGATTCAACTAATAAAAATCTTCAGATATGTTTTTGATTTCCTACCTTGACAGAGGACAATAACCCTTTTTCCAAATGGTTAAAAAAATATTTTCTTTTTAAATATTATAATAATTTTTAAATTGACTTGTTTCTACATTTTAGTGAGCACGCATACTTTGTATATTGTATACTGTGAATTGTAAAATAATAACACCAAAGAAACAATAGAAGAAACTATCTCATATTTTAATCTTACTTTAAATTTTATTTTAGTATCATATTTCAGGTCTGAAAGTTTACTGCAATTTTGAATACACCTGTCGAAGTACCATAAGAAAAGATGACTATTATGAAAATTAAGCTGATCTGCAAAAATATATCTCAGCTGATCTAAAAATATATATATTGTAAAATTAAATCAAACCTGGTGTATAAATTCAGCTGGTGTATAATGGAAAAGCTATATATTTTTCCCTTTTAGGAACTTTTCAGCAGTGTTGAATTCCGGTGGTGGTTTGGAAAGCTTCCCCCCCCCCCCCACCTCGGATAATCAAATATCCCCATCCGGATATTTGAAATTTTGTGTTTGGTAATGTACAAAAAAAAAGCAAATTCCTCACAGGAATTTTTTACTGCCCTGCCCTCCCCCTCCTCCCCACCAGTGGCTGAGAGGTTCTGATCTCGAGACTGGTAGACGGGAGGTGCTGGGTTCGATCCCAATCGCGCCCGTCGGCCTAATCGTTCGGAGTTTTCGTGGTTTTCTTCGAACCTTGGATTTCCAAGCGTTAATACGGGTTAGGTTCCCTTAGAAAGACCCCCACGAAGGGCACTCCCCTGGGCCTATATCCCTCGTGCAGATAATTGGCCGTCATAAATACAACCAACCAACCAACCCCCTCCTCCCCGGAGAGTCAAATATACCCCCCCCGGATATTTGAAATGTTATGTTTGGTAATGTAAAAAAAGGCAAATTCTTTACCGGAACTTTATACTGCCCCTCCTCCCGGAGAAAGAATCCTTAATTCAACACTGGTTTTTCTGTGTTTCTTTTCACAAAAAAAAAAAAAAAAAAAAAAAAAAAACGGGAGACAGAAATTCTCTTTCTGAACTATTTTTCATAACTATTGTTCATTTTTTTCCTAGGAAAAAAAGTCAAAGATATATGAAGAAAAAAAATATATTTTCTCCTTAAAGATCGAGATAATTATTGCATTGACTTGTTTCCCAAAAGTATGTCTTAATGCCAGTTATTCCCACACATACCTCTAACTGTATAGTCTGACTCGTGTAATAATACCTTCAGGAAACAAGAAAAGTTGTCAACAAAAGAATATCTTCAGCATTTGTTCGGAGTTCCTGATTATAGTCGAATCCTGCAGGCTTAAAGGAATGAGGCGTATATGAACTTCGACAAAATAAATGGTTTATAAGACGAAAGATTTTTGTGTATCTAGAAAAGCAATATCGTTTCACTATAACTTAACATGCAATATCTTTTGTTTATTTAGAAAAATATAAGAAATATTATTACTTCTTGGCATTGGATTGTATGGAATAGATGTGAAGAATTGACTTCTTAAAAAGCTTATTCCGGACGGAATCTTTATGATCCTCGTAACGAGATATTTCTTGATATTTTATGAAGTGTATTTAATGGAAAAGTTATAATGAACGTTTAACTTGCAATGTTATTTTAGGGAATGTTAGATAATTAATAGGAAGTATAGAAACTAAGATATATTGTATTTGAAATATTTTATTCTTTATAGGAGACTACTTACAGAGGTACAATTTTTCAATAATAAAAAAAAAATGATTTATATCACATAAAATTAGTCTCTCTTTTTTTTAAAATTTATAACAGTAAATTTTAATTTATGTTAAGGAAAACGATATCAGAATATATACATTTTATATTTTAGGTAGCACGTGTTTGTTTTGCCTAAGGATATAACAATCACTGCTATCGAAACTAGTTACAAAGCGAAAGAATTTTGTGCATCTAGTAAAGCAATTGAATAAAAGAGCATGGAATACATTTCACTACTTTACAAAAATATGTGAGACAGGGCATGTCTTTTCTGTTGCCTAATTACGAAAGATATAACAATCACTGCTCTCCAAACTAGTTAATTACAAAGCGAAAGATTTTGTGCATCTAGAAAAGAAACATGGTTTGAATAAAACATAGTATGCGGTACATTTAATTAATTTTACAAAATACGTGAGATAGCGCATGTTTATTTCGTCTAATGAAAAATGATATAACTATCACTGCTCCCGAAACTAGTTACAAAGCGAAAGATTGTGTGCATCTAGAAAAGAAGCATAGTTTGAATAAAACATAGCATGCAGTACATTTCATTAATTAAAAAAAAATGTGAGATATATCATTTTTTCTTGGCACTGAGCTGCAGAAAAATTTTATATTAGATATCTCTTGTTCTTTTATGACATGTTTTTATCGAAAAAGTTAGTATATTGAACGTTTAACTTATATTGTTATTGTTTTGGGGAGTAATTTTTTTATTGCTAATATGACAAAGAAAATACATTGTATTACAAATGTTCACCGATATCTTAACTATTCCTATCTTATTTATCTGATATTCAACCAATATTTTACAAATGTAATCATTTTTAAGATAGCGATTATAATGTTTGACTCATATGTATACAAACTTTATTAAATTTTCAAAATGCCACTTACCACTGCAGGAAAATATTACAGTATCTCTGTCCAATAGCAATACTGTCAAGTTTGATTGATAATTTAAAAAAATAACCGTATCTACTTTTTTATTTTTTATAAATTAAATATTTGTTTTAATCCATATAGAAAGCCAAAAAAAAAAAAAAAACTATTGTTTTCGAAACTAATTGATTTTTTTAACATTTTCTAAATTTTCTAATTTTTTTGTAATTTTCTTATAGAAAAATATTCATGCGTTTTCTCAGTTGCTCAACATTTGAAAATTTTTAAAATTCTTTTCGCCTAATCGGTTTAAAAACAAAATAATAATTTTCAGTATTATGTTTGATCATTTTTATTCTTAAAAGTAAAATTATTATTGTTAGTTTTTCAATAAAAATATTATAAATATAAAAATAATTGTGGATGACTTTAAATTTAATTTATGAAGTGCAATGTAACAATTCTTATTTGTTATTTTATCTGTTCATTCAGTATCAAAAAATTTTCAGTTGTTGAAAATCTAACTTTTATCGCATGTTTCGTTTAAATCATTACTGTAGTTAATAAGTTTTAATTATCATTAAATTTTTAGGAAAATGTTAATTTTTCTGTCAATAATAGTGTACAGCAAAAATTAATTAAAAGCTCAGCGGCCATGAACACTCGATTCTTGTTCAATTTCTGGTGTTAAAATATTTGAACATATGCATTTTCACTTTTTATCATAATTGCCTTTTTTGGTTACTAGCTGTAGCTTATATTATATTTATTTAAAACTAGCTTAATTTATTAAAGCATTTAATTATTACAAGAGGCCAGCGGAGACAAACAGAAACATTTACATTAAATTTTAAGGAAATAACTGTCTAATTTTGAAATTTGCATAATTGATAAAACATTTCAGAATAATTCCGCTTTATTATTGTTTTCATTCATGATTAATAACAATGCTGAAAAGTACTTTTCATACGCTAACAAATGGCCCTATTTTCTTAATTATATATTTTTTTTCATGTGTATATGCGTGCGATGGCAAACATAATGTTCTGCCCGCACATTGGTATTTTGTAAGAAAATAGTGTGGTTTACACTAAATTAACTATCAAACATTTTTAATTTCTATTAAATTGCTATATAATTTTGTTATTCCCTTGCAGATAATTTCGATTTCTCTGTTTGAAATAATATCATTTTTCTCTTCATTCCGTATTATATCGTATCATATCATAAAAGTAAGGTTGTCAATTATTGTTAATTCTCACTTTATATTAATGTAATTAACTTAACTCTCTCTATCTGGATGTACCTTTGATTAACCATAATGACTTTTAAAATTTAAGAATAAATATTAGGCACAGGTGATAAATCGCCAAACACTGTTCCCGTCGCATTTTTTCGCATTTCATTAATTTCATTTAAATTACGTAACTTTATTTTTAAACTGAAACATTTAAAATTCAAGATTTCCACTTATTTCTTAAAAAAAAAAAAAAAAAAGAAGAAGAAAGAGAAATAATAAATAATAAATAATTTCATAAACCAAGACACTTAAATTTCAACACCAAAACATTGTTTTCATTTACCACTAGAAAAATAAATAATGCGACCGGCGAGTTAAAAAATGATGTTGGCGATAGTTACTCGGGTTAACAAAATGTACCAAGACCTATTTGTGATCATGGCAACGTTTATGTAGTTTTATTCGAAAAAATAATTTTTATTAAAAATGGCCGCCTTGCATATGAAAATCGAAGCGGCCAATCCCTAACTGTATATGACAGTCACATGACTTGTACTATTTTAACCCTTTAAGCCCTGACCCACACAATTGTGTGGGTGATACTAAAGTAAAAGAAAAAGACTATTTCCTGCTTTTGTGAGATTTAAAACCAAATCTGCACATTTATATGAGTTAATTGGCTTCAGATGTTTTGATAATACACAACTAGGGGGCACCAACTACAATACAGGGTTAGATTTTCTGCTCTTAAAAGGACTATATCATCTGACAGCAATACACAAAAAGTATGTACTGTCGTACTTTTAAATATTATTTTTAGTGTTTGTTTAGATTTAATTTTTCTTTCCATATATCTTTTGATATTGATTCTTTTCATATCATTATTCATGATTTTAATTGATTTTGTCCTTGATGAATTTAATGTCCTTGATGAATTTAATTAGGCTTTACAAAAGTTTAAAAACAAATGACACACACAGTTGTGTGTGTCCGGCATTTACCGTTTCCAAAATAATTACAATTCCTTATATATAAAATTTTTATTTTTAAGTGATTTTTTTTTTATTTATGTTTTTAGCAATTTATTTTTTATTAATTACATTTTTAAAGCAGATTAATTTTAAATTAATAGGATTGTACTACTCATGATTTCTATTTAAAATTGATAGTATTAGATATATAATATGCACTTGTAACGAACTGTAAGTATCTGCTCTGAGTTATAGATGCCATATATGATTTATAAGTTTTATATGAGTTATATGCATACCACGAGATATATTTTTAAATTTGATAAATTCATTATATTTTGTCGACACAGTAAGTAAACCACCAGGAATGAATAATAAATTATGGAAAGTTCAGCAAATGCTCGACAGATTCCGTAGTGTCTGCTTGAATTTACCAGGAGATCAGGGAAAAATTTCCATAGATGAGCAGACGATACCTTTTTTTTGGACGCGCCAAAGTAAAGCAGTATGTAAGAAACAAACCACACTCTGTGGTAACAGCATCAAACGGGATAGTTTTAAATTTTGTAGTACACCAGTGGGAAAGTACAGACCTGGTCCGCAAGGATCTAGGCTTAGGACCTGCTGTAGTCCTTACTCTGGTCCAGACCTAATTTTATGTACTGAGTTCGGTATTTCAACAAAATACCGCTGCTGGAAAAACTAAAAAAAAAAAAAAAGAAATTTTAAGGATCAGGCACAATCCAAACGGATTGAAGGGCATACCATTTGTCAACGGCTTTTAATAGGGGTGCTAGCATTGAGCACATCTCAGAAAATGAAATTGTAGTGGTCAGTGCGAAAACAAAAATTGTTTCAAACATTTTCATTGAGGCTGATGAAAATCATCTCAATAAACAACAACTTTTTTTGCTTAAACTTTTATGTTTATATATTTGCCCACACAATCCCAAACTTCACATGTGTAGATTTAGTCCAAAAACGGCTGCATTAGGGCCGAATCCACACTGTAAAAAAAAAAATGGTAACTTTCCATGTAAAATCCAGGAACGTTTCGCCTTTTCTCAGGTTTTCGGAATAATTTAGCTCTTTCCTGTGAAATTCTGGTTTTCTTATCTGAAACGTTCCTGAACAAAAGTTGGAAACAGCAAAACGCTGCGGCCGCCATTTATTATTTTTTTGCTATAATCCGTTGCTCGCGCGCGAGTGTCGAAAAAGAATTCCTTAAATGAATGTAAAAAAAATCAATATGGAATGCAAATAAATCAATAGACGACATAATCCTTTACGTCTCTATTGTCAAGACAATTCATATGAAAATACAATACCTCCGTGACATCGCTAAGAGATTATCTCTCGTACTTGTCTGTGAAATGTTTAAGGAGCAGACCGTGTAAAAAAAATACACCTATTATTTGGATCTCCATTAACCAGGGGACCATCAAACATGATTCTCACCGATTTTGATTAATTTAAAATATGTTTTAGAGTTCTTATCTCTAATTATTCTTGTGAAAGGATTTCTTCAAATGGGACTTAGATTTTCAGAAATTAGATGCCGAGGTTTAGCATACGTTTCAAATACCTATTAGTTTGCAGCTCTCAACGTGTCTTTCGTGGTGTGGACGCAGAAAGCTCGCACGCCACCCGTACTGCCGGAGTTCGATGCTACCTCTGGACTTTTCTTTTTCTTTTTTAATTAATTTTATATTTTAACACTTTATTACAATTTGATTTAAATTTGATATATATTTGACACTTTGAATTGCTGCAAATTTGAATTTTTTTTTTTTTTCGGAAAAAATATACAATTACGTTTAGTTTTTTTTTTTTTTTTTTTTTTTTTTTTTTTTTTTTTTTTTTTCATGAAAATTTATATGTATTTTATCTAACTTGTAAACTAACATAATTACTAACGAAAATCCAAAATATTTTATGTCTAGATTTTTTTTCTAATTATGATTTACATTTATATATTTTTATATTTTAAGCAAAGTTCAGAAACAATATATCATATATATATTTACTTTATTGAATTTTAACTGAAAATTTATTTTTTCGTGTAAATTATAAATAATAATTTTGATGTCAATTTCAAAATATTTTTTCATTCTAACAAATAATGATAATAAAGCGAAAATTGTCAACTGGAAATGTAAAAATCGTCTGCGGATCCCGCATGCTGTGAAATGTCAGTAATGTTTTGCTGTCAACAGAAATATTCCTATATTAATACATGGAAATTATAATATATAATAATGGAAATTATACATGGAAATTATAATAAATAAATATTACATCTTGTGCTGCGTTTGTAGCCTTGCCAACATACAATGGCGAGAAATTTTCCGAGCTGTGTATCGTTTCAAGTGCTTTAGTCGGTAGAACGTCAGTGCGCTATACTGATGGCCCGGGTTCGAGTCCCGGCTTGGAATCTTTTTCACTATGTTGGCCTTTGCGCCTTTTAAGCAATTACTTCGAAATTTGATTTTCATTTGAAAAGAAATATTCCTGGTATTTCGCAGGAAACTTACTGGCATTTCTGTAGAAAGTTTTTAACATATACAGTAAAGTTCCAGTCATTTTCAAGAAATGTTTCTTGGAAATAATGGGCAACTCAGCTGCCCATTTTTTCCCAGGAACGTTGCGGAATTTTTTTTACAGTGCACACAATTGTGTGGGTCTTCCCTTGGCATAACCTGACATCGGGTATTTTTTTTTTCAATCAAATACCATCCTATCGATAAAGGGAAACCACCCAAACTTTCAATTTCTACTAACAAAACTCCCGGTCTTAAAGAGATAATATAGATGCTTATCCCTGTCTGATTTCGTTTTCTGCATTTTCGTACTGTCGCCGTCAGTTTTTTGCAAAAATTGAGAAAAATAACTGACGGATTTAGAGAAAAAAATTGATATTCCGATGTAAAAAACATTTCTAAATTTGCTCTAAAATTTTCGAATCGATATCTTGATTAGTTTTTTTAGTTTTATCCAATTGGTGAAAATTGTCAACATATTTTTTTTTTCACAAACCACTCTTTGCCATCGGTTAATTAAAATTTATTGTCATTTGCAAACTTGGTATAGGTGTAATGCAGATACTGCACATATATTAGATATATATGCCAAAAACTGTCATCACAGATTAATTTTTCACATGAATAGTGAACAAGAAAGAAAAATTAAGCTTCAAGCATAGATCATGAAACATATTCGACACTTCCAGATTACTTTAACGAAACCTCGCCACTTAATAAAGTGAAAGAAGATTTCTTAAAGAAACAATTAAAAAAAATGCATAACACGTTTGAAAACTCAATTTTAGCATTTACCGAAAGGGAAGGTACTCAAATTATTTGGTGCAGCCTTGTATATGGTCAAAAGATTTGTATATATAGTACATAATTTAGTTCAGTTAGAAAATGCATAAAACTATTGAAAAATCAACTTCCATAATTTCCGCCATTAGAGAGGAAAGTACCCTATTTTTTTCACAAACCTGTATGTTATCTACAGATTTTTATAACCATTTTATACTAGATAAAATTAGTGTACTAAATATACTAAATAAAATTCAGCTGGAAAAAGCATTACACAATTAAAAACCTCGCTTAAGAAATTCACTCCCGCATACAGTAATGCTTTCGAATTATTTTGTGTAGCAATGTTTATGATCTATAAAATTTACGCATGCCATGCAGCATGCAAAAATTTAGTTTAAAACGCAAGCCAAAGTTAAAAAATGTATTTCCAGTAATTATAAATCACAGACAGTAGGTACTGTAAAAAAATGTTTATCGTGCCTCTGCTATTGAACGATAAATGCTATGCGTTTTATATTCTAGAGTAAGAAGCTTATGATTCAGCTAAGTACTATTTATAAATTTCTTTCATTATAAAATTATACATGAAAATCACTTAAAATCATCGAAGTAAGTTAATAATTGCTAAAAGTTATAAAAATACATTTATAATTCCTACTATAAGATCGACATGTTTCATCACTCATCGATAGCGACATTCTCAAGGTCTATAATGATACAAGTAGTTCCGCGGAAAAAAAAATAATTGACTGAATAAACTGAATTGAATAAACTGATAAACAAAAATCACGAGTTGTTTACCAGTTTTCAATTTATTTATTGATTTATTTATTTATGTGCGGAAATATTTGTATCATTATAGATGTTGGGAATGTCATGGTATGAGCGATGAAACATGTCTATCTGAATAAAGGTATTTATTTGTTTTGTAAGTGTATTTTCATCACTTTTAGAAAATATTAACTTACAAGATAGCCACTTTTGGTGCTGCTCGCGCCAAACGGTGCTCGCACAACGATGCTGCTGCATCGAGACCTGGTGCACTTTGTACCCCTATACATAAAAATTAGAAAACCGATAAAATTTCACTGTTAAAATCATATTTTATATATTTTTTAAACTTTTAATTTTTATTATTTGATTTTTATTTGTTTATTTACTCCAAAAGTGAGTTAAGCCACCAAATATGGCGCTAAACATTTTCTTCTGCTTCATCGCTTTAGTGTCTAGTATAGTAAGGTCGTATTAGCATTAAAACGAGTTGCGATTTGTTTGATAATAGCATAAGAAACAGGAATTATTTTTTTCCCTATGCAGACGATAAATGTATAAATAGTAAATATATCTGTTAAAAGCTTTCAAGATCACTGAAAACTTTTTTTTATACAAAATAAGCAAACTATTTTCTTTCGAAGTCAGATAGAATAAAGTTTCGAATGTTTAAAATGAAACGTTGTTGTATTAAAAGCCGTGTCCTTTGGCAAAAGTAATCATAAAGTAAATTAATATTTTTGTACAATTAAAAAAATTACTGTGCCTAATTGGGTTGGACATTACAATTTCTAGCGAAGTCCAAACCACTCCTCACTCACACACGACAAGCAGCTATGACATTTCCATAGGGCTGCCGGAAAGCTCTAATTTTTCAAATAAAAGCGCCAACTTTTCTCCCGCCAAAAATGTGAATATAATATTATAATTTTTCAAAATCAATTTCATAGGTTCTTGAAGGAATTTTTATATTTTTTTCAATATTTTATATTTATTATTGACTAATTTGTATTTTTAAATGCTTTTCTTTTAAAAAATTCTATGTTAATAGTCCTATTAGTGGTTTCGAAAATTGCATTTTTAGAAAGTTATGCTGCTGTAAAATCTAAAAAACGTGATTTTAACAGAAAATTTTTATCCATTTTCAAATTCCTAATATAAGGCTTTAAAATGTACCAGGTCTCAACGATAGGTGTGAGCATCACTAAAAGTGTTTCCCTTGTTAGTTTGTTTCTTTCATTATGTTAGAAATAGGGTAACAATATTAAAATACATTGCAAATGATTTTTTGCCGTAGATCAATATGCAATTGAATACTTTTGTGTTACCCTATTCATGAATAATAAATGCTTTGCACTCCATATTCAAAAGAGAGCACGTTTTAGTGTACGTCATAATTGTATATTAATTTCGTTTTTTTTTTTTTTTTTTTTTTTTTTTTAATTGAATAGCATCATTAAAACAAGCTGCAAACGATTAAAAAAATATTTATCGTACCTCTGTAAACGAACTATAAATTCTACATATTTCTTTTTCAATAAGAAACATTTCATGGTTAATCTGAACAACATGCATCAATGAGATATAAATCGAAGTATGTTAGTCAGAAAAAGAGCATGGACAGACGGACAGACAGAAGAACCGAATTCATAATCACTTTCTAAAATATTTAAATGAGATATAGCTGAGTAGTCAATGAAAAGTAGATGAGTTGTCACTTAAAAACGCGCACTACACAACTTGAATAATACATTGGTTCGAAAAAATCATTCCTTTTTCAAAAAATCGCAAAAAAAAAAAAAAAAAAAAACAAAAAAAACCCTGCAAAGTAGTATTTGAAATTGTCACTTTACAGTTTGACAACTTTTCACTTAATTATGTGACTCAATCTTTAATTCTCATAGTCTATGGTTTTCATATATATTCTTTAAAGCCATTAAATTTAAAATGCTCCTAAAAACCTATAGAATATGACCACAGTATTATTTGAAAAATAATTTTAAATTTGGAAAAAATATTTATATATTTATATATCTTATATTACATAAATGTTTTATAACATAGAATCTATAAAAATTGTTCTTTATACATAACCAAATGCAAACATCTCAAACTTTACTGAAGGAGCTCTTATTTTCCAAACAGATAGAGATTCTTTTACATACATTTTCGTAGCTTACCTAAATGAAATCTTCTAATAGTATTAAAGAAATAACAAGAAAAATACTCTATCTTCCACACTTTCTAGCTTCTGCAGTACTTTCTCTAGCACTCATACAGCTTATAGCTTTAAGCAGATTTTGCTAACATTTAGACTGCATTTATTCTTTTTTCTTCCAAATGGCAGACGAAGTACGATGCTTTAATGCGCATGCTTTTTCTACGACCCACCAACTATTACTCTTTTTATCTCTGCATTCTATCTTTTTTATGGCTGATAATTCTTACTAGCACTTAGGTTCTTTCCCTGATATAGAGACCCATCTGCTGGAGGAGTAGAGATGTTATATATTTCCTCTGAGATCAATGTTATTCGTACTATATAGCATTCGATGCAAAACATCATTTTAAAAGATTTCGTCCATGATATTCGTAAATGTTTTAGTAAGCGAATGTTCTTTAGACAAAACTTTTTCTTTTATATTAATAACTATGATCGATGTGCGACAAAACAAATATTTAGTCTTATTTTCTATGACTTATTAGGTTGAGAATATGTGTTTTTACTTTATATAAATTGACATCATTTCGCTGCTAAAATTGTTTTCTTACAAAAATTCGTTGAATGTGATTTGTTTTAAATATTTGTTAGTTTTTAATTTAATACTTGCGATCATTGTATATTCCAAAATTTATATTTAAATAAAGTTTTCTTTTTTATCTTGCGTATTAAAACTGGTAAACTTTTAACATAAATCTACAGACATTTAAATAATGAGACACTCAAAGGAGGAAAAATATTATTGAAAAAATTAATGTGTAATATGAGAGAAGAATGTTTTTTTTTCCCTGAAACTTAAATAATTCAACTGAAATTAAAAAAAAAATGTTAGATCATAAAAATCTCCTAACTTCCTCATGTTTAACTAAATTCAATGATTTGCTTTGCAATTCCAGGGGGTAACTTTTAAAACGTTTTATTCAAAATATATTTTTTTTTTCTAAAATTAATTTGTTTTAGTATTTAACTTGTTCTAATACTTTAAGCTTGTCACCAATTGTCTCCGATTTAAATAAATTTTAGCAATAAATGTTCACTTAGAACAAATGCCATGTAAATTAGATTAAAATATAATTTTTGTACTTTTATATTCCTAAAACAGAGTTTGTGGGGTAATTAAGCATTAGATGCAAATCGTCTTTATTAAAAATTATATCTAAATAATTTAGTTCCACATACACTGTAAAAAAAAATCTGTGAAGTTACTAAAGTTTTTCTAGGAAACTGGGATTCCAGGAACTTTTTATGTAACGGCAACAAGAAAAATTCCTGTAACAGCGTCTGTTACAGGAATTTTTGTTGTTGCCGTTACATAAAAAGTTCCTGTAATCCCAGTTTCCTAGAAAAACTTTAGTAACTTTACAAATTTTTTTTTACAGTGTAACATACTTATAGCTGCTGTTCGTTCCCTGATATAGGGACTCATCTGCTGGAGTAGTAGAGATGTTATATATTTTCTCTGAGATCAATGTTTTTCGCAGTATATGGCATTCGATGCAAAAGATCATTTAAAAAAATGTCTTCTGTGATATTCATAAATGTTTTAGTAAACGAATGTTTGTTCAGACGAAAGTTTTTTCTCTGTTAATACCTATGATCAATGTGGAGCAAAAAAAATATTTAGTCCCACTTTCTGTGATTTGTCAGGTCAAGAAAATGTCTTTTTATTTTATATAAATTGGCATAATTACACTGTTAAACGTAGTTTTTAACAAGAATCCGTTAAATTCTGTATGAAAAAAAATTTAGTTATACCTATGATCAATATGTTACAAAACAAATATTTAGTCTCCCTTTCTATGACTTATCAGGTGAAGAAAATGTTTTTATTTTATATAAATTGACATAATTATACTGTAAATGTAGTTTTTGACAAGAATCCATTAAATGCGATATAAAAAAAAATTAATTATACCTATTATCAATATGTGACAAAACATATACTTAGTCCCCCTTTCTATGATTTGCCAGGTCAAGAAAATGTATTTTTATTTTATATAAATTGACATAATTACACTGCTACACTGTAAAAAAAAATCTGTAGTTCTACAGATGTAAAGTTACATGCTTACTAAACTTTCACCTGTAACTGTACGAAAAAAGCTGCAAATCTACAAAACTAGTTTTTGTAAAGCTACAAAAATCTGTAACTTTACAAATGAATCTGCTAAAATTTCAGTAATCTTACTAAACTTTTATTTGTAACCCTGGCTGCAGTTACATGAAAAGTTCTCGGAATCCCAGTTTCCAAAAAAATTCTTAGTAACCTTACAGATTTTTTGATTTTTGGCGCAAAAGTGTGTCTGTTACATGAAATTTTGTTGTTGCCGTTACATGAAAAGTTCTAGGAGTCCAAGTTTCCTAGAAAAACTTTAGTAACTTCACAGATTTTTTTTTACAGTGTAAGCGTAGTTTTTGACAAGAATCCATTAAATGCGATATAAAAAAATAATTATACCTATGATCAATATGGGACAAAACATACATTTAGTCCCCCTTTCTATGATTTACCAGGTCAAGAAAATGTGTTTTTATTTTATATAAAGCGATGAAAATGTTTTTTTATTTTATATAAATTGACATAATTACACTGTTAAGCCTATTTTTTAACAATAAACTGTTAAACGCGATATGAAAAATTTAGTTATAGGTATGATAATGCGTGACATAACAAACCTTTAGTCTCACTTTTTATGACTTGTCACGTGAAGAAAATGTGTTTTTATTTTATATAAATTGACAAAATTACACTGTTAAACGTAGTTTTTAACAAGAATTCGTTAAATAAGATATAAAAAAAAATATTTATACCTACGATCAACATGTGACAAAACAAATATTTAGTCTCACTTTCTGTGATATGTCAGGTCAAAAAAATGTGTCTTTATTTTATATAAATTGACATAATTACGCTGTTAAACGTAGTTTTTAACAAGAATCCGTTAAATTCTGCACGAAAACAAATTTAGTTATACCTATGATCAATATGTGACAAAACAAATATTTAGTTTCCCTTTCTATGACTTATCAGGTGAAGATAATGTGTTTTTATTTTATATAAATTGACATAATTACACTGTAAACGTAATTTTTGACAAGAATCCATTAAATGCGATATAAAAAAAATAATTATACCTATGATCAATATGGGACAAAACATATGTTTAGTCCCCCTTTCTATGATTTACCAGGTCAAGAAAATGCGTTTTTATTTTATATAAATTGACATAATTACACTGCTAAACGTAGTTCCTAAAAAGAATCCGTTAAATACTGTATGAAAAAAAAAATTAGTTATACCTATGATCAATATCTCTCAAAAGAAATATTTAGTCTTAATTTCTATGATTTATCAAGCGATGAAAATGTTTTTTTATTTTACATAAATTGGCATAATTACACTGTTAAACGTAGTTAAAATTTTAGTTATACCTATGATCAATATGTGACAATACAAACCTTTAATCTCACTTTCTATGACTTGTCAGGTCATGAATATATGTTTTTATTTTATATAAATTGATATAATTACACTGTTAAACGTAAATTAACAGTGTTGATTTATTCTTAGTTCTCAAAATATTTCTAAATTATAGACTTAATTTTATATGAAATGTTAAAATCTTACTCACAGTTTGCCCGCTTTTAACTCATAAAATATTAAATTCAGCATAAATTTTAGAAATATTTTGAAAACTAAGAAAAAAAAAGAGACATCCTTTAAGAAGAGTACACAGAAAAAAGATGTTGAAAATAGGGATTTCGCGGAAGACATTTTAAATATACGAATGCATCAAAAATCCATAGACTTAACATTACGGAAAAGAATTCTGAAGCTAGGTGACCAGCCCCTTTAAATGCGATATGAAAAAATTTAGTTATAGCTACGATTAATATGCAGCAAAACAAAACTTTAGTCTCACTTTCTATGACTAGTCAGGTCATGAATATATGTTTTTATTTTATATAAATTGATATAATTAACTGTTAAACGTAGTTTTTAACAAGAATCTGTTAAATAAGATATAAAAAAATAGTTATACCTGTGATCAAAATGTGACAAATCAAATATTTAGTCTCATTATCTATGAATATATGTTTCTAAGAATATGTGTTTTTATTTTGTATTTTCTACATAATTACACTTTTAAACGTAGTTTTAACCCTTAAATGCGCGATTTTTTATTTTGTTTCGAGAAAATTATATACGATTTTCTGAAAAGTTTATTACACAGGAAAAATAATGAAAAAAATCAGAGATGCCTTTTTCATATAATACGCCAAACTTTTCTTCTGTTGCACATCTGCAGTACAAGTAAAAGTTATGTCATGTGGCTGGTTTACGCTAAAATAATGCAAATTAGTAAATATTTTAATAAATATATCTCCAAATACCTTATTTTTTATTATTATTTATCTTATAACACTTAACATTTAACCCTTTAATTGTCATGATAGGATACGTTCTAGAAATTACGTAGTTCAGAGAATTTGATTTTAAACCAGAATGTTTCAATGGTTAATTTCGCTTTATGTAAAAAACGGAATATCTGTTATTAATTAAAGCACATATTGCTATTTTAATTTTCTGGTGTGAGTTAGGTGTATACGAATAAAAAAAAACTATTAAATTCTAAACACTGCTGTTTGTATTTATGAAAAGCTGTGCACTAAATGTTTAAACAAGAATCTATTAAATGCAATATAGAAAAAAGATTATCAGCGTTTAATTTAATAACTGCAATTATAGCACATTAAAAAATATATTTTTTCCACTTCATTTTTCTATCTTTCAAATTAAAACTCATAAATTTAAAAAGAAATCTGCAGACATTTAAATTATGGGATACTCAAAAGAGGCAGTATTAATCAAATATTAATATGGAATATGAAAGAAGAAAGAAGAAAAATGTTTTTTCGTGACACTTAAACAATTCAACTTGAAATTAAAAATTTTAGGTCATAAAAATAAAATAATTTAACTTGAAATTTAAGATCTTAGATGATAAAAAATCCCCAAGTTGCCATTTTTAATAAATTGCAACATTTTTATTTGAAATTCCAAGGCATAAATTTAAAAATTTTTACTTCAAGATATGGTGTTTGTTAAGATATTTTTCTATATCGTATTTAGTTCTCAAGAATAATTTAATTTTATAACACATTATCTCATTTTGAAAAAAATTATGACAGTAAATTTGCTGTTGTTCGCAAAGAGCAAATGTCTTGTAAAATAAACTAACATATCATTTTTGTACTTTCATGTTCCTAAAACTAGCTTTATTGTGTAGCAAGCATTCGATGCAAATCGAAAAAAATAATTAATGCAGGTTAATTTTTTCCTGAACATTGTAACATCATACAAAGAATATAACAAAAATGATATATCACTATCAAATTATTACCTTCAAGTTTCATGTAAATTTTATAGGTGCTCAGTATGTACAACTCAAGTAATGATATTGGTTGATATATCGGTTCTGAAATAGTATTCTAAAGTTATTGCCACGTTTTCTCCATATGACACAATGAAATTTGTCAATTACACATGTGATCCTTCCTCGAAATTTTACCGAATCTTTTGACAGAGACAACGTAAATATTCAATGCTTCATATAAACACCTAAAAATTACATATTGTACAGCATGCGTAGGGACATATCCACGATCATGCTATTACTGAGTTCTGTAATCAAACAGCGAAAATCATAATTATAAGGAATAAATAAGTCTTTATATAGTGATTCAGTATAAATGTTTTTTAACGATGACTTTCCAAAACCCCAGGAGAATTATACAGGGTACAATATGTTATCTATCGCCAACCTTTAATTTCTCAACCGTTGGTCGTAGACATATAGTTCCAATTATAAAAACGCTTCAAATGAGGTAAATATTGATGTTGTGACATTATTTAAAATAAAAAATCAATTTTATAAAAATTACGAAAACTAACTTTTTATACGGTCCCCCAGGCCCTATAGTTATATTTAGTAAAAGTTTACACATATCATAACAGATATAACACAAAAAGTTTGACATCTGTACTACAAAAATTTACACATTAAATTTCAAAGTTTGAGATTTTTGCACATGGGATTTTTGTTTTTCATTGAGGGATCAGTTTAAAGATGAATTAAAGTAATTCAAGATCAAAATCAGGATGCAGTGTCCTTTTTACGGCGAAGCCACCTTTAGCCGGTATCGCCAAATTGGGGAATCACCAAATAGGGTTATTTCATCCAAAAATTTGAGCTAACTTTTATGGGTCGAACAACATTCAAAAGTACCGACGATACCGGCTTAAGGTGGTAACTTTAACGGTAACGCTAACCTTACAAGGAAGGTCTCCGTACGGGCATATTCAGAAAAATCTGAAAAAATTACAGAGTGTTCGTCTCATGTGGATATATATGTTTATAAAAAAAATTTTGGCGGAACTTCGATAGAACGTTCGTAAAAAAATAATGAAATTTTCGTTTATTTGGAGATTTATCATCGGTTGGCGATGAAATGAAATTTCGAAAAATACTTTTTCATGTCGAATACTCTTTAAGATAAAAATATTTCACATTGAACTTGTTTAAATAAATTTAACTTAAATAACTGTAGTTTTGTCACTTTTAGTTTGATGTAGCTGTAGTTTTGTCATATATGTATTTATAATGAAAGTTAAATATCAAATTTTATGAATTAAAACAAAATTAAAATTGTTTCAGTACCTCAAAATTAAGTCCAATTGAGTGCTGTCGGTTCAATTTTGTTGCTATGGAAACGACAAATTCCTTGGTTTGAAATGAATAACTGCTAAATGAATCTTGCCTTTATTTTGAAATACGCTTAAATATATGAAAGTATTTTTTATAAATGAAATTGTTTTTAAAGTAATAAAATTAAGTAACAAGCAACATAAATATGTAATACGAAAAAATGTATTTATTAAACTCTCTCATTATTTATGTTTAAATTCATTAAATACTTTTTACACGCATTCTAAAAATCAATTAACAAACAATTTTCAGATGCATTAAAATCGTTTGCTTTTGGCGAGGAAAAGTACTGCTCGCTAAATCGCGTGACGCTTTCGTCTTTTCGCGCCAAATACTCGAAAGTATTTTATTTTTTTACAGACTTTCTACTGTAATTCCGCCGCTAAATTTGACTGATCCTTTATTACATACATAAGTAGTTTAATTATTATTTTTCAAAATATTCTGAGTATGCCCAGTATGGAGACCTTCCTTGTTAGTAATAAACTGTAAATCCGAAATCCCTACTTTTTAAAATGTCAAGATGTTTTATTGCAATTGATTTAAACATTATCTTATCAAAGCACATTTTAAGGCAATGGAATGTAATTCTGAAATATAAAATACTTGGTTTTCCTTATGCTTTCCCAACATGATCCGAATACAAAAAAATATGAAATCGTAACGCACATATTTGGATTTCTTCCGGATTACCTATACGGCTTTATTTAAAGAAATTCTTGAAAACTTTATGACCATCCTGTGACTTCTCTGAATAAAATGGGTGAATGTACTACCAGTAAATGCAAACCATCGTATTACTGGCGTGATAACCTTTTATGGACAGTAATCATATAAAGTGATGTTGGATGGCTGGAAGACGTGATATTCATTCATAAATGTACATCCACAAGTTTATGAATGAAGAAGATGGCAATATAGTAACGTTTCTTAAGTGCAGGCAGCAATTTATTTATGGGAAGAAGTAGCATAAAGTAGATTAATCAATTAGCTGTGATACGTGAATATACAGATATAAATTATAAAAAGGGAATAGCATGTGTAGTTTATTTTGTTTGGAGAATCTATTCTAAAGGTTATCCCCGCAATGTACTGAGATGCTGTTATAAAATATATAAAATTTATATCGAATGCAATCCCCGAAATAAAAATATAATTCAAATATTTTTTTATTACTTTCTTCTGTCCTTTCAAGAAGAAAGTATTGGATTCGTGAAAATATTCGACTTCCGGTTTTCGATGGACGTATACGCTTTAGAATGTCCTGAACACAATTTGACTGTTTTAAAAAAATGTCTGTCTGAGACTGTGATTCTGTAAGTCTGTGAGTTCGTCTGTCTGTATGGGATACAAATTTCGTGGACGCTCTATTTCAAGAACTAATGCACTGAATTTAATAAAAAATTATATTTAGTTAGTCCCTGATATAAATTGGTGGTGGTCTATGGTATCGCCTAACAGGTGGCGCTGCCATGTTGAATTTTTCACGATTTCCGTAATAACACTATCTCATGAACTAATGCACGAATTATCATCTAACTTCAAATTCAGTCAGGCATTCACACAAGTTGTTACTGATTACGTTTTGATGTTAATCGCCCAATAAGTGGCGCTGCTAAGCTAGATTTTTGAAGATTTTCGCCTAAAAAACTAATGCACGGATTTTCATCAAACATCAGATTCAGTTAGACGTTGACATAAGTTGCTAGTGATTAGGTTTTGGTGTAAATCACCCAACAGGTGGCTCTGCTATGCTGTATTTTGCAGTATTTACACGATTTTATCGATAGTCATATCTTAAGAACTAATATACGGAATTTCATATCTTCAGAGTCTTCATGATGGCCATATATTGACATTTAAATTTCGCAGTATGATGGTGAATTTTGAAGTATTAACATGTATGAGATAGAGAAAAAGATTTGGGATTGACACATGCGACTAGTTTATATTATATAAGCTGTTTGGTTCATTACGTTATAATTTTTTTGTAGAATTTCTTTAACGAATATTATGAAAGATAGTTTAATCATTTTATAAAAAATAATTGTTACGCATTTATTTTTTCAGGCTGATGCAAGAAATCGAAAAAGTTAAAATGTATTTTTTTTAAGGGATAACGACAGTTTATTTAATTAATAATGAAGAAAGTTATTGACTGTGAGTTATAATTAGTAAAATACTTTAACTTTACATACAGTTAAATATAACTTTACTAATATGTATAGTCATAGGATAAATAACTACTTATCAACGATGAAATTCCTGTTTGGTTCATCAATATGTTGACAATCATGTCAGGTGTAATGTTACGCAGTATGAATTAAAAAACATTTTCTTACTAAAGTGCAATGTTAGTACATCCTTGAAGGCAAGAAGTAAATTTTTATGAGTATAAAAACTTATTTCAATTAAATGAAAATAAAAAATACAAATTCTAGTAACTGAGTACTGGTTTATGTTTTCTTTTTATAATATTTCTTCTTTTATCTAAATAAGCATGCCATTTTCTGTAAAGATGCATTCAATTTTTCTAGGGAAAAAAAAGCTTCTATAATATTTTCTAAAGAAATTACATGTTTCATTTGACACTTTTTAAGTTAAAAAACAGTTACAATTCATTGATTGTTATAACGGATACTTAAAAATAACCAAAGTCTATTTAATATGATAGAAGTTTACAGCTTTATATAGCTGCAAAAATATTTGTGTCAGCTTTCAAAAACAGGTGTACTATTTTCTAGTAAATAATTCGCTTTTGTGTTATTTCGCTGCTAAATAATTTCTCTTTTACGAATGTGTGCATAACAAATAATTGCACCACACGAAATAAAACGAAACACATAATTTACACACGACATATGCGCCATCAGACACAGCTCATTAAGTTTAAAGTACGCGACATTTATTCTTTAAATTATTCAAACAAAATATTTGCAAATTTCACGTGAACATTTATTGAACCTTTTTAAAGCTATAATTTGTAAAGTAGGAAGTGTTTTTATGTAAACATAATTGGTTACAAATAATTTAATGCAGTCTTTTATGATGTAATTGCACTTAAGAAACGGGTTTTTTCTGAATTTTATATTAGTGTAAATTTCCTTTCATAGTGTTTTAATATAGAAACCTGCTAGCTGCTCAGTGTTCAGCGTGTCGCGTAACAACGCTACAGGTACCAGGTTAACCTCCAGATATGGGTAAGGTTCACTCAACCTGTCATCCTATCGAGGTCGATAAAATAAGTACCAAGACTGCTTCAGAACTAAACCGTTAGGCTAGTTCATCGCTTGACTGAAAGATGCACTATCTACCAACAAATAATTGAACACCTGTGATAGCAAAGAAAAAGTAAATTTATTCACCCTCAATAGTTGGTGGAACTTTCGCAAGCGACGACTAGAGTAGAACTCTCTCTGGTAAACTATGAACCAGTCGTTGTATGACGGCTAGCACTGTTTTCTTCCACTCGGGTTGGAGAGGGCAGGTCAGTTCCGTCACCGATGTTGGACGGTGCGCGCACCTCTTCAGTTGATGTTCCAACTGGTCCTAGAGGTACTTCATAGGATTAAGGTGCGGGCTCTGCTCAGACCAGTTCAGAACTCATTGTCACCATACCAAACCATGGTGGCTCTGGCAACATGACAGATGGCATTGTCATCGTGAAATTAACACGGATTGACCCCATAAAACTGCAACAACATAGGAAACGCACGGTTATCCACAATATTGCAGCAGGTCTCTGCCCGGGGTCTACCAGGAATTGCGACCAAGGGTACCCTGCCATACTAGGCGATACAACTCACAGCATAACTCCGCCTTTTCCGAATTTCACAGTTGGCACAATTCGTTCTGGCAGGAGGCGTTCTCGAGGCAGATGCCAAACCCAGACTCTTCCACCCCAAACGGTACAGGGTAAATCTTGATTCTTCACTCCAGAGAACCTTTTACCATTAAAAGCCTTTTTTCCATTGTTCCACTGTCAACTGTCGCCGTTCTTTGTACCACGTTAGCCGAGCAGCGGCTATTGGACTTGGTGATCATCGTCTTGTGGGTTGAAGCACATCCATGATAACTGAGCAGATAGGCTTCCTAAGGCAGACCTAACACCGAGGCGACAGGAGGAAAGTGAAGTGCGACTTAGTAGGAAAAACAGGTCGAAAGCTGTTTCAAACCTGTTTAAAACCTGATTTTTTACCGAAGTCGAGCATCATGTTGCATGAGACGCTTCAGTGTGCGGCCTGCCTTACGCGTAGTATTCATCGAAACAACAATCCCGAATACCTCTTGAAACTCCTAGCGAATGTGGCCCATCGATTTTGTTTGGTTCATCCGAATTTCTTTGGCCAGCACCGGTCGCGTAGTCTCTAACTCCCAGTGTTGTAGTTCTACTGGGTCTAGGCACATTCTGACAGTCACCACTCTTCTACCATTTGCCAATGTCGTAGACCACTGTCTATTTTGGGTACTGCAACTTGCTGGTTAGGTCACATATGGATCAACTACACTGCTCAAAACAATTAGGGGAGTACATGGTTTTAACGAAATTACGCAAATATTTACTCCGATAAGTAACGTAAAATAAAACATCCATAATTTAAAGCGCTGTAGAAAACAGATAAAGAAAACTTCACACGTAAATTAAAGTTTATGACGTGAAAAACTGTAAAAAGGTGATAAGTGCAGAAATCGGAATTTTGCAGAAACGTCTGTTTCACTGCCTCAGTTGTAAAATTCAATTGCTCAGCTTGTGTTTTGAGAAAAGGTTGCTTGAAAATGTCACAATAACATGATTTACCGCAATCCATGGCTTGGCGTGTTATCGGGACAGTTGAATTTGGGGAAACACAACGAAGTGTATTAGACGCTGTTGGAGTCGCAAGAAGTGTACATGAAAGGCTGTGGAATCGATTCCAAGACACGTGGAATGGTAGTCATCGACAAGTGCAAGGTCGAAAATGTGCTAATACAGAAACTGATGACCGATATATCCTGTTAACAGCCCGTCGAGACGGAACAGGCAATGCTACTCAGCTGCAAACACAGTTGTTCTTAGCCAAAGGACGAAAGGTGTCCAGCCAAACAGTCCAAAATAGGCTTCATCAGGGTGGTCTCTATGCACGTAAGCCAATGGACTGTATTCCGTTAACCTCAAGCCTCTGTGCGGCCCGAAGAAGGTGGGGAACTGAACATCGAGTTTGGAGGCAACGTTGTTGAAGTGAAATTCTGTTTACAGGCGAGTCCCGATTCAGTCTGGATGTGTTTTGGCATGGAGAGAAAGAGACGCTCAAAATAATCCCACATTCGTTCGTGAAAGATCGCATTACAGACGATGTGGGTTGATGCTCTTGGCTGGAATCAGCATAGGCGGACGTACGGGCCTGCATATCATTCGGAATGGCTCTTTGATGGTCCGGCGTAATACAGATAAGATACCGAGACCTCATGTCGTATTTTATGTTGCAGTAATTAGTGATTTCTTTTTTTCCATGCATGATAATGCCAGACTTTATAAAATTTGTCATGTGGAAAACATACTTGAAGCAAAAACAATATAGAGTATGGAATGACCAGCATGCTCTCCTGACCCAAATCCGATTGAGTATGTTTGGGACATACTCAAACGACGCATTGCTGGAAGACCGACGCACAGTGGAGTATTTGACCCAAAAACCTGGCCAAAAATGCAAAAATTAAAATTTCGTCAACAATTGTAAAAATCATATTTTTTAATAGCTAATTGGTGCATCGATCTATGTTTATTTTAGGAACCTGGGTTATATCCGGAGGCTCCTGGTTTCAGCTGAAGAGGAAGTTTCTTTCTGAAAAGACGTGGTTTTTTGTTGTGTTTTGGCATTGTTGTTATGTTTAAATATAATTTTTTGTGGATCAATGAATTGTTGTATTGAAACTAAACAGGGCTTACGTGTTTAACAAATGTCAGAGCTTAGTGTTAAACTATGTGTTAATATAAGTCGTTTCGTTTTTAATGTAATAAAAAAATTAAATGTGTAAAAGAGCTATTTTTAAAGCGTTTATTGCTCTAATTTATACATATCGAAAGCTTTTTAAATATGTGCCGCGCTTTGCCCCGCCATGTTTGAATTATAATCGTATTAGTTATAGTCTTGGGTGTCAATTTCTGCAAAAAAATCTTCCGCATATTGTTGCCATTTTTTTATAATTTTTTTTTTCGGAATGACTATTTAAATGCTCTGTTTTGCGGCCACCAGATTGAAGAGATGAGAACTATATATTTACTGTCGTATTGCAGGTTTTTAGCTCACAGTATATTACCGGTGAGCTTTTGCACCTGCATATTCTGTCTGTCTGCATGTACGTACGTACATATGTATGTATGTAGCTACGTACATACGCACGCAACTCGATATCTTTTGATAGAAATATCCGATCGCCTTCAAATTGTATATACTTATTTATTGAAAAAGGTCTCCCTGATTAGTTCTTGGGGCTCATGTGTATAACATAAGGAGTGAAAGGAGAGAATTAACCCTTTCGAGGGCGGTGTCCTTAAAAAGGGACACCTAATTTTAATTCCAAAACTGACAAACGGCACCAAGAAAATTCCATTAAAATTTTCATTTTATAATGTACGTGAAAATAAGCAACTTCATATTTTCTAATAACTCCGTTTATCAACTAAAAACAGCAAGCCATACAGTAGTGAGACCCTACAACTTTTTCTTCCAGCAAGGTCTGATAGTAGCCCCGATAAAAGCCAAGAAGAAAGTGATGAAGAAGATGAATAAGAGCTCTAAAGAATCATTTTGAAACTGGTAATATTAAATACATTCAAAAACTAGCAACCTATACTATAAAAACTCCACTTTACTGAACCTACTATTAAATATAACCAAGTTTTGCACACTACTTGGAATTTCCAAGGACTCTGGCACCACTATTAATGATAAGAAAATTTACATTTAATCTTTAAAACACAGAATTCGCAATCACCGCCTTTATTCACAGATTTTGCAATATTTTTCTGCAACGAAATACATTAAAAATACAGTTGCTTTAATTCAAAAGGTTCGATATTTGCTTCATACATTTTTGCTTCATACATACGAACCCTGAATATAACACTATTAAACATAATTTAAAGGCAATAATTATTATTAAATGTAATTTAAATGTAGTAGCATTATTAAATGTAAATAATAAGTTTTATATATAGTAAAATTAAATACATTTAATTAAACATTAATAGTGAATAAGACAAAACTATCAACAATTACTTTCCTCTTAAAAACAGTAAATAGTTAAGGTTACAAGTCGCTCAACTTCCGAACTCCCTTCGGTAATGGACATGTGATTTATGCGTATTTTTAAAATATCTACTTAGTAAATTAATATTTTAACTTCTTTTTTCTTTGTGCTCTTCTTAAATGATGACTCTTTATTTTTTCTTAATTGTCAAAATATTTATAAAATGTATATTCATTATTATGTGAAGTGTTAAAATCTTTCTTACACTTAGTCAGCTTTTAAAATATCAAATATTAAACTAAGCTATGGATTTGTATGTATACTTCCCAGTATGCTAAAAGTTAGTTCAGTGAAATGCATAGCACAGTTAAAAATGTCCATTCAGCCATTTCCGTGAATAAACGGAAATGTACTTGAAAACTTTTGTGCAGCCCTATATATCATCTATAGAACATATCCACACCAAGTAATATATAAAAAAAAATAGTTCAACTTAAAAACGCAAATCAGAACTACAAACGCATTTCAATCAATTATTGGTCATAGACTTCAATAGTTAAATTTATTCTTCTGCCAAATTCTTTTATGTGTCCCTGTAAATTAACGATATATTCTATGCACACCCTATTCTACAATAAGTGGCTCAGTATACCTTAGTGATGTATATAAATTTCAGTACCTTTAAAATAGTGTGATATCATTAAAATACAGAGCAAACGATTCTTCCCCATAGACCATAATGTAAGGGAATTCTTTTGGGTGTCTCTGTAAATGAGCCGTAAAGACTATAGACTTCATTTACAATACCAAACATGCCATAGTGATACTCAATAACATCGAAGAATTTCAAGCAAACCGGACTATATTTACATCAAAAAATATTTTTGACCAGGATTTCGGGTCAAATACTCCACTGTGCGACGCCTCCTTTTACTATCCGGGACTTGGAGATTGCAATTCTTGAGCAGTGGAACAGTATTCCCCAAAGCCTTATCGATAACTTCATCGCATCCATGGAAAACAGGTGTGCAGCAGTCTTAGCTGTTCGAGGAGACCACACACCATATTAAACATCTTGCATCATTTCTAAACAATACTTTTTTTATGATTTACATGAAACCAGATTGTTGCCCTAAACCATCTTTTCATGTTATTTTCATCTTTCCAAAAAGTAAAAGCTCCCTTACCATTTTTTGCGTCTTTTTTTATGTATTGCGCATTGCTACATGTGTACTATCCAATTTATGCCCATGCATTGCTGTTTTGCACTGTTCTCTTCACTTTTTTGCTTGCTCCCCTAATTTTTTTGAGAAGTGTATTTCTGTGAAAGACGACGATTATAACTTTCTCGAGCTCTAAGAACTCTGAACTGCGTGGAATTTTGCATGTGACTGCTTGCGTTGTTGATTCCCACACGCTATTTAACGGCGCCAAACGTGGTGTATGTCAGGACCGCAGATATCGTCGCGACGATATCTGCGATATAAAACGACGCGTCGTTTGCAGGGGTGTCCAATTATTTGTCGGAAGATTGTGTATAATATATTCCACCTTACTGCCGATGGTGAATAAAGCGAAGCTGAACGGTCTGTAGCGCTGCAGAGTTTAGTTTTTCGTAGTGAATCAATAAATACTCATTTTTTCTATTTATTAAAAGCAAAAGATCCAGCCATGGCTTCCCTGATTAGAGAACATACTACCCAGTGTGCAGATAATGGGTGAAAATCGTTTATTGGAAATACTGAAAACTTTTTTTTTTTTTTTTTTTGATTTAATACATATATATTTTAGGTGTTAATTGTAACACCAAAAAGCATTTTAAATAAAAATATCAATTATTTATTCAAATAAAATTTTAAAATTTATTAAAAACGATACTTTTTCTAATTAACTGCATGCTGAATTTTAATAACTGAAGAAATCACTACTGAAAGATTTCGCTACTTAAAGGAGCCTTTCCATTCACATTATTTCAGCACTAAAGCACATAGTTCGTTTACATATCCATTAAATTTGAGTTTTATTTATATTTATTCATTCATTCAATTTTTTATGAAGTGTTACTATCATTATGGAACATTAGCCGGAAATAAATATTGAGTTATTTATATCGTTTTGAGTGCAAATGCGTTAATCTTCCGAAATCGAGCTACAGGGGATAGACATAGATTTTTTGGAAAGTACATTTGATAATTGTTTTTTTTTAAGTCAGTAAATTGAGAAACAGTTTTACAAAAATTGCATTTGAAATATTATCTTTTTATTCTTGTAACAATTGTGCAATGTTAAAAAGGTACAAAACTTATTATAAAACGAAATTCATTGCTCAGCTTTTGCTACCGTCGATATGACGTCAGCGTTGCTGACGGGCATGATTTTATATTATATTATGAATTATAATCGTAAGTTTTCATTATTGTGATACCTAAACAATTGTTACTAATGTTTTATGTAAAGCAATATCTTTTATTTTCACATGTTTCTTAAAGAATACAAATAAATTAAAATCTCTTTCTAATATGAAATCAGTTTCGAAGAATACATATCACCTATCTGGAAATTCTTTCTCCTATCGGCAAAAATGTAGAAAGAACAACTTCCCGCCTTTCCGCAGGGAATGTTCTACCTTATATAGAATAACTAACGTCGATCTTTGGGGATCAACACTGCACTTAACATATTGAATTTAAAATTTCTTTCTGTATACATTAAAACCCGCAATCCAGCAAAATTACAATTTACCAAATGGCTATATCTAAATGAAAATTCTTTGCATATAGGAAGACACTTAGTTTAATATTGCAACAGACTTTTAAGCACAAGAAATCTATTTCTTTTTCTGTAATATGAGAAAGACACTTATGTAAACGCTGGAGACTTTTGTAAAAGCTCAGACACAAACTTTGTTTCAATAAATGAAATGCATGTATGAATATGTGCATAATGTAACTTTCAGTTTTAAAATATTAAAAGTGTTGCAGAATGCATTATAGTAATCCGGTTATAGCTTTTAATAATTCTTCCAATGCACATTATGCAAAAACATTAATGTGGTGCATAAAAATGTAATGTGATTTATTTAGATAATAATTTTTAGATAAAATATTTATTTATTTATCCATTGTTAATTTTTATCTTCTCCTAAAATAGTTTAAATATGTCCGTATTTTCTGATTGTCTGAGCATATGTTTCTCACTGGAATGTTTGACGTAAATATACCTGAATATACGAATCAGACTGTTAGCTTTAAGTGATTTAAAACATAATATAATATTTTTAATTCAACGAAATTCTTATGTTAAACAATTACCAGTTGAAGTCAATAAAGTTTCAAACCAGTAGAAGATCTGTGCTTTCCCTAGAACCCACACTGAATGACAAAAATGTTTATAGACTATAACTTTTTTCATCGCATTTAGCCTTTTCTAAAGACAAGTAAATGGACGTGCTTCGGTAATGTTGAAGCCGTTCTTTGTACTATTATTCGGTAATGTTGAAGGCAACAGAAGTTTTGAAAAAACCGATTGAAAATGAGTAAATGCTATTTATCAGCTTTTGTTTTATTATTGTTATTGGGGTTTTTCCCCCTCAAAATTATAAAAGTAACATTTTGACAAAAAAATACTGGTCCAAATCCAATAATATAAAAATATCGCACCGCCTTTCAACTTACTAAAATGCATCAATTAAATTATTTTAACGATACCATTTATCTGAATGTTTTAACATATTACTGACGTAAATTGATAAAATGAAGATAATGAAAGCCATAAAGCTCAATGTAATTTTGCATGCAATCTTGCAACATTCCGTATCTTGTAGCAGCATAATATAAAAAAAAATAAGAAGTATCATGATATAGCAGAAACGTTTACGGAAATTAATTTAAAACACTCATTCACGTACGTCTTTTTTCGGAAATATTTTTTTTTTTTAATGATCAAGCAGAAACATAAAAAAAAAAAAATAAATAAAAGTAGGTGCCTGAGTTTACTGAAATGCATCTGAAATAAAATGACCTTATTGACGTTCGTAAATTTACGAAAATTTGCATTTAATTGCGAAAAGATATTGGTTACAACATTTTTCTAATAGGTCTCTTTTTTAAAGGTTTTGAAGATAATAGGAAATTTTTGAGAAATTTTGATGGTCTGGGAAAGCGGGTATTTTAGAATACGCTATCATGTCTCAATTAAACATTTCCAGCTGCGTAACTGAATTTATACGTCCAAGAGTAAGAGTAACAGAATAATAATAATTTTATTATTGATGTTAAAGCTGTTAATAAAGTGACAGTTTGTTTTTATAAGGTTTTCCTTCGGAATCGATGATGATGAATGCAAAACTACATGCTTCATATTTTGAAATCTTTTCACAATGAGAAGTTTGAGGAGCTGTGGTCATAGGCTTTAAGAGACTTTCAAAGTCTGCATAAACAATATAAGGGATCGGATGTTGAAGATGAGTTCCCGTAAAGGATAGTGTATTTTCACCTTCTTTTGGCAAGTTTATTCTCTGTGCTGTGTGTTGTTTTCAGAATTCAGTGTGGGCACTTGGTAAATCTTCTCTTATAAACCGATGAAGACATCTATAACAATAGTAGGCAACACCGTCATGTTTAATCACATTACCTAATAGTCTCGAAAAACTTCTAATGAGTGTATATGAAACTTATCACCATTTTCCAAGAATAAAAGGTTAATGACATCTGAATCTTCTTTCGAGGAAGCATAAAGAGGATAAACTTCTTGCTCATCAAGGCCAAACACATTTATTCGCATATTATTTAGATTTTCAATTGTAGATATATTCTTTAAATTTCAAACATGTTTGTTGACAATGAAAATGTTTAGTTGAGAGGTTATAGCATCCGAAAAACCTATATTCCACGTTGATAAAACTAATTAATACACTATAAGAACTACTCTCAAACGTTTCGGAAAATCAGCAGCAAAAGTAACTTTTTTTACGCAGGGTGTTTCAAAACTACATGTCAGAAATACAAAAGAAGGTAAAGGGGACCTAAATAATCAGATGTCGTACAGGAATGTGGGTGAGAAAATACAGCGTTGAAGCAGTAGAGGGCTCTGTTGAGTTCGGCAGATGTAAGCTCTTCGCTGACTTGAATCGTCATTCCCCGCATAAATTTCGAGCAACAAGCATCGGTACACCAATGCGGAGCTTGCCCACACCCAACAGCTCACGAGATTATTGAAGAACTATCCTAAGCTGTACGTAGTACTGCAACTTCCACTGCAGGAACTCTGTGATACCTTCCACTGACCGTATTACTCCTCGAAGCATAAAACGATTGACTCGCGCATAACACCCGATAAAGACGTTCAAATGTTCGGCGGTCCGGCAGATTCCTACCCGGCAATCGTTCCATGTACAGTCGTGGGAAAAAAAGTAAACACCCCTACTAACTCTGCAACAAATTATTGCAGAAGAAAGTTGCAATTACAAACGATTGAAAATAAAGTTTGCTTTTAAATGATGAATATAAAATTTGCTAAGGGGTATCTACATATAAAAACGAAACCATACTTTCTTTTTTTTCAATAGCAATACCCAATTTTGACACTATAAACAAATTCTACACCCTTCAATTAGCCTAAAACCAAATTTTCATGAAATTCGTACGATTAGTTCCCGAGAAATTAATTAGTTTAAAATGAACCTATTTTAGGGGCTGTATCCAAATACAAGTTCGGTACTCGATTGTTGAATTGGTACAGAATGACTATGTCACTTCTATTAATGCATTATTTCTTGCCAATATGAATATTTCACACGCTTAATATGTTTCGACTATTGCCAGCCCAAATGTTGCACTAAAATGAGTAAAATATATATTTTTCATTTTATGCTTCTTTGAACATCATAGACGGCCCCTTAAACCAAAATTTTGACATTTTTTACTTATAATACGAAAATTACTTGAAAAAATTTTTTTTAATTGAGAATTCGCATAAACAGGACATAATAAATATAAATCTATCAAAAGATTGTAGGCTGCAATTCGTATTTTTTAAAAACATTAATTTCATAATTCCTATTATAAATTTTTAGTACAAAATTCAATGTATTTTTGTTTGGGATTTTTAGTATTATAACCAAACAAACAAAAAATATCACATTAGGGTTACAATTTCAAGAGATATTAATAAAAATTTGAAAATGTAATTTAACGTTACAAGCTCTAGATTTTGAATGCTTATAATTCAAAAACTCATCATCTAAATGGCTCGAAATTTCGTTTCAAGGTCCAGTTTGAACTGAAGATTTAAAATATATTGTCAAAATTGGATGTTGCCATTTTAAAAATCAAAGTTTAGTCTGGTTTTGATTTGTCGATTGCCCCCTGAGCAAATTTTATATACATCGTTCAAAAATAGACATTATTTCCAATCGTTTGGTACCAGCAACTTTCTACTATTATAATTAGTTGCAGAGTTAGTAGGGGGAGTTTACTTTTTTTCGCACAACTATACATCCTTTGAGCAGTCGCTCCATTTCTTTGCGCAGCCCCATACATGAAATTCACATCGCCAAGCTCCGAATTAGTGTAACGATGCATATTACTCGAAATCCGCGCGGAGAATGACGATTCAAGCCAGCGAAGCGCTTTTATCCACTGAAATCAACAACACCCTCTACTGCCTCAACGCTGCATTTCCGCGACCATATTCCTATACGAAATCTGCTATCTTAGGTTCCCTCTACCTGCCTTTACATTTCTGACATATAGTTTTGAAATCCCCTGCACATATGCTTGTTTAAATTGCGATAATATATTGGTTTCTAAACATAAAGAACCCTTTTCGGAAACGTGGGTAACTCGAATGAAGTCATTGTAGATTTATGTTTGTGTTTATATTATATTTTCTTAGATTATTTAACATATGTATTTTTTTTTTCCTGTCTTCTGGTTTTAAATCTTCCAAGTTACACCAAAAAACTCCGAACTTGTTAAGGATAAGGCGACAATGAGATTCTTAATACTTAATAGATTGCATAAATACCTGTATTTTAAAAGTCTGAAAATTCTAGTTAGAAATTTTTAATATTACTAAAAAAATACTTATAGATAATATAGTACAGTTTCTAAAATGTCGTCAAACTAAAGAAACTGCAATGACTTCTAACCCGTTCATCGCATGAATTTCGAGTTACAGTCAAGATTAAATTTCTTTGTCATTTACTTGATTTTTATTTGGGATGGGTCGGCATCGGATTCAAAATAAAAATTTCATTACTTCACAGATTTAAGAAAAAAACTGCTATTTGAGAAACAAGTATGCATAAATTTTTAAAATCAGTTTACAATATTTTAAAAATGTGTTTGAGAGAGAATTGAACTGTTAGTGGTGAGATATATTCTATCCTGTGGGGGGCTTCCGACGCGATACGTATTTCAATTATACGATTACCAGAAATATACGTATAATATGTCGGTATGACATACGTATACCTTAAATTATACGTTTAACCTGTATACGTATATACATATAGGCCGGTATGAAATATGTATACCTTAAATTATACATTTCAACGTATCCGGATACGTATAATCTTATATCGTTTAAACTTATAATTCAAGTATACGTATATTTCAAGTACACGTATATTTCAAGTATGCGTATTTACTTTTAATATCAATGGACCTCAGCAGCCATACGTTACAGAATGGAGAATAAGCTGGAAATCGGTGGCGCACCGTAGCAATCTACATAATTTTTTTCTACCTATGTTTTGTTATTTTTTTCCTGAAAATATTTTAATTAATTCATGTTGCTTCTAACATTCATTGAATTAAGTGCTAAAATGTTACATGCTAGAACAGCTTAAATTGTTTTATAATAATTAAATTAGCCATTATGTTTGTTTTAATATATTCTCATAATGGTTGTTTGAAAAATAAACAAAGTGGAGTATTGCGTCACGTGACACTGTGGCGTTTACAATGATGCGTCCAACAGCGAGATTTAACCGCAATACCCATAGTAAAGTATACCAAGTTATTTCTCCCTGAAAATATTTTAAATACGTCATGTTACTTCTAATATTCATTGAATTAAGTGCTAAAATGTTACTTGCTAGAACAGCTTAAATTGTTTTATATTTCTTAAATTAGCCATTATGTTTGTTTTAATATATTCTCACAATGGTTGTTTGAAAAATAAACAAAGTGGAGTATTGCGTCACGTGACACTTGTGGCGTGTGGCGTTTACTGCGATGCGTCCAACAGCGAGATTTAACTGTAATACCCATAGTAAAACAATGCATATTTAATAGCTTTCGTTTTGAAGGTAAAACAGCCAAAATCTAAACTAAAGAAGAAATATTCTATTTTTTTCTTCTCGCTGTTTGCACAAGAAGTACAAGGCAGGTAAACCCTGGTTCATTATGGCTCTTTGTTCAAGAAATCACGATGGCTCCCGTAAATCGTGAAAATGCAGGATTTTAGTGGTTGTTTCTCAATGTTTCTGATCCGTAGACCTGCAGGAGAAAAGCATCTTTTTTCACATATTCAACAAAACTGTACTTTTAAACGTTTATATGTTTAACCGTTGGGTAAGTTCCGTATATACGCTATACTGTATATATTGTTTTGCATAATGTGTAGAACCGCTTTGGTCGTATCATGCGTATCAAAATCTATACCCCATGTAATACATATACGTATACTCGTATATATGTTTAATAGTGAGACCTAATTCCATCTGATTCCACAGACCTTCCATGGTCTTTGTTAGTAACATAAAGAAACAGAGGTACATTAATTTGTCTATTCTATATTTCTGATTGAATTCTTTTTCCAGAATTACTAAAAAACAGAACTCATGTCTTTTTTCCATATTTGTATAATGATCTTTTAAAGGAATAATATGACTTTTGCAGATTTCTGAGTATGGTTGAGGATAAATATCAAGTCTGCTATTTTAAACATATTGTCAGGAACATGAAAATTGAGAAACCTTGGCAGGAGGGAATATTTAAGATTAGTAAGGATTTCTAAATATGAAGAGATTTTAAATGAGAAAATTAATCTTGAAACAATTTTAAAGTATGCTACTTTTAATTTCTAAATGTGTAAGATGAAAACTTTACAAACAGCAAAAATAGTTTATCAGACTTTTTACATGAGTATGGGAAATTCTGAGTATAATTCAAAAGTATATGAAATACCATTTATTAGAACAGACGAATCAAAGAATTACGACATTGGCATGACAAGCTGGAATTTAAGTATAGAAAAAGGAGCATGCAGCTGAAATAATATAGAATATCACAGCCCAGGCAAGATTATATCAAAAAGAAATCATCCAAATAAATTTCAATGAAAGTAAGATAATTTTTCCTTCCAATCTATACTAACATCCATTAAGAGAAACCATGGAGATTCTAACGCGTAAAAATTCATATGTAACGATGCAGCATCATTTAACTTACCAAAAATATAGCTCGAGTTACTCCATGGTTACGAATATGGAAATAAACATCCATGTAAAAATAAAGAATAATGTGACTAATCTGAAAAAATACAAGAAATTGAATGATCTGATGACACAAAAATTTCGAAGAAGGGGAGGTGGTGGGGCTCAGATTTTAAATCATCAGACTCTGGCTCACCAGTTTTTCCCCTGTTAATTTGTCTCATTGGGCATCATCTGAATTAAGGGAGCTTCAAACAAACATTTTTTTTCAGTTTTTTAATTTTTGCTTTTTACTCAAAAACAGTACAAAAGTGTTTTTTTTTTTCAAAACATTATTAAAATACAAGTATTTATTCTTAAAAAAAAAAAAAAACTTAATTCATTTAATAAATATAGATTAAAAAAAGTCATACAAAAAATTTTGTGGTGATCAGATGAATGGTTTAGGAGAAAAGGTACATTTAGTTAACATGTAAAACACCTCAATAGGTTACCCCCTTAAATCATCAAACTCGGGTTTGTAAAAAATAGCCCACACTCACCTATAATAAATACTACTGTTCATTTGGATTCCTACTCTTGAAATATAAGATGTCCAAAGGTGAATCAGGGCACAAAGTGCCCTACTCTCCCTTAAGTACAACTTTTTATTGAATTTTAGTAATCGTTTCCTCTACTATATCATCAAAACAAAAAAAAAATTACAGTGTAAATTACAGTTTTCATTTTTTTTATCATAACTCTGTTACAGAAAAAAATACAGCTTATTCAGGAAAAATCTCCAGTTAAGAAAAAAAGGACCTGAGACTTTAAACAGAAAATATTCCACACAAGACCTTTCTTTAATGCCGGAGATTTCCGGAGCAGTCTCGGATATAATCCTGGAATCAGAACTCCATAATCCCCACGTTATCAAAATCGCATGTATCTTCATCATTGCAGCTGTCAGTGGTCGCTTCGGTGACTAGAATTATAGCAAGCTATTACCTCTTTATCAGAACAAAATATATCACAATATTTCTTTGTTTAAAAGGAAAAAAACAACAGTTACGTAATGATTGGAGTAGGTTCTCGTTTTTTTTTTGCTTACGATAGGGATTCTTTTGTGGTTGTGTTATCCTTTTGTGTCTAAGTTTCCGTTAAATGAGAAATAACTTTTTATTTATTTATTATTTCAATTAGATTACAAACGTGAGCAAAACATTATTTAATAATTTAAATAAAGACTGTTACATGACTTAAAAAAATATTTTTCAGACTTATTAAAGAATTGGTTCAATTCTATTAGTAACTCAAAATAAGTTTATTTGCCCGGCAGATTATTCAGGCCTAATTTAAAATGTCTAATGCATTTACATAAATGAATCTTTTTTTATACTCTTAAAAAGAATTGTAATTGTAAGAACCATACCAAATAACAGATGTAGGTTTAGTATATTGATGAAATGTGCAAACTTTAATATTATTAATGTGAAGCATGATTTTGTGTTTAGATTACACTGTAAAAAAAAAAAAAACAAAAAAAAAACGACATTTTTGCAGTACAAAGTACTGTTCATCTCGCGCACAAACTTGATCACAGTGAATGTGCTGTATCTTTCTTTGGTTTCCTGACTATATTGACATGGAAAATACAGTAGTTGCGTAAAATTAACAGCACAATGTGCTGGCAATTTGCACGCCAGGAGTTTGTGCTGTCCTGTTTTTGCGTCCAAATTGCCAGCACATTGTGCTGTTAATTTTACGCAACTACTGTATTTTCCATGTTAATATAGTCAGGATAGTTTCAGAAAAAGTCAAAATTAAGTGTTAATTTAATGGTATTGATATTTTAAGTATGTGTTTTAGTGGCGTATTTATGATTTGCAAACTTAAACATCAAGGTACAAAATATTAGAAAAAAATACATTTTAATATAGATTAAATGCCGAAATTTCGATGTAAAGCATTGTATTAAAGAAGTGTTTGTGCAATAATATGTAATCTAAGTGTGAACTGAGTAATAAAACAAGTATGAATAAATGGAAATTCTTAGGTACTTGAATAAATATGCACCCTTTTCCATAGTGGACGTAAGCGGTATTATTTCCACAACATTTATGTATGGTCAATCCCAATAAATGAAAGTACTGTCCATATAACCTTAACGTTGTAGTAATTATTCTTTGGCCAAATAAGAATATATATATATACACTGGTTATCAAAAATTAAGGAAAAGTCACAAAATGCTAATTTTCAAATACGCGAACACTCAAAAGGAAATAGTATAATTCGAGTAATTACTATCTCTACAACACAGCTAGCCCATATAACATCTCATTCAGGTCACACATGGTCATAAGTGTCACAGTCAATACGGTGAAGCAAAAAAATAGGAAATTCCATACATCTCATTATGAGTCTAAAATGATCACTATATGTGACTCCACTGAGAAGTCAGTGTGACTGCTGCTTTGTGACGAGTCACTATGTGACTTTACAATGTAGTTACATTGTGACTCTCATGTGACTGTCATTTGTAGACTCAATTTCAAAGTCATCGTGAACGCTGCATTGTGATAAGTCACCAAATAATGTCACATTAAAGTCACATGATGACTTTTCCCAAAAGAGCACAATGGTGACTTCACAGTAGTCTCTCCGTCACCTGAAGCTCATCATGTGACTTTAATGTGACATTATGTGGTAACTTATCACAATGCAGCGTTCACGATGACTTTGAAATTTAGTCTACAAATGACAGTCACATGAGAGTCACAATGTAACTACATTGTAAAGTCACATAGTGACTCGTCACAAAGCAGCAGTCACACTGACTTCTCAGTGGAGTCACATATAGTGATCATTTTAGACTCATAATGAGATGTATGGAATTTCCTATTTTTTTGCTTCACCGTATTGACTGTAACACTTGTGACCATGTGTGACCTGAATGAGATGTTATATGGGCTAGCTGTTCTGTATAGATAGTAATTTCTCGAATTTTATTATTTCCTTTTGAGTGTTCGCGTATTTGAAAATTAGCATTTTGTGACGTTTCCTTAATTTTTGATAACCGGTGTATATATATATATATATATATTACTTAAAAGAAAATGTCAAGATTTTTGCCTACGGAGCAATTTTTGTGGGAAACGTTAATCTCTTTTTCAGAATCAGAAAGAATCTCCTGCTGATAATCAGCGTTTATTGGTAGAAGCCTACCAGTGGCGTGGCGTGAAAATTTTCGGTGGTCATCGCAATTATTTAAGTTTGTGGTGAAAAATTGTTAACTCTAAAATTCAATGGTTGAATGTTCAAAAAAGAAACTTTAAATCTTACCTTCACTTATACATGAACTCCAAATGTTCTGCTAAAACTGGATCGTAGAGTTTTAAAAGCTTATTAAGAGTTTTAAAATATTGCTTGGTCATCGCCGCATCCAGCGATGACCGGACGCCACGCCACTGAAGCCTACGTCAAATATGCTCTATATCAAACAATTTGAAAAGGAAGTTTTATACAGTGGCGTCGAGCCTTACCAAATATGAGTGTCACTTGTTATCTTTTTCAAAACAGATTCTACGTAGTACCAACAAGCAAACAAAATTAGTGGATCAAAATTAATGAACCAAAAATATTTGAATTTTTGTTTAATAAGATTAAAAAATATGGGGGTAACACACATTTAGCTATTAAACTGTAATAGCAGTTGTACAATAATAATTGTATCAACAATGGTGTTTTCGAAAGTAATAAAAAAGTAAATGTTATTTCTGTTATTGCATCTTTGATGCAAATGATTAATATATCGGGTTCATAAATAGTTATTTTTAATGGAATACATTTTTCAATATCATCCATTTCAGAAAATACTGACTTGCAGGCATCGCTAAAGTAAGAGATTGACAAAATGGCAAATTTCATACCAAGTCGTAACAAATTCATCGTGGGTATTTTCGCTGCGAATGTCTCATGATCCTACTTTTTGATATTCCTAAAATCATCACTTAATTTGATAAACCGTGGAGTTCATACGAATTCAAATTTTCAACAAAGCAAAAATGTCCAAGTCGTGACTCGAGTCTCCTTTGTCTTACTTTGTCGATGCTCTACCTTTTGACATTAGCATTGAAAATCTGAGTAAAAGTTTCTGGGTTCGAGTACCAGATTAAGCCTTTTTTTCGCTTAGTTGAAAAATTGAATTCGTACGATAACTTTACCTGAGCGAGTTTAAAATAATAGTGTATCTACGTATTTATCGTTTAAAGGTAGACCCATTACCTGCGGCTTATTCTGCCAAGCTACCTACATGGCAGACAAGATATTATGCCAATAAGGTTATCTGAGTGTAATATGCCATTCGGCTGTCAGCACAAGTAGAACAAACGGTAGAGCATTGACAATGTAAGTCAAAGGTTCTGAATTCGAGTCTCGGTTTGGACATTTTTTCGCTCAGTTGAAAACTTTAAGTATGATAACTTTACCAATCAGCATGACTAAGTTGAATATAATATTGAACTCAAACTGAAAGAGATTAAAATTTAATAAGTTGCATTTAATTTTCGCCATTTTCAGAAAAAAATGAAGAAAGAAAAGAAAAGCTCAGCGTTTTTAAAGTTTTGTATTTTGTTTCATTTCATTCTATTTTCGTTGTTGTTGTTGTTTATAAGCCGATTCAATGCCGCGCTGTAAATATTCTGTAGCGTAGCATATGTTCGCCGTCTCTTTTTTATACGATTCAAAATTGCGGATCCCGATGCGAGAGTCAAAGAGCGGTCAACACTGGCGAAAACATTTTAAGACGAACAACGAAGGTCTCCATACTCATAAAAATACTCATACAGGCATACTCATAAAAATCTGAAAAAAATACAGAATGTTCTTCTCTTTTGGGTATATATGGTTATAAAAAAATTTCGGCGGAACCCCGATAGAACGTCCGTAAAAAAATTATGAAAACTTCATTTATTTGGCGACATATCACCTGTTGGTGAGGAAATAAAATTTCAAAAAAGGCGCTTTTAAAAATACGCTTGTCGAATACTCTTTAAGGAAAAAACTTTTTATGTTGAAATTGTTTAAATAAGTTTAATTTAAATAACTTTAGCTTTGTCATTTTTAGTTTGTTTTAACTATAGTTCTCTCATATATATTTATTACGAACTAACTTATAACGGAATTTAACTACCATATTTTACGATTTAAAACAAAATTTAAATTGATTAAAATTGTTTCAAACTCAAAAATATGCCCCATTGAACACTGTCGATTCAACTTTGTTGCTATGGAAACAATTTCTTCAATATGGAAATTTATAACGGCAGCATTATTCATCTGGCCTTAAAAGTTATTTTTATAACCGATAAAGCTGTTTAAATTTTAAAAAATTGTGGATTGGAGAATAAAACAATGACAAAATTTCATTCAAATCGGCAACAAGCAACATGTATAATAAAAAACGTAATAATAATGAATGGTTTACGTTTAAATTCATTAAATATCGCATATTTTCAAAATAAATTAAAGGCAATTGTCAGATTCATTAAAATCGTTTGTTTTTGGCGAGGTAAAAGTGCTGCTCGCCAAACTGCGCGTCGCTTTCGTCTTTTTACGCCAATTATTCGAAAATATTTTATTTTTTACAGACTTTCTACTGGAATTCCGCCGCTAATTTTAACTGATCCTTTATTACATATCCTTTATTACATACTTGAGTAGCTTCACTACCATTTTTTTTCAACATATTCTGAACATGCCCGTATGGAGACCTTCCTTGTAAGAGGTGGAAATAGTACTGAATTAATATCTATCTATAATTCTGAAAGTCTTTGTAAAGTCATTAAAAGTTGATAAATCAGCCATCAATAAGCTATTACAAAAAAAGAAAAACCATGCATCCAGCATAGATTATGAAATACTTCCCAATACATTCAGAATACTGTAACAAAACGTAACTGCTTAATAAAGTGAAAGATGTTCTCTAAGTAAACAGTTTGCAAAAACGTACAACACATTGGAAAACACAATTTTAGCAATTACCCTTTATATTATTTTCTGAAACCTTGTACCGGGTGTCCCAAAAATAACTGATGGATTTTAAAATTCTATAACTTGCAAACGGTGACAGATATTAAAAAAATTCTTGCATGAAGATTATGTATGATGTCAAGACTTTTTTTTACTGCTATTTTTGATTTTAGTTCGAATTCCAAACAATAGATAGCTCTCCGAGAAATGGGTGCTATTTCCAGACTCGATTATGCGTACTTTGTGATCCATTCAAAATATTTTAATCTCCTTTTTCCGCATGGGAGAAGAGAGAGGCCGAAAAATCGAGCATTGATTTAGCGCCTATTACTTGCAGTGCCATCTATCACTGCTATTTGTAACTAAAATTGGGAATCACAACATGAAAACCCCTGACATCTTACATAACCCTCCTGAAAAAAAAAAATTTAATATCTGTCACCGTTTGTAAGTTATCGAATTTTAAAATCCATCAATCATTTTTAGGACACCCGGTATACGATCTATAGATGTATGTATACTACATAGTATGGCAAAATTTGGCTTATTTAGGAAACGTATAATACAGTTGAAAATTCCCGTTCAACAGCTCCCGTCAGTAAGCGAAACGTACTCGACTTCTTCTGTGCAGCCCTGTACATGATCTATAGATTTTATACACTGCAAGTAATATTCAAAACATTAGTTCAATTTAAAAGCGAATATCACAATTGAAAACGCAATTCCAGCCATTATTACTTGCAGACAGCACTGTAACAAATTTTCTTTGTCTGTCCCTGATAAATACTATGCATATCCTATTCTATAATATATGTACCATCTTGTACTGCATCTCCTTGATGCACATCAATTTGAATATACAAGAAATCGTACTTCTTTGAATAACCATTTTACAGGAAGATGGATTGGGCGAGGAGGTCCAATTCCTTGGCCACCCAGATCACCTGATATAACGCCGCTAGACTTTTTCCTTTGGAGATTTGTAAAGGACAATGTTTACAGGAGGAGAGTGTCGAACATTAATGACTTAAAAGCCAGGATTACAACCGCTATAGTCTCTGTGGGTGCCGACATGCTTGCTGCTACCTGGCGTGAAATTGACTATCGACTTGATATTCTCCGTGCGACGAAGGGGGCACACGTGGAAGTTCATTGACAAGGGTCATGAAACTTTTTGAGTCTATCTAACCATTTATGTTATTAATTTTAATCTATTTTTATTATTTCATGAGTTATTAGACATCAAAATGGGTCCGGAACTTTATAAACACCCTGTATTTTAATATCACTATAATGCCCTGCAAACGATTTTCGCCCATAGACAACAATTAAACGACATTCGTTTGAGTGCGTGTGTAAATGAAGTAAATAGGCTACATACTGGATTTTCAATACCAAACATACCATGGTAAACTTCAATAACATGTATCAATAACATGGCATCCCGACTATATTTACGAGGGTTAGGACAGACGGGCAAACAGCCCGAATTCATAAAAACTTTTCACTGTGTTGGAGAGCATTAAAAAGTAAAAGTTACTTATAGACCGGGGGCCGACAGCACAGACAATCACCTCATCGAGTTCACGGATGAAATTCTAGGATTAGTTAAATCTTTATACGCATATTAAACCGCAATCGGTCTCCCAAGTAAAATCTTGGTCAAAAACACCTGAAAACCCGATTTTACCGGCTTACTCAAAGGTTTACCATTGTGTTTACCTGCTTCCAGTCCTGCATGTTTTCATACCTTTTGGTGCAGAAAAGCACGATGGTAAACCTACGAGTCAGCCGCTAAAATCGGATTTTCAGGTGTTTTCCACCAATATATGACTTGGCAGACCGATTGCGTTTTAATATGCGAATCAAGATTTAACTAATCCTAGAATTCCATCTGTGAACTCGAAGAGGTGATTTTCTGTGCTCCCGGTTCCCGGTCTATTACATAAACAGGTATATTGAGTAGCACATCACAAAACAGCAAAATCTCATTCAGGTGACATATATAATTAGTATCTACCTACAAGCCGTTTTCTCTTTTCATTTAATAGTAGCTAGTTCTATACACCGTTAGATATAGAAACATAGTTCCAGTTCAAAAACTGTTTCAAATGTTAATCTTATTTAAAGCTACTCATGTCTAAATAGCTATCTTTGTACAAGATACATGAGATAAATTTATTTAACCCTTAAATGCCGGGTGTTGCTTTTCGGCAACATACACAATTTAGGCTTGTAAAATACTATTAGAATAATACTGAAGCTATAATGCCTAATGTTTCCAATAAAATACATTCTGAAAATATTATTTAATCGATTTTCAACATGTAGATGGCAACACTTGTGCTGTTTAAGAATAAAGATAGATTTATTTTTTCAATTGTTGATACTTGTTCTTTTTGTTTTGTTTGGAAGCTTGCGAAATACCCAATTTTGTTCTGCAGTGAGCAAGTAAAATTTATTTCTTATTATAGTTCCCAAAATTCTTGTGTGTTTAATTCTTTAGAATTTTATCAAGGAAAATTATTTTTTCAATTAAAGACCAGTATTGCCGATTAGTAACAAACTGTTTTTTAGCCGTAAACCATACTTAAAACAAAATATGATTTTTTAAAGTATTTTTCCCATGATTTATTTAAAAAATGAAAGCCGAAAAACATTATTACAGTGATTTTTGAAAAGTCAGGCAGTTAAGGGTTAAGGTCAACGGATCCTATAATTTGTATTTAGAAAAATTATTTATCGATGTTTTAATAAGTAAAAGAAATAAAGATTCTCTTTTGCACGACCAAAACTTTGAATTATGACACACTGAATTTTATGACTTTTCAGCTGTTTTGGCACTAGAAATGCGCCTTTTCGTTTTTTGAGCTAGAAAGCGCTTATATTTCATAAAATGCAAAGTATCATATTAGTTCTGCAAAAATAAAACTTTGGTTTTTTTTTGTTTGTTTGTTTTTTTACCCATCAAAGCATGGACAGTTTCCTAAATATGACTTGTAGAAACACAAAGATACTATGATAATTGCAAATTCGCAACTTTCATAAAAGCAGTCAATTTGATGTAAATAACTTTTAATATGATAGAGAAGAACATTTGGAACATATTTGCGCGTGACAGTATATATCATGGTTATGAATTAGCTATTGAACAAATATCTACCTTGCATATATCTATATAGTGCTACCTTGCATTTGTGTGCGTCACTTTTCTAAAAACAAACATTTAAATTTAGCTAAAAGTGTGCATTATTTCAAATTTAATCTATACATGTCAACATTGCACTGTTGTTAAGTATACAACTTGTCAACCTTGTACAACTTAAATTGCTCTAAGGCTTTCCTTTAGCATTATATAATTTATACTAGTTTCCACTAACTCACGTGTTATTACTTTATAAATGAATGATTAACAGGTATTGAAATTTAAAATATTGAATTATTAGCATTTCTTGAATAGCCATTAATGTCCAATTTAATACTTGAAAATTACTTTTAAGTTAATTTATCTAGGATTCTGAAAGTTGCTTAATTAAAACAATCGCAACCGTCTACATTTTCATGTTATTTATTAGTTTTTCGAAGTTTTATGGAACGCTACTTTAAACAAATTTTTCTGAGCTAATACTAAAGAGATATTACTTAAAATAATTAATATATAACTTAATTAGAAATAGTGGTTTAAACCACTACTAATTAAGAAAACTTCTGACGCTTTATTATCCAGTCTACTGACTTCCCTAATCAAAACTAATTACCAATTATTACCTTAATTCACAGAAGCCTTATTGAAGTACCAAATCACATTTAAAACATATCTGAAGAGTTCCTCAAAGGTAAGAAAATAGCTGTGAAAATTGGATTACTTTTTAGTTGAAACTTTTGTTGTTTAGAAACATTCAAAAGTTATTGGATTTGCAAAATCAATTATTGCTACTTGTGCTTGCATATAAATTTTTAATAAAGTATCTTTTAAAAAGAAATCAATATTCATTAATTTTAGAAGGAGGAACAGAAAATATTTATAAAATATATTTTAATGACTTCTAAAGAAAAGAGAAATCTGGAAACAAAATGTTTTTCAGAATACATAAATGTAAATAAATTATAGTACTGTTACTCCTTGAAATTTAGCGACACACATACATTAAAAAGTTTACTTAAAGACGTATATTATACATAAAAATTCTAACAGTCTGAAAATCGAAAAGTTTGAACCACTGGAGCCATCTCAGGGTCAATCTTTAGATCATTCTCAGGTTAACCCTGAGGATGGCCACAGAGTGGTTGAAACTTGTTGGTTTTTAGACTTTTAGAGTATTTATGTATACTATACGTCTTTAAGTAAACGTAAATGCATTTTTAAGGTTTCGTTCATGTGACGAAACCCTATTCGTCTTACTTCGCTGTATATTTATCACAAAGTTTGTTCTCGAAACTGTTTAAGACTTAGAGACTTGAGATTTTCCGTACTTATACCTCATATCCCACAGTTGAATACATCCGACCATAAGACAAATCATAAAATCTTGTAAAAGTTATATATTATTTTAATTAAATAAATTAATGAAATGACATCCGATCATTCCTGCGAATTAGATTTTAAAACAGGACATTAATTAGTCATTTTCGCGCACGCTATATGGCTCAGTAGAAGCGCATTTGCCTGCTATTCAAAGGGTTTCTGGTTCGTTGCTGGGCGTTGGAGTTTGAATTTTTTTCTCCAAAATAGATTTCATTATCTAATAGATTTACTTTTACAGAATTTTTGCAATAGTTTTGTGATTTTACTTCATTTTACTACATTTTTATTATAATGGTTTGCATTTTGGCTTCAGCTAAAAGGTCCTCGATTCGATTCCTGGCCTGGACACTTTTTCACTACAACTCGTGTGAGTTATTTACCAATTAGAATAATTCTGTTAAAGTTACTCAGGTGTAATTATGCATCCAACGTTTCTTGGAGTTAAATTACATGCGATTTATGCTGGTGAGCTGATTCAACGCCCCCTAGATATTTGAGAAAGCCTTGACACACGTCACGAAAACGTCACACAAAGCAAGGACAAAACAAAGAAAAAAGATCATTGATTGGCTCGTGAATGACCACGAGCCAATGAATGATCTTTTTTCTTTGTTTTGCCTGCTTTGGATGACGTTTTTGTGACGCGTGTCAATGCTTTCTCAAATATCTAGGGGGCGTTAGCTGATTCAGCTATCAGACCAGATGTCATATTCAATAAGGTGTTTGGGTCAATTGTGCGTCCGCTAGATTCCTCCAGGATAGCTCAGTTGGCAGAGTATTCTCAACTTCCGCCAAAAAGTCCCTGGTTCGAATCCTAGCCTGGACACTTTTTCACCCAGTTGGAAAATTAGAACTCATGCGATTTATTTACCAATTAGAGTTATTGTGTTAGAGTTAATCGAGTGAAATTACGTACCCAACGTTTCTCTGAGTTAAATTACCTGTGATTTACTCTGGTGAGCTGATTCAGCTATCAGACCAGATGTCATATTCAATAAGGTGTATGGGTCAATTGTGCGTCCGCTAGATTTGTCCAGGATAGCTCAGTTGGCAATGCATTGGCAGATTCCACCAAAAAGTCTCTGGTTCGAATCCTAGCCTGGACACTTTTTCATCCAGTTGGAAAATTAGAACTCGTGTGATTTATTTACCAATTAGTGTTATTGTGTTAAAGTTAATCAAGTGTAATTACGTACCCGACGTTTCTTGGAGTTAAATTTCTTCGATTTACTCTGGTGAGCATATTCAGCTATCAGATAAGATGCCATTTTCAATAAGATGTTTGGGTGAATTGTGTGTCCGTCAGATTTGTCCAGAATAGCTCAGTTGGCAATGCATTGGCAGCTTCCACCAAAAAGTCCCTCGTTCGAATCCTAGCCTGGACACTTTTTCACCCAGTTGGAAAACTAGAACTTCTGTGATTTATTTACCAATTAGAATAAGAGTTAATAATTAATAAGTTAATCAAGTATAAACTATAATAAAACACACATACACACATAAATAACGCCTGCATTCAACAGTTAAAGGTATATATAAATATTATACAGACATACATACATACAATAAATACAATAAACCCAAATGGAGTGAAAAATTACCCAGAGCCAGGAATTGAACCTGGGACCACAGTATACAAGACTGCTGCTCTAACCACTGAGCTACTACGGCCGATACCTGGGTCTGCAATTTCTCACTAATAAACCATGTTGGGCCATCCATCAGCCATTTGTATGACAGCCTTGGATGGCCGGACAACGATGAATAGATTTTACTATTACATCAATCTACGATAAATATAATAAAACACGCATACTACAATATATATTAAAACACATATGTAATTGCAAAATCTATTCTTCTTTGTCCGGTCATCCAAGGCTGTCGTACAGATGGCTGATGACTTCCCGAACATGGTTTATTAGTAAAAAATTGCAGGCCCAGGTATCGGCCTGAGTAGCTCAGTGATTAGAGCAGCAGTCTTGTATACTGTGGTACCGGGTTCGATTCCTGGCTAGGGCTAAATTTTCACTCCAGTTGGGTTTATTGTATTTATTGTACGTATGTCTGTATAATGTTTATATATACCTTTAAGTATAAGACTAGTTTTGCAGGATTAATTTTGTAGTTCAATAATAACATTTTTGTTAGTGTTTTTTACAATTTAACAAATACTTTTTTTTTACATATAACTAATAAATAAATACAAAAAGACGTTATCTAAGTTACTTACAGATTTCTTAATCTACGATCAAACTTCAGCTTATCTTCGTCATTTTAAATATTTTTGGTCCCCTTAAATAAAGCAAAATTGGCACTTTTATGTTAGGTGGGCGCAGGAGATAAATTCCCAATATTGTTCCCATTGCCATCATTTACATTGCATTAATTTTGTTTAAAATAAAAACCTTTAAATCATTTTATTTAAAATGCAGACAATTATAATACATACCTTTACTCATTTCCCTTAAAATACATAATAATAATAATAAGAAGAAGAATAACATAATAATTATAAATAATTATAAATAATGCCATAACTCAAAGCATTTTCTTCCAAATTGAAAACATTGTTTTTTATTTAAACACACGAAAAATGAAAACTACTATTGGAGAAAAAATATGTGATATTGGCAAGAATTAAACCCGGCTAACATAAAAGTACCAAAAATATTTAAAAAGGTATATTTATCTTACTGTAACATTTTTTTTTTTTTTTTTTTTTTGCTTATTTCTGCCAACTATTATAATATCTATAGTACCAATCATACACAAGAAATAATTCAACTTTGCTTGCGCGAAAACAAGTAAGTCTTAAAATTATACAGAATTCAAAAACATTTCCAAAAAGTATAATCATTTTATAGTAAAAAGTATTTTCAGTTTGTTCCAATCTAAAATGTATCCCATTACTATATACACCCTATACGCACATTATAATAGTCCTAAAGATACAAAATTAGGAAATAAATTAACTTAAGAACAGTACACTGTAAAATAAATCTCTAATTTTTTAGAGAAAAAAATGTATTTTTTTCAGGAAAAACCCGTTTTAAAGAAAAACAGTTTTTTTCTGTAAAAAATATTCGATTTTTTAATTTTTACAGGAAAAACGTATATCTTTTACAGAAAATAACTGTTTTAATGAAAAATTACAATGTTTTCTGTATTATTCTGTAATATTTTCTGTAATATTATAATATTTTCTGTAAATTAAACGGTTTTCTACTGGCTCCAAAATTGACAGTTTTTTTTCTGTCAGTTTGAGAGATTTTTTTTTACAGTGTACTGATGCTTAGTTACTTTGTTTAATTCACAGTTTTTCATTGCAGAAGCCTTTGTACATGCATATTGAAGTTTTATTAAAACTTACAACGAAGAAAATACTTTTAAAGATTTATTACTTAATATTAAAAGTTTTGTTTTTTCTATACTTTTGTATTTAAAATTAACACAAATTGAATCTCTATTTCAAAGAAAAGAATAACGGTGCCGCCAGAATTGAATCTACCGTGTCCTTTTCAATTTTACGGCTTATCCTGGAAAACTATTGCCTATGAAAACATGAAATCTAGTAGTTTCATAAAGAAATATATGACATGGTGAAGCAGATAGTTCTTAAATCTCAGAATTATTTTAAACACGATGAAATCGGCCAAGATATTTAGTTACATAAGTTTTATTAGATTAAAAATTATACATAGCAATTTAAGTCTCTTATATACTTGACTAGATTGCCATATGCAGCATCCAGTCATTTTTTAAATTGACTATTTTTTAATATATATTTTTTTTTCAATAAATTTCGTTATCCGTATAGAGAATTAATTCACATTTTCAAAATAGCCGTATTTTATTTACTGTTACCATAATTAAAAAAAGTCCGAATAGTAATATTTATAAGCAGTGTATTTTAAATTGAAAAATATATTTTCGCATCAATATTGAAAATAATAAAACTATTATATGCGAAAAGCATTTGGTGAGGGAGTACGTCATATTTAAAGCGATACGTGCATTTTCATGCGTTGAAGTGTTTTATTTTTCCTATTGTCATATTTCTAAAAGAAACGGTGCAAAAGTAAATGTATTTTGATTTCAATCCATTATATTTCATCATTAATTATAAGGTTTAATATGTGAAAGTCGCGCCATATCCAGCAGATAACGCGCATTTGAGATTATAAATCATGAATTTCAAAGCATACGCTGATGAAAATGTCGTCATGTTTAAAATGGAATATACAGAAAACTTAAATATTTTCATAAATATAATATTTTTTTAAACAGATATTTACTTATTACAGAAAATAGCGTAAATACCATTTTTTCCCCTTACATTTATAATTCCTTTTTCTCTGATTTTTTTTTTTCTTTTATCTCTCGACAGGTGAGGCAGCTTTGAAGCGGGAAGGATGTTTTATTAGCTTAAAAGAAGTTTTAGTGCTAATTTTATTCATTAAGCCTATTTCTTAAAATAATATTTATCTTCAAATGGCAATTAATTTTCTATATTTGCAGCTATTTTGAAAACAGGGTAAATTACCACATTTCTAAAGATAAAAAGATGATCACCAAGGAAGCTCAACTTACGCTTTTTAAATGTAGTTCAGAGCCAAAGGGCGAAGATATGTTGTTTTCAGAGACAACCAGGTTTGGACGTGAGTTGGCGAGCCTGTAAAAAATTTTTATTTAAAATACGTTTCAAAATTGTGTATTTTTCTTACAGTATTATCTATTTTTTAAATTAAAAAAAAATATGTAACCTACTAAATTAGCGAAACGTAATACAAATCATGTGTAATGAATAATACAACTGTTTGTTTTTTTTATTTTTGTAGAATATCTGCCCAGAAAAATAACTCTGATGATCATAAAATTTTTAAAAATCGAAAAGTTCTTATAAACTATATTTATCTTGCAGTAACAAACAATTTTTGATTGCTCAAACTTACAATGTTTGTCCCTTTCGTGTGTCTGATTTATCTCAATTTCTTGTTTAAAATTAATACAAGCTGTGTAGGGTGACTGATTCTGCCGGTAGTTGATAAAATTTATTAAATATTGCACCATTTCAAGCGGAAATGAGTTTCATACCTGGCACTGCAGATAATATTTTTGTTTGAATGGTGCACCTGTTATTACATTGTTGTCAGCTGTCTTCTGTAAAAGAAGCCATTTTATGGATTTTTTTTTTTTATTAGAAAATGTAAACATTCAGTTTTTGATCAGTTGGAGACAATGACGGTAAGCTAAAATAATCCACTTCCATCTCGATTATTAAACTAATATTTTTATAAGAATTATTGTTAATCGCAGCCCAATGATGATATTTTAAAGATTAATTTTTAGATTTTCGATTGACTTCTTTCGCCTGATCAATTACTGGGAAAATGACAATTAAATAAACTATTTATTTATGATTTTGTTGCTATTTAATTTCAGCCAATTTCATGTTTATCCATTATAGGACATTTATTAAGGTTTGTAGCAATCATGTTAGTTTGCTTCTAAACTTAAAAAAAGGAAGGAAATAGAATAAAAACCCCGTAGCACTGGCTTTATTTGGTCAACTACTGGCTTGGTCACCCTACAATAAATAATAATTCGTTATAGATTATATGCAAAAACTTAACTCTGAAAATCTCAAAGAATCTAACAAAAAACTTTACGAAAGGATATATTTATCTTATAGTAAAAATCATTGTTTGTTTATTATTTTTCTTTAACTACTGTATTATCTAAAATTTATACAAGTCGTATGTAAAAATTGATACAACTTCCTTATAGTAGAATACGTGTAAAAAAATTAATATTGGCGATTTTAAAGAATTAAAAAGAACATTTCGAAAGGATATTTTTATCTTACAGTAACAAGCATTTCTCGTTTACTAAAATATGCGTAAATTATTATATTACGAAAGTCTTATGAAATTAATGAAACTTTTATTGCCATGTAAAATGTGAAAAAAAGGTAAGAGATAAATAAAGAATTAAAAAATGTATCTCGGAAGGATATTTTTTATCGTACAGCAAGATTTTTGTAAGATACTATATTATCTGAAACTAGTACAAGTAGCACAGTATAAATAATGCAACGTTTTTTGTTCTAGTAAAAAATAACACTTACGATTATAAAGAATTTTTTTAAGTAATTATGAAAGGATATATTTATCTTTAAGAATCAAATTTAAAGAATTAAAACGAACGTTTCGAAAGTATATGTTTATCTTACAATAACAAGCCTTTTTGGTCATTAAAATATCTGTAAATTATTATATTACGAAAATCTTATGTAATAAATAATGAAACTTTCCTTGCCGTGTAATATGTGCAAAAAAAAAGTATTTCGAAAGGATATTTTTTATCTTAAAGTAAGAAACATTTTTTGTTCATTAAAAATTTTTAAGATACTATATTATCTAAAACTAGTACAAGTCGTACGGTATAAATAATGCCATTTTTTTGTTGTAGTAAGAAATAACACTGACGATTATAAAGAATTTAAAAAAAAAGTAATTTTGAAAGGATATATTTATCTTACAGTAACAAGCATTTTTTGTTCCAATCTAAATGCATCCCCATACTGTTATTAATGAACACCTGGGGTAGGTTCCCTGAGGATGCAGAATACGTGATAAATCCTCATCTGTCTATTTTTTTCCCTCTGCTATCATAAACAACCCCCATTATCTTGCTCTTTGAACTTGTTCTTAATATCTCCCTCGTCATTCTGCTTTATGGACCACTGAATTTTCCTGATAAGGAAAAAAAAATCCTTTAAAAACATGCTTTCCTTTACTTTCTTTGCACAAAATTCTAGAAAGTATAAAATATATTTTTAAAAAGAAAAATTAGCATAAAAAAAGTGTTAGTTGTTACATGCGTCTTTTTTAGTTTAATTAATCAGCCAAAGAGCAGTATAATTAATGCTCTTCAGTTAAATATGGCTATTTTTAAAGAAGCACCAAATATAAATATCTTCATAGTGCTTTACAAGGACAAACTAATAATAACCCATTGCTGAAAACTAGATAGTTATATTCCCACGTTTTATTACGGGTTATTTTTAGGCTTCCGTTATTGGAAGTTCAGATAATAATCCATTGCTGAAAACTAGATAGTTATATTCCCACGTTTTATTACGGGTTATTTTTAGGCTTCCGTTATTGGAAGTTCAGATAATAATCCATTTTAATAAATGAGAATCTGGTTTCTTTTTAGCTCTATAAAATAAAAGAAAGGTATTTAAATCCAAAAACTGGCAATAAACTATTTCATTAAACGTTCTGAAAGCTTTACTCTGTTCTAATTATTAAAATGAAATGTTTATCAATTTTAGATAGAAATAAAACAGTACTGAATAATTGGGAAAAATCCGTTTGCAATGTATAAAAAGTTTTTTTTTTTTTTAGAAAGCGATTATATGGGTAAGAGAAACTAACTTATTTCAGCCTTAAATTAATCAGCCAAAGAGCATCATAATTAATGCTCTTCAGTGAAATATAGCTGTTTTTAAAGTAGTGCTAAACATAAATATCTTTACAGTACTTTAAAAGGACAAACTAATAATAACCCATTGGTGAAAATTGAATAATTACATTCACACCTTTTATTACGGGTTATTTTGAGATTCCGGTTATTGGAAGTTCAGATAATAATTTATTTGAATACATGAGAATCTTGTTCCTTTTTAGCTCTATAAGCTGAAATTTAAGTATTCAAATCCATAAACGGGCAGTGAACTACATTACTTTACTTTAAACGCTCTGAACTCTTTACTCTGTTCTAAATATTAAAATGAAATGTTTATCAATTTTATATAGAAATAACTCAGTACTGGATAATTCGCAAAAAATCTTTTGCAATGTATTACAAGGGAAAACTAATAATAACACGTTGGTGAAAATTGGATAATTACAACCCCACCTTTGATTACGGGTTTTTTTTTTTAGGTCTCAATAATTGGAAGTTCGGATAATAATTAATTTTAATGCTCGAGAAGATTGTACCTTTTTAGCTCTGTAAACCGAAAGAAAAGTATTTAAATCCATAAAATAGCAGTAAACTATTGCATTAAACGTTCTGAACACTTTACTCTATTCTCATTATTAAAATGAAATGTTTATCAATTTTAGAGAGAAATTACACACTACTGAATAATTGGAAAAAAGTCTTCTTATAATGTATGAAAAGTTTTTTTTTTTTTTAAGCGATTCTATGGGCAAGAGAAACTATCTGATTTCAACGTTTCATTAATCAGCCAAACAGCAGTATGATTAATGCTCTTCAGTGAAATGTAGCTGTTTTTAAAGAAGAGCTAAACATAAATATCTTCACAGTACTTTAAAAGGACAAACTAAATAATAACCTATTGGTAAAAACTGGATAATTACCTTCCCACCTGTTATTACGTTTTTTTTTGTTGTTTTGTTTGTTTTTTTTTTTTTTAAGGATCCGGTTATTGGAAGTTTAGATAATAATTTATTTTAATACATGAGAATCTTGTTCCTTCTTAGCTTTATAAGCTGAAAGAAAAGTACTTAAATCCGTAAACGGGCAGTAAACTATTACATTAAACGCTCTGAACTCTTTACTATGTTCTAATTATTGTCTGAGCGAAGCGAAGGCTAATACTCAACACAATATTACAACTACGATTGATATTAAGGCCATGTCCTACTAAAAAAAAAGCCCCAATAAAAACTTTCGTCAAGCATAACTCAAAAAATCTTTGCCGGATTTCGTTTCTGATTGCCTCAGAAGGTACCTATGATGGTCACCTACTGAATGCACCTACTATGAAAAATAAGTTCCAAACCGCTTAAAAATTATATAAAAAAAACTGATAAAAAAGCAAAATTTATCTGCATCCGTCACAGATATTTGTTGTGCGTCACTTTCACTGGTAGATGTTTTCGTAGACAACTGGTTTGAACACATGGAGTAAATAATTAAAAAAAAAAAAAAAAAAAAAAACCGCGAGCAGTAAAAAGAAGTGCCATAAAAAATTTAAATTTAATCAAACAGGAAAACAAATCTGGTATTCCATTAAAAAGAAAAAATGCATAAAAACTTTGATTTGAGATTTTGCGATAATCTTTCAGTAGCATTTTTTAATCGTCAAAAGCATATTTTATATTTCGCGTGTGAAAATTGGAAACAATTATATCATGTTTAATAAAATATTTTGCCTTATAGCATCATTTTTTCTTATTTTCTTTATTTTTTAGTGTTTCGTACATCTGACAAAACCCTATTCGTCTCGCTCCTCTGTCTGTCTGTCTGTCCGTCTGTCACAAAGCCCGTTCTCAAAAACTATACATGTTGGAGACTTGAAATTTTGCATACTTATAGCTGAACACCTGATATAGCTGATCATGCGACAAATCATAAAATTTTGAAAAAGTCGTACATTTAATCCTTTGGGCTCCACATGTGTATTTTAAACAATTCTTTCCAATTGAGCCTTAATTAGGTTGGAGGCGTGAAATTGTACATACTTATAGCTGAACACCTCACATCAAATGACAAACTATAAAATTTTGAAAAAGTCGTACATTTAACCCTTCGGGCTCCCACATGGGTACTTTAAGCAATTCTTTCTAAGTGAATACCTAATTAGGTTGGAGGCGTGAAAATTTGCATACTTATAGCTGAACACTAGGGTGGAGCGCTCGCCTATGGGAAAAAAAATTTCTTCAAATCAAAATTGGCCGGTGTGGGAAAGTTGCTCTATCAGATCCTCATTCTGAATATAAAATATCTTTGAAAAATATTAATATTAAATACTGCCCCAAGGTCATTGAATACTGAGAAAAAACGTAAAAGCGCTCGGCTATGGAAAATATTTTTTTTTTTCAAATCAAAATGAGGCGGTGTGATAAAGTTGCTCTATCATATCCTAATTCTGAATAAAAAATATCTTTGAAAAATATTAATATTAAATACTGCCCCACGGTCATTGAATATTGAGAAAAAACATAAAAGTTGTGCATTTTCCCATTTTTTTCCTCAAATATACGAACTATTTTATTAATTTAATTTAAAAGGATGATCATCGAATTATCATTATTGTTATTATAAATTTATAGTAAAATTATGTAATATTTATATCAAATTCGCTTTTATTATGCTTACTCAACGACTATACTTTTTTTAATATATGAAATTTGGGTAATTGTAATTGTTTTATATTTTTTACTTAACCTGTGTAAAAAAATATAATTTGAAATTCTTCTTAATGAACTATAGTAATAAGATAAAAATAATTTACTATTGCAATTTACAAGCAACGAAGTTACCATTTTATAGTAGTCCATACTGTTTTTTGGTTTTAAAAACTGCCCTTTTTTTCCGAGACTCCAGACAAGTTTTAATGAACTCAACGCGTCTCAAAGGACCACAAACAGCAGAAGAAGCCTCCGTAACAAGTTTCACACATCTTTCAGTGGCTTGATTGTGACAAGGGAATAGTTTAATCTTAGGTAAGATGTCTTCATCTATTGCCTTTGGATTTAGGATACAATTTGTAAGAATTTAAGTTAAAAACAACTATTTAGGGGGGGGGGGGGAGTTAAAAATTCGGATTCAGCGACCCAAAAAACTTAAAGTAAACCTTATAGAGAAAGTTCGGAGGGGAGATGTGTGATCGAATGTAAACTTGTGAGTGGGTGGTTGTATCACGGTCACTTCAGCCCAATTTATAGAATCTATATAGACTTTGGCTTCCAAATTTATCCGTATGTAAAGAATTTCTTGACTTTCGAGATTTTATTGTTCTGCGTAGTGCCAAAGCTCTTACATAGTATGTAAATGTGTTGGCACTACGCATAATAATAAAATCTTGAAAGTGAAGACATTCTTTAGGTACGTTCAAGTTACCTGAGATCACGTATGTAAAGAATTTTTTGACTTTCGAGATTTTATTATTCTGCGCAGTGCCACACTTATATAGTATGAATGAGAATAATAATGCTATGCAGAATAATAAAAGTTTCACGAAAACAAACGATCAAGTTACCTGAGAGACCAAAGACTATATCGATTTCATAAATTAGGCTGAAGTGACCGTGACATAACCACCATTAACTAAGTTCTTAGATCATAACATTCTTACAAAGTGTATCCTAAATCCAAAGGCAATAGATGAAGACATCTTACCTAAGATTAAACCATTCCCTTGACACAATCAAGCCACTGAAAGATGTGTGAGACTTGTTATGGAGGCTTCTTCTGCTGTTTGTGGTCCTTTGAAACCCCATGGATTCATTGAAACGTCTGGAGTCTCGGAAAAAAATGCCAGTTTTTGAAACCAAAAAACAGTACGGACTACTATAAAATGGTAACTTCACTGCTTATAAATTAAACAGTAAATTATTTTTACCTTATTACTATAGTTCTTTAAGAATAATTTCAAATTATATTTCTTACACAGGTTAAGTAAAATATGTAAAACAATTACAATTACCCAAATTTCATATATTTAAAAAAAGTATAGTCGTTGAATTAGTATAATAATAGCGAATTTTATATAAATGTTACATAATTTTACTATAAATATATAATAATTATAATAATAATTCGATGATCATCCTTTTAAATTAAGTTTATAAAATAATTTGAATATTTGAGGGAAAAAAATGGGAAAAAGCACAATTTTTACGTTTTTTCTCAATATTCAATGACCTTGGGGCAGTATTTAATATTAATATTTTTAAAAGATATTTTTATTCAGAATGAGGATATGATAGAGCAACTTTCCCACACCGCCCCATTTTGATTAGGAAAAGAATTTTTTTTTTTCCACAGGCGAGCACTTTTACGTTTTTTCTCAATATTCAATGACCTAGGGGCAGTATTTAATATTAATATTTTTCAAAAATATTTTATATTCAGAATGAGGATCTGATAGAGCACCTTTCCCACCCCGGCCAATTTTGATTTGAAGAAAAAAAAAAATTTCGCTCCACCCTACTGAACACCTCGCATCAAATGACAAACCATAAAATTTTGAAAAAGCCGTACATTTAACCCTTTGAGCTCCCACATGTGTATTTTAAACAATTCTTTCTAAGTGAGCCCCTACTTAGGTTGGAGGCGTGAAATTTTGCATACTTATAGCTGAACACCACATATCCTATGACAATAATAAAATTTTGAAAAAATCGTACATTTAACCCTTTGTGCTCCCACATACGTAATTTAAGCAATTCTTTCTAACTGAGAAATTGGAGATTTGAAATTTTGCATACTTATAGCAGAACATCTGAGACCAGGCGACAAATCATAAAATCTTGAAAAAGTCTTACGTTTAACCCTTTGAGCTACCACATATGTATTTTAAGCAATTCTTTCTAGAGAGCCCCTAATTCAGTTGGAGACATGAATTTTTGCATACGTATAGATTATATATATACCTCAGACCACACAGCAAATCATAAAATTTTCAAAAAGTCTTATATTATTTACTCCTCCGGGCTCTAACTTGGGTATTTTAAGCAATTTTTCTAACCTCCTCCCTTTTCACCCGGGGAGGACTTTTCCAACTTTTGCCGACACCCCTTTGACCATTCTTTCATATTATGCAAAATAGACTTACATATTTTAGTCCCACTTTTTACCGCCAGGGGCGCCTTCTTATCTCGGGTGCTATCGGCTCAATCCCCTCGACTAATATATCTACGGATGGTCTGTAAAACGGAGTTTCGTTCGGATAGAAGTTTGTTTAGAATAGAGTGCGTCCCTGGTTGCGAAATGTAGAACTAACAGATTTTTCAAAAGGATAAAGTGTTTTGAAAGGACTATTAAACGAAACCCTCTGTGCGATCTGTGATCACACTTACCTACTTGTTCACTATATTTATGCATACTATAAAGTGCGTATAAATGCTATAGTTCATATACAAGGCTACAAAAATGAATTCGTAAAGGTTACTGAGTATGAGCCTAAATTGCTTAAAGGTGGGTTTTAAAGGAATTATGCATTTTTACGCTGAACTGAATTTAGTGTATTAAGAAATATTTGTAGAATATAGATAAAATTATATACAGGGCCACGCAAAGAGTTGGGTACGTGGCCGTCTATGGGTGATAATTTCTGGAAATGTAATTTCAGTAGTTTTAAGCGTGTTTTAGTTTGAATAAAATTTAACTAAATATTGGCATGTAATAAAGGTACTAGGTAAACTACAGGGCTGTACAAAAGTATTCAAGTATGTTTCCATCTATTAGTATAAATTGCTGAAAGATGAATTTCAACCTGTTATGCATTTTCTTGCTAAACTAAATTTTCCCATTATATAGTATATATATCAACATACAGATCGAATACAGGGCTGTTCAGAAGAACTGGAATACATATCTGGCTATAGGCGGTAACTACTGAAATCAGATTTTTAAATGTTTACTTAGTTATCTTATTTACCTTATTTCCCTAAATAGCGAAGTTTCGTTAAGCTTTCAGGGAGTGTTGGAAAGTGTTTCATAATCTATGCTGTACGCATGATTTTTCTTACTTGTTTTAATGTTTGTTTTATGTTGTATGTTAAATTTTGAAATTAATTTTTCAGAACAAACAATCTTGAAATTCTGGGCAACGCCGGAAACTTTAGTTTGTAACAGATAAATGGCTTCTGTATTTGTACATCTATGCTAATATAAGCGATATAATATTATAATAATGTTTGCGCGTTTGTGAGGTGTTAAGTCTGAAACTACATAGCCAACTTAAAAAAATGTTGGTAGCCATTTCTGCTCTGAAGAAAAGTCTATGTTTTATGTCAGTGCAACAACCTACATCAGTGCGGGAGCAAAAGAAATTCTAAAATTGCGATTTCTGTGATAGTGATTGGGTTAGAAACTTTTAATTCGGTGTGGTGGTTACATTTAAGATGTAAATACTCGTTATGAGCGCTCTCTAAAAGGTTAAAAAATTCAATTTGACAGATAAACGTAAAAATTTCTAGAAAGGTTCTAAATTATGATTTATTTGGAATACGGAAATTTCTGGGATACTGTTGGGGTTAGAAACTAGAACTTTGGCATGGTAGTAATTTATATGATGTAAATGCTCGTTGTAGAATGAATTCTAAAAAATCGAAAGACTAAACAAAGCGAAAAAAAAGATCTAAAGATGATCTAAGTAACAAAGTACATGGAATTGTTAGGAATATAAATATGAAAATTGACATGTCTGTATTTATCATGACGTAAATTCTCGCAACAGAACAGTTTCTAAAAATGTCGCTATATAAAACACTGCAGAAACAAAAAACGTTCGAAAATTTTCTATTTCTGTGTTACTGCTGAGCCCAAAACCTTGAAATTTTGCTTCGGGTTAGTTTTAAAATTTAAAATTGCCTCTGTGAATGCTTTCTAAAAAACTTTAAATCTAAAAAGATGAAACGAACGGAAAGCGTTCTCAATTAACATTAATTTGGAATTATTAGGCATAGAAACTTTAAATATTTCATAATGCCGCATTTCCTCCACAAAACATGCAATTTAAATGCAACAAAACAGATAGATACCCACCTAGCGTTAAATAAATTGTGTAGATATTAAATAAATACCTGTATGAAACAGTGAGTAGGTTGCCCGAAAGTACTTGTTAAAGTGTTCCTTCTCAAGGCTTTTTCTCTCTCTCGCCAAGGCCACTAACAGTGGGAAGTGCCGTTTTAAATTTGATATGAATTTTTTTTCTGATTCATTTTTCTAGAGATTTTATCATAAGGTCATATTCTCAATTGTCACTAGTAGATTTTTTTATATATTAACTTATTCTGGTGAAATTTTGTAATCGGGTTCATATGGACGTATTTTAGCTTGCATGATTTGGTGAAAAAATATGTATGGATTTGTAAATTACTTCAAATGACACTTTGACAGCTCAAAGGTTATGCAGATGATATATTCAGATTTTGTGTCATACTTTATGCTGCAATCATTGCCGATTTCTTTTATTTAATACATGCTAAATACAGCTCAACTTGTGCAGAATATGTTTGAAAACAAAACAATACAGCGTATGTAGTGGCCAGCAAGCACTCAATCATTTAAATCCGATCTAGCATATCTAAAACAGACTCTAGCGATGCATTGCATGCCACTATTGATGTGTTCGGTACTTTGATACTACATCAGATTTAGAAGAGAGAACTCCTTAATTCTTATCCACAACCTCATTGCATGCGTGTAAAACAGATATTGTACAATATTAACTTTTCCGAGGGAGCACACACTATATAAAATATAGTCAATTCTTTTCAAACATCATATATTTGTCATTTAAAGTTACTCAAATTGGTGCGGAGCGTTTGATTGTGCTTTTGACATCATTTTATACAGTTACAATTACGATGTAAAATAATTTAGAGTTTCATTTTCTATTTTGCTTTTAATATATTGCGTACTTACAATTTTATATCCATGCATGTCTGTCTTGCATGATTTGCTTTCCCATTTTTTTAAGCAGTCTATACGAATTTATATATAAGATTTTGTAATTCTACGACTCGTTTATTTTCATCATCTCAATTTATCGCAGTATATGGACAATTAAAGATAACATCTCGCTTTCTTTGCTTCGACATGTTATTATTAAATCTATGTTTTCAGCAATATCGCTCAGACTAATCCCTCAAAGGAAAGTCCTAGTTAAAATTAAACGTTTATCAATTTTACATAGAAATAACACAGTGCTGGATAATTCTATGGGCAAGAAAATATTATTTCAACGTTTCATTAATCAGCCAGAGAGCAGTATAGTTAATGCTCTTCAGTGAAATTTAGCTGTTTTTAAAGAAGGGCTAAACACAAATATCTTCATATTACTTTACAAGGACAAACTAATAATAACCCCGTTAGTGGAAATTGGATAATTACATCCCCACCTTTGATTACGGGTTATTTTGAGGCCTCGGTTATTGGAAGTTCGGATAATAACTCATTTTAATGCTCGAAAAGCTTGTACCTTTTTAGCTCTAAAAGCTGATAGAAAAGCATTTAAATCCATAAACTGGCTGTAAACTATCTATAACATAAAGGTCTATCTATAACACCGTGTCTGTGCGTAACGCTGACGTCATTTCGAGAACGGCAGCATCAGACAATTAAATTTACCTTTTATTATCTTTTATTGCATTTTTTTTCTAAATACCACACATTTTCAGTTTTTACACTGTTGAATACATTTTTAAAAAAATGTACTTTAAAATGCAATTTGTTTGAAAAATATATCACAATTTTTTTTGAAAAGTTTATCGCAATTTACCGAATTTTTATTGTTTTAAAAATAATTTTCAAGCATGATTCTTCCAAACCTATATTTCTGTCACTTTCAGATAAACTATTACGAACGATAAACCTGTTTGCACTAAAATTAATATAAATAAAATAATTCAGTATTTGTTTCCGTCCTAATGCCATAATGAAGTTAAAACTTTATCAATCCATTAAAAAAATTATATAAATAAAACACAAATTTAAGACAGGTAATTGAATCACTCTTAAACCACTGAAATTATCGGAATAAAAAAAAAGGCTTACGATCTTTTGCGATGTCATCGACTATTAAAACATGGTACGAGACCAATACGAAATTATCGCTTTTAATAAATTTCAAAAGTTTATTTAATACATAATTACTATTCTTTATATGAAAATTATTGTTGGTATTGTTAGTGAAAATCTAAAAATCTATATATTATATTGTAAAATATCTATTAGAGTTTTCAAATAAAAAAGATATATTTGTATGATTTTCGCCTATATTCTGTAACCCGGAAAGGCCGGGTTGGAACTCCTTGATACATTAAACCTTCTGAGCTCTTAAGAACATACATTTTAACGAAAAACTACTGAATATTTCATTTATAAATGTAATTTTCATTTATATCTGTATTTGTTTACTTTACTCGATTAATAATATTCTCTTTTATTTAGATACTTTCCTCTTCTAAACAACTATATTTAGAAAACCAAGTATAAAATACGTTTGAATCTGTTCTTAATATTAGGTTAGTGCAAAAATAATGCATAATTTTACAATACAACTTTCTTTATAAGCATTTTGTATACAGAATTTAATCCTAGTTGTATGTATTAGTATCATTTTAAAGCTTATTTTAAGAACTTTCTTTTAAAGCTAAACGTTTTATTTTTTTATTTTTAAGCTATTAATTGACTTCAGAAGATGAGGCGTCAAATCTAGATTTTTGTCAAATTTATTTCTACGAGTTTAAACCCAATTGCAGTGTAGCACAAACGACGCGAAAAATTAAGTGGAATCTTCACTCGCTTGAAAACACCCAATCAATGGGCAGGTTGTATTCGAATTTCTCGTTTAAATTTTAATATTTTTAAGCGATTTTTTTTTTTTTTTTTTTGCATAGGATAGCTGAGGTTGACCTTTAATATGGCTATTTTTTTTACTTTTTTGATGTGGCTTGGAGATTTTTCTAATAAAGATACTTTCACTTTCAGAACCAGTTTCGAAACAGAAAGTACCCCTTTTTACAAAATCTGCAGCCAAAATCGAAAAAGTAATAAATAGTCATATTAAAGATCGAGCTCAGCTATCCTATGCAAAAAAAAAAAAATTAAAATATTCGAATTTAAACGAGAAATTCGAAAACATCCTTCCCATTGGTTTAATATTACGTGGCGGGTGTTTTTAAGTGAGTGAAGAGTCCCCTTAAGGCTGCTAGTCACTCAGCTTCCGAATTCCCCTCGGTAATGTTAAGTCAATGAGCGTTTTATGGATTCGTGTATTTAAAATATCTCCTCTGTAAATCAGTATTTTTTCTGTGTACTCTTCTTAAAGGATGCCTCCTTTTTTTTTTAGTTCTCAAAATATTCCTAAAACCTGTGCTTAATTTCATATTTTATATGCTAAAAGCTGGCGAACTGTCAGTAAGATTTCAACACTTCATATAAAATTAAGCATATACTTTAGAAATATTCTGAGAACCAAGAAAAAAAGAGACACTCTTTAAGAAGAGTACACAGAAAAAAAGGAGTTAGAAATATTAATTTCACGAAGATATATTTTAAGGTGCCTGCCTACGTACGGAGCAATTTTTTCCAAAAAAGCTATTTAATTATTTTTTAAACTTATTTTTACTAAGATTAGGACCAGAAAATGTGACAAAAAGTAAAAAATGTTTCATTTATTGATAAAATTTTGGTAAATGGAGGAATTTATAGTAAAATTTAGTGAAATTTGGCCCGAAACGCAAAACGCTCTAAAGGAAATTCTACTGTATGTATCTTAATTTCCTTTTTACACTTCATATTTATGACATTGGTGAAGACAATGAACTAAAATCTACGAGATTCTTTAAGTATTTTAAAACTTATAGCATATCGCACCTGTTTACATGTGAATTTTCATAAAATTCATCGATGTCATTCCACAAAAACATCCATAGAACAAAAAATATTTATTCTAACTTTAAATCTTTAGTTCATTGCCTTCACAATAGTGTAAATAACATATATTTTAAATTTCATAGTGATATTCCAATAACTTTTTGAGAAGTCATGTTTTGCGATTGGAATTTTCACCAAAAATTACATTTTCCAAAAAATGCATTTAAAGTTTAGATTTATGTTTTACTACAAGAATTTACAGTAATATACATCCAAATTTCATGGAGCATATTATTTAAATTTTTTAGTATTAAACAAATGCATCCAAAATTACGAAATTTCTCCAAACATACGACCCTTTAAAAGCAATTTAAAAATTTAAAAATTTTAAATTTTAAAGCCCTTTAAACAGCACTTTCTGTTTGAGTGACAGCTGTTGAGTAGTTTTAAAACTGCTATAACTCCGGATCTATTTATCGTACAATAAAAACAAATACAGTTTTGGAAAGGTAAAGATTTGGTCTTTAATAAAATAAAATAAAATAAATTTGACAATTTTGGTCGAAAATTGCAATTTCTACGTAGTCAGATACCTAAATATACGGATGCATCAAAGGCCCATAGACTTAACATTACTGAGGGGAATTTGGAATCAGAGTGACTAGCAACCTTAATGAGTTTTGGGGCGAGGGTCTGAGTTCTTAAGTTTAACAGGTATTGAAGAAAAAGACCATAAACATGAAAAATCCAAGTTTTCAGAAAAGTCAATTAAAGATTTAAATGGCCATTAAGCTGTGAAATTACTCTTACAAAGAATCATTAATTCATTTGTGACACATCATTGGAAAGATAAAAGTTTAAACTATTTAATGATACAAAAAAGTAAAAATCGATTTTTTAGTTGAAATTTGCTTTCCCGGTTCCCTTAAAGAACGCATTTGTGCATAATTCAGAGCCATTGACAGAGTGATGCTACAAAATGTTTGGAAAGAACTGAATTACAGATTGGACGTATGCCGTGTAACAAGAGGGTCACACATCGAACATTTGTAACTGGAAAAACTTGGTATATTTCTCTTTAAATTCTTGTATTATGTGGAGTAGTTTCGAAAATACGATTCTTTAAAATCGGTTCCATCATTTGTACTCACCCTGTATTTAGTTTGAAAAAAAGTTATAGCGTTTTAAATTTGAATTGAAAAACCATGCATTATTTTTGCACCAACGTAAAATATCATGTGTCTTGTTTTGTGAACCACTGAATATTCATGGTAAGATAAAAAAAGATTTTATAAAACATACTTTGCTGTGTACTCTTTTTGAACAAAATGTTTAACACTAAAGTACCAATATTTTTTATACCTATTCCTACCGAATGGGGTCAAATGACGTCTATATAAAAAGTTATCTTTTCTACGATGTTTCGCGAAACATATAGCAGTTCATACACTTTGGTGTATGAATTTAAAAAAAAATTTCAAATAATTAATACAAATTGTTTATTTATTAAAGTAAAAAAAAAAATTATAATTACGCAAAATAATTACGAAAACAATAAATTATTTGAAGAAATTCGAAAATTTAATAAACAATTATTGTGCAAAGTTGTTTTATGTTCACCACATACTTTTAAAATTATTTCGTTCTCGATATAACCTGAAATGTTCAAACTAGAATCTCACCCGGAGTAAAGTCAATTTCTAATTGCACCATCACACATTAACCCTTTCAGGGGCGGTGGTATGTTTATGAAACCACTTAATTTTAATTCCCAAACGCCACAATGGCACCAGAATTTAGGTAAAATATTTTCCATTTAATATGTATGTGAAATATAGCCTTTTTGATATTTACAAAAAAAAATTTTTGGTCAATTCCAGTGCCAATTATTTCAACACTTTAGCATTGAAAATGCTTTGCCCCTGAAAGGGTTAATAAATATGATGTAATACAGTAGAATAAACGATATAACAGCAAAAATACGCAAGTTACTAATGTTCTTACTAAGTAAAACATTTATACCTTTATGATTTAACATAAATTTATTCAGGGGTCAAATGACCCCTTGCGGTAGTTAAGCCAAAAAAATTTTTTTTCTAGGCAAAAAAGGTAGTTCGGAGATGAGGCATTTTAAGGAATAATATGATCATATCTATATATATAAAAGCCGTTCTTTGTGTGTATGTCCTTTATACAAATCTTCATTTTTTGACGGATTTGCACGAAACTTCATTTACATAGGTTTTAGAACGTGGAAAAGAGCACTGTCTACTTTAAAAAATCATCAGAACACTATTTATCCTTTTTTTCTAGCATGTTCCGTAATTTAACATTATAGAAATATATCTTTTTAATTTTCTAATTAAATCGTTTGTTTCCCGTTGCCACACCCTAAAAAATGACACAATAATGTGAAAAAAGTAACGATAACGCGTTGCTATATTTTTGCATTTTTGAAATTGACGTCATTCTAAACAGAAAACGCACACTATTTATATATAAAATAAAAACTTCAACTATAAGAGCGGTAAAATAACGTAGCACCTTAATTTAATTGTTTTTTAAAATTAAAATATCTACTTTAATACAAACAGTCAAATTTCATGAAAACAATTTAGGAACAAGAAAAAAAGGCTAGATATGTCCTCACATTCCATCAAATCTTTTCAACATGTAGTCAACTCACCGTAAATAAATGGCTCCTATATTTTGTTTACTTCTTCGATTGTATACTACAGCCATAATCTGTTAAGTTCGTGTTTTATTTTATGTTATTTTTGGCGTTTTAATTTCGTTTGCCAATTTAGTTATTGAATATTACACGAAAACAAACAAATTCTAAATTAGTTACAATGTTTTTGAACAATTGAGTTAATATTTTGTAATTGGATTGCAAGCATATTTAAAAAATATGCATGTTGAAAATTACTTTAAAATGCATAAAAAAATCTGTAAATTGAGATAAACATTACAAACAAATCTTACTGAAAGTACTTTTGTTTTCTATAAGATGTTGAAACAATCGAATGTGCGAGGTTTAGAGGTTAAATTGCAGTAAAAGGGAAATTAATTATTGTGTTAGGTTGTTGCCACAGAAAATATGATACCAGGTTACTCATAGACATGTCTTTTCTTTATACTATTGCATTAAGAATAAACGGGTTCATTTTTCGTAATCGGGTTGCACGTACCTTTAAAAATATCCATGCTTAAAAATTACTTTAAAATCCATTAAAATAAAAAAAAATTGAGATACAATTTTGAAACAAATTTCATTTGAAAGAACTTATTTCTATTCGACATTGTAAAAAATGAAATTGTGTGATGTTTAGAAGTTAGAAAAATTGTAGTAAAGGCGCAATTTATGGGTTACAATTTATGGGGCACAATTTGTGGGCACTGACATAGTGTTTGTACTTCATATATATATATATGTATACCATGCAAACGAGAATTTCACTAAATGCTGCGCGATCTGGTGGAATTTTGTTTTTCGTATTGTGAGGAAAATCACACATTTTTCTCTTACATCCGGCAAAGATAACGCGCATTCTGTTATTAAAGCTCAGGGATTTTACTATGGTTGCGAGACAACAACGTCATGTTTTCTGATTGCCTTTTTAACGTTTTGTGGATGGGAATAAATACACAAGTTTCAGTTACTGTGATTGCAGTATTATTTCATTTTAATTTATTTTACCTGGAAGGCTCCTTATAATTGACACGGGCGAAGCCGTGTAGTCAACTAGTATTTTAATAAAAGTCATGAAATATAAAGAAATTTCGTAATGTTTTAGTTTGAGAAATTCCAAAACAAAATTCCAAAAGGATCATTTGACCCCTCGCGATAGTTCTAGTGTTAAAGGTATGCTTAAATAAAGAAACATTATCACCAAAAACTTTGCTATAATCTTTTTACTGTAATTGATTGGCAAAATATTTTTCTAATTAATGCTTTTCGGTGAAATATATCTACTTTAAAAGAAGTACTAAACATAAAATATCTTTATAGTTCTTTAGGAGGAGAAAATAATACGCATTGACTGAAACAGAGTAATTACATTTGCAACTTTTATTATGGATTATTTCCTTGAGATTTTAAGTTTTGGACGATGAGGCAACAATTGATTTTAATGCATAAAAATCTTGTTCGTTTCCTCCAATAACTTGAAGAAAAAAAACACTAATACTACAAACTGGCTATCAAGGAAGTTTCATGACATATTGTAAAATGTATGCATACAATGTTTATTCCTCTAATATCATAAACAACCCCAATTATTTCTGCTTTTTCAATTTATTGTTAATATCTCGCTCGTTATTATGCCTTATAGACTTTTAAATTTTCTAGTAGAGAGGAAAAACCTTTTTAAGAAATGCCGTTCATTGCAATCTTTGCAAAAAATATAAAGAGTAAATTATTTCTTTTTGTCTTTATATATTTTTCTTATTGTAAATTATATTTTTTAAATATCTGGAGAACTTTGTTAGTTGTGATACCTTCTCTAGATTCATTAATCACCAAAACAGAATTATAATTAATGGTTTTCAGTGAATCGTAACTACTTTAAAAGAATCGCTAAACATAAAATAACGTCACAATAGTTTACGAAGGCAAACTAATAATAACCCATTTGTGAAAACTGGGTAATATATTTGTAACATTTATTACGGATTTACGAGATATAGGGTATTGGAGGTCGAAGTAATGATTCATTTTAGTGTATAAAATTCATGTTAACTTTTAGTCTAAAAACCAGAAAGAATAGCATTAAATCCACAAACTGGTTATTTTGCCACACTTTTCTAAAACGTTTTATGGCATTACGAGTATTATGAAGAAAAGTTAAATGTTAATGCTTATTTTTTAATTGTGAAGCGACAGAGTTGCATTCTACAATGATGATAAAGCTATTGCATTAATTTTCGTAAAATCTTACCTGTGCTCTTTTAAAATGAATTATGTATCCATTTCAAACTGAAATAGTTGAATATTTACCAGGAGAGTCTAAGAAAAAATAAAATGAATGATTGGATTTCCAGTATGGGAAAAGTTTGTTAGAAGCCTTAGGTTATTTAGTTTTGAACTTAACCCTTTATGTCGCAAATTATGAATGCACGAAAATTTCATCTTCTAAAGCATTTTTCGGAACTTTTTGAAACTACGTTAGAAGATTTACACAATCATTTAATACATTTTAGAAGGGTTTTGCCAATTAAAATTAATTAATTAAATGTGAATTTATACGGATTTTGTGCAATATTTATGGCTTCACTCAAATATTTTATTTAAAATATTTCTTTTACTGCTTTATGGAATTGGGAAATGTGCAAATAGAATACTCTTACAATAGAAATATAGGAATATTTCCGAACTGAATCTTTTCCACGTCTGATATTTCAACGTCAAGAAAGCTGAAAAGATGCAAAGGAAAAAGAAACCATCATTTTAAAAATATTTTTGTTTTGTGCAACCAATAATGCTTTTGGAACAAGATAAAGTAAAATATCTATAACTCATTTTAAACTGTATTACTACTAATCGATGTAAAGGAATTTTATAACAAGTTATTTTAATGGTAATCTAAAGTACTAGTCCAAGAGCCGACAGCATAAAAACCTATGTTATCAAACATAAGAAAAAAACTTTTATTTTATGAGAGAATAGGGGTAGGGGAATCTAATGATCCATGTCTGCCGGAAGTGAAGTAGTGCATAAGCTAAAAATTAATACCACCAGTGGTTCACTCGTAGGTTTATCATTGTGTTTTCCTGCTCCCAGTCCTCCATGTTTTCATGCCTTTGTTGTAAGGCAAACACAATGATAAACCTACGATTGAACCACTGGTGGTATTAATTTTTTGATTATGCACCACTTCACTTCCGGCAGACATGGATCATTAGATTCCCCTACTTCTACTGTTCCATAAAATAAAGGGTTTTTTTCTTGTGCTCGATAACATAGGTTTTGCGCTGTCGGCTCTTGGACTGTACCGTCGGCTCATAAATGGTTAAACGATTTATTTGAGAAATCTCGCAGAAATGCTCCACTCTACGAAAACAAAGTCGGATATTTCATGCAACTCCTACAACTTTAGTTAATTTATAACAAAAGTTTCTCTGTAAATTCATATCATGTGCCAATTTTTTCCATGAAAAATGGGCGCATTTGGCTGTTTCTACCTAAACCATTTTTTTCTAAGCAAACCGCATTATCTTATTCCAGTTATATTATTTCACATCTAAATTTAGAGACAATTAGATACTTTCATTTGTAGAAGATTTTTTTAGACTTTTTTTAGAGACTTTCGGCCCATCTCCATTTTGAAAGTACTTTACATTAAACGTGAAACGAAATGATACTAAAAAAACCTGAAGTATTGTAGTTTAGTGCTGGAATTATTTACAAAAGGAAACAAGAATCTTTTTTTAAACACTTTGCTTTAAATACGAATATAAAATACAAATGTTAAAAAAATAATAAAAAATAAATAATATATATTTATTTTTTTCGTCGTATAATATATATTCGTTTTTTTTCGATTAAAAATCGTCATATTATATTGTAATCAAATAAACGGGGAAATGCGAGTATTACTCGCGCACAGAGTGTTCCGTAGAATAAATATATGAATTAGTAACTGTATTATTAAAAAAAAAACCGTTGCTAAAAGAATACTAAACCTTTGTAAAGAACTATACAACGTAGGGTTGGGTGTAACTGTATATCCTGCAAAAGTGTAAATGGATATACCATGAAAGTTCAAAGAGATATGGAACCTAAATAATATCAAATTTAGCTATTATGTATAACTCATTTTTTTTTTAATTATCCTAACCTGTTTATGATGAACTTAATTCAGTACTAACAATAAAATCATATTTTGCATATTTAAGCTTCATATGACATTTCATAAAAATAAATTCAGCGCAGTAATAATCTTTCTTTCTACAGTGCAGGTAAAACAAAACCTTTCTTCAAAGTTTAAATTTGGCATTGTGCTAAGCTTGCTTCGAAAGGAGGTCGCTAAGTTGCAACGCCGCTTTCGTCCATGCCGCGTTCTTCCAGATATGTTTTAATTAACTTTTAAAGTCACTCGAGGGGTATTGAGAGATCGACTATATGGAAATTAGTCGCGAATCCCATAGTATTTACGTGATTTATTCTAACAAAATTAGTCTGTTTTTAACAATTTGATGGTTATTGCTTTTATACTGCTACTGGGTATTGTATTACACATATATGTCATTAAAAGTTCTTAACTAAGCCTTAAAAGCCAATGGTATATAGAGTACGCCGCTGTCATTATGTATGTCCAAACCGTCCGTATCTTTAAGGGTTAATATCTCTGCTAATTACTGTAGAATTTTTTTTTTCGAAAATCATTATCATCAATGCTTTTATACTTCTGCTACGATTGGTACCTCCAGCGATGCTCAACATTTTTGCTGAATGCCCGTAAATCGAAATTTGTGTGTAACAGAAAAATGCGATTTGCTCAAAAACTATGTGACCTAGGGTAATCGCTATAATTTTCTTGCAAGGTTTAAATTAACGTCTACTACCTCTAATTTTTTCATAATTTTAGTTTCAGCAGATTCGGAATTAGATTTGGGGAAAACATATTTTTGCGCTACATTTTCGAAGATATATTTGAAAATATAATCAATGCAAAAACCCTTGACGGGTTAAAAGTTTCTGACGCAGCACTTTATCTTATGCTCTAAGAATTTTAAATATGGAACTTAAAAATACTGATATCAAATTTTGAGTGACGTTATGCTATTTCTTAAAAAATATATTTGTATTTATTTCATCATTTTATTTTTGTTTTATTTATAATCGCATGTGCAAAAGTTATGTTCAACAGGAAAAGCTGCATAAAATTTTATTCGCTGTTGCTTTATCATTTACATCTCTCATAAATTCAAAATATGAGTTTTAAAAGATATGATATAAAATTTAAGTGACGCCTTGATGTGACTTTAAAAGGTTTGTTTTAAAATTCAATTTAAATTATTTTTGACTTGGTTAAAATAATTTTTTACATCTACACAATACTTTTAATTTTCCAATTCACTGTTAAATATATCACTTTCATTGAATCTATACTATGCATTGAAATGTATTTATTTCAATAAATTGATTTATCTTTTGTGTCACGCTATTCAAAATTGTGAGTAAGATTTATGTAAATGGTTTATTTGCGTCATTGTGTCCAAACTACATGAAATGTATGAAAAAGGATAGTTTGACGCAAATAAACCATTTACATAAATCTTACTCGCAATTTTGAATAGCGTGACACAAAAGATAAATCAATTTATTGAAATAAATACATTTCAATGCATAGTATAGATTCAATGAAAGTGATATATTTAACAGTGAATTGGAAAATTAAAAGTATTGTGTAGATGTAAAAAATTATTTTAACCAAGTCAAAAATAATTTAAATTGAATTTTAAAACAAACCTTTTAAAGTCACATCAAGGCGTCACTTAAATTTTATATCATATCTTTTAAAACTCATATTTTGAATTTATGAGAGATGTAAATGATAAAGCAACAGCGAATAAAATTTTATGCAGCTTTTCCTGTTGAACATAACTTTTGCACATGCGATTATAAATAAAACAAAAATAAAATGATGAAATAAATACAAATATATTTTTTAAGAAATAGCATAACGTCACTCAAAATTTGATATCAGTATTTTTAAGTTCCATATTTAAAATTCTTAGAGCATAAGATAAAGTGCTGCGTCAGAAACTTTTAACCCGTCAAGGGTTTTTGCATTGATATCATTACTTTTTTGAGGTTAGTGATAAAATGATTAAAAAAAAGATACTTATGGAATTTAATGCAGATTTAATTTTTACTATTTTATTACAATTTTCCTTATAGCAGTTTGTATATAAAAACAACTGGGTAAGTATAATCGCAGATCGCACAGAGGGTTTCATTTGATATTCCTTTAAAAACACTTTATCCTTAAATTAATAAATCCAAAATGTTAATTTATAATTATTAAATCCTTACATAGATGGTGTTTCATAGATGGATAGTTACATAGATGGATAGACGTTTTTATCAAACATTTCTCTATAATACTACGTAATTGCGTCAAAAGATGGCGACACCAGAAGTCTGATATGCTTATTATGTAAACTGTAATCAAACTTCATTGATATTTATAAATAAAACATTTCAACTAAATTATTTATTATAAAAGATATTATTACATCACAATAGCTTTTATGCAAGGAAAATAATAATTATAATAATAATTAATATTATGGATGTCAGTGATTATATATTGATTGACCGTCATAATAATAAAAAATGATATTATAAAAACAAGAGCTGAAATGAATTGTTTTTTTACGTTTCTGATCGTGTGATTTATATTCAAATAATAATTATTAATGTACATTTTTTGTAAAGTGATTGAAATTAAATGTATTTATAAAATTTATGGTAATATTTTTATTGTTGAAAAATTGCCAAGAAATAATCATCATCAAATTGGCGTCATTATGATTGTAATTTTATTTAACTTAATAGCAATTAAAAAAATTACAAAGGAACTGAGAATAATGGTCAACGAGCAGACTTAAAAAAAAAAAAAAAAAAAAAAAACATTCACATGTGAAAACACGTACCACAGAGTATCGAACTGCCTATCTTATGATCAGTAAACGATGGCCCTTAGCCACTCAGCCAGTGGGAAGACAAAATTTTTCTTCCCAAAAGTGGTTAAAAAGAAAGCATGTGTATGAATACAGTGTCATCCATTTTCGGTGAAATTTCCATAGAATGGCGAAGAAATATAGTCCGATTTTTCATGCGCATTATAAAACGAACAAGAGTCTTGCTGGAAACAAGTAAATTGTTATTTGGTTCATCTGAAACATATTTATTTGATTTTTAAAAAATCGCCCGTGTCATTTTCGAGAGAAAAAAAATCGAATTATTTAACGAACGAGAGTTTTCCCAGAAAAAAGAAAAGTGTTATTCACCTCGCCTTAATCACATTTATATTATGTATCAATTTAAAAATAATCGTTAGAACCGTTTTCGAGATTTTCAAATTAGGAACTTCCTCGATATGATACCAACGTTTTCACTTTAAAAATGGCTATTTAGATCTCAAAATATACTGCACGTAGAAATGTAAAAATTTCAGTATACGATTAGACTGCAGATATAAGACTGTTCTAGAAAATTCAGAACAATAAGACATATATCTGCTGAGTTATTAAAAGGCGGCTTTTCGCGTTTTCTTTGATGTCGAGTTAGCTGTATATATGAGTTCCGCCATCTACGAATTCTATGATACGATACGATACGATTTTAACGATACGATACGATACGATTTTAGGCTTAAGGCTGCGTCACTCGGAATACTACCGTTTTCCATGATACCTAAAATGAAAAGAAATGTTTTTTTTGAGTTCAGCGTTACGAAAGCTTTCACACGATATACAAAGAAAAGAGGTTTTTTTTTCCAAGCAACTTAATTAGCCCCTCTACATTTTTACTAAATATAATTATGAATGTTTAATAATCTGAAAATATGTGGGTCAATAGTCTTTATTGCTTCTCCCAATTTGAACTTTCCACGTTCCATAGTTTACCAGTAAAATGGCTGTGACAGACAGACAGACAGACACAGGAGTGATCTTATAATGGTTCCGTTTTTACTTTTTAAGTACGGAAGCTTAAAAATGAAACTGAATTAATTTAAAATGTTAATTGTAATCCTTTTATTTTCTAATAACGACTTAAAATCAAAATCAAAAACAAATAATGAAATTCATACATATTTTATATATCTATTTTGATATGACTAATAATAAATTCCATATTTATATAAGAAAACCGATTCATTTAAAAAATCCTTTCCTATATTTCTTACATTATGTATGCCTCTCATCTCGTTTTTCTCATTAAAAAATTTCTCAAGTTTGCGAAAAGCAAGAAAAAAGTAAAAAAAAAAAAAAAAAAGAATCAGAACATCATGTTTGCATTTAACTTTTAAAAATTGTTTTTTTACTGAGACAGTCCTTTTTCTAATGATTAAAAATATCAATAGAACAATGATTCTCTATTTTTTTATGACCTTAATCAATCATATGTGACACAGTAGATAATATTAAAACGTAATGTTTTATCAAAAGAAATTATAATTTTTTCTAACCTTATGTATGCAACTTATGTTTAATTCTTTTCTTTAGAAAATGCATTTGGTTTACTTAAACTTCCTTTTAAAGATTTATATGAAAATTGTTTATATTTCGTTTAAAAAACTTATACGAGTTATTTTTTCTTTGTAATTACAAGGTGACTTTTTTATACTTTAACGATTAGAAAAGAAATCAATATTGAACAATAAACAAATGACGTTTTGATGTTTGTTATTAATATAATTAATCGTAAATGACACTACACGCTGAAAAAATAATTATTTAGTATAATAAATTACAATTTTTTTTTTCTCTGTCTTGTATATACAGCTAAATGTTTGTTTTTGTCTTCAATACAAGCAATCAATATATCTAAAAATATCCAAAATAAGGGGGTTTTTCGTGTAATATTCTCAACAAAGATTTGCGCGTAGTAAATGTTTTTTCTAACTATCAATTTTCTATTTTTATTTTTTATCGATTATAAAACATTCAATATAAAATCATTAAAGGGTGATTTTTTTCTTGTATCTTTTATTGATTACAAATAATAAGAAATAGTATTTTTTATCGTATAAAATTTAATTATTTAGTAAAAAATCTACTTGCTATTTCATTTCAATGTATATACACTTTATGCTTAGCTTCCTTTTCAATATATATATTCAATGCATCAAAATTCACTTTTGTAATTTTTATATGAACACTTTCTTTGAATCCTACTCTCTGCATATTTATTACAAATTCTCTTTTTTTACCTGTTATCAATGACGATTGTTTCTCAATCTAAAGACAAACTAAAATATTTAAAAATTTCAGAAACTGAGTATTTGCTCCATATTGCTTCACCAGAGAGCTCTAATATCTAGAACAAACAATTTCACTTACACTGTTAAAAATAAAGTGTGATGTTTCACCAAGAAAATGGTGAAAAGTCGCTGAAATTTAGCTGCAACCTAGATATTGGTGATAAGTTTCACCAGTTTATTGGTGCTTTTCCAAATACCATTATATTAGTGAAATGTTAAACCATGATTCAGGTTTTTTATAAATCCAATTTTCTGGTGAAAGGTTGAACCATAAATGAGGATTTTTTTTTAAATCTAATTTTCTGGTGAAAGGTTGAACCATAAATCAGGGGTTTTTTTAACCCAATTTTCTGGTGAAAGTTTGAACCATAATTTCGGTTTTTTTTAGTCCAATTTTCTGGTAAAAGGTTGAACCACGAATCATGATTGTTTTTAAATCCAATTTTCTGGTGAAATGTTTAACCATGATTCAGAGTTTTTTTAAATAAAATTTTCTGGTGAAAGGTTAAATCATAATTCAAGGTTTTCTCTATTCCAATTTTTTGCTAAAAGTTTGAACCACGATTCAGGATTTTCCTTCATCTTTATGGGGAAAGGTTACACCGGATTGTAGCTTTCTTTTTTCCCCCCTCACTTTGGTTTTCAATTTATCATTTTATGGTGTAATAATAAACAAAATTTCAGATTATGCGAAATTATCTTACAGTAGGAAAGCATTTTTTTTTTTTTTTTTCATTTAACCAAAAATTATTAAAGTTTTAATTATTGATTCTATTGTCTTTGAAATATATTTAAAAAAGAAATGTAAACCAGTTTGATCTAATTTCACAAAATAATTGCATTTTTCCCCCACAAATATTACCATTCTGTCCTTATACATTTTGGAATATTTCTCCGCACTCAGTTACACTTACAGTCCATTTAGTGTTTGCTTATTCACAAAGAAAATACTTAAAAAAAAAATAATAATTTTTTTAGATTTAAATACGCCGTTTTTATTATCACCCTGTTTTTATTATTATTTTAATTTAAACAATTGCTGAATGAATTTCTTCAACCAATATTAATTTTTGCACAAGTACGAAAAAGTTTTTTCCATAATGCACTTAATGCTACTTTCATGATCTGTAATTTTTTTTTCTTTAATTGTTGTGAATCTATAGATGCTGAAATTTTTATATTATACAGTTTTGAAATTTTTACCTCCTTTTCAGAAAACAAAAAATAAAATAAAAAATATTTTTAAAACTTATATTGCACACAGCTCAATTATGCAAAATTAATTCATTTGAATATAAAACAACAACAAAAAAAGTTCAGCATTTGTTTCTGTTTCACATTCAATAATGAATATAGCACTTTTCAATAAATAAAGCACAAACATAACGGATACATAATCAAAGTATATGCGTAAACACTGAAATAATCAGCATAAAAAAGGCAGCTATAAGTAGCAGAATCCATTTAACCTCTAATATCAGCTAATACAAAACTATTACTTTAAATTTTAAAGCTTTTTTTAAAAAAATAAACAATGTATTTCTACAGTATATTAAATACTTTGAAGGGTTAATTTAATAACAGCAGTGTCGCCACCAAGCGACTAATTTTTGTTACATATATATGTATTTTTCAGTATCCCTAAATGATAATCTATGACGAATATTTATTTATTTTTTAACAATACCTGTAGAAAAGAAAAATATTCACCAACAGCAGCCTTGCAATAGCTGAAAAAAGAAATGGTTACAGACACAATTAAATAGCAACACATTTAAGTTGGTTTGCAGTATGCCGCTCCATTTATTGAAAATACAAATTATATAATCATTAAATTATATGTATAGTATGTCAGACTAATATTTACTGTAATATAATATCATTTTACATAGAGTTTCTCTCAGACAGTTTTAGGAGGGTGCTGCACCCTGTCTGACCAATCAGGTTATCAAATATAAATTCTTGAAGCATTCTTGTATGTCCTGAATCAGGATTTCAAGTCAGGTAAAATGGAATTGATCAAAGCATCAGGTTAATTTCTCCACCTGTTTTAAATGAAAGAGTAAATATTTTAAGACTTAAAATTGTTTCTTGTGCAGACATAACAATCAAATTTCACACAAGGAAAATTATCAAAAAATTAAACAGCATATCAATTCAAATCTCTTTTACATTGAAATCTTCAGCATTTGAAAAATCAATTAGTGTTCGAAATCACTGGTGGTCCGCTGGTCCGAGAACACCAAAATTTATTCGGACCACTAATTTGAAAATTTTAGTGGTCAGCAGGACCAGTAACTTCCCCCCCCCCCCCTCTCTCACAGGGTCACAGGTAAACTTAAATTTTCCCGTCCCAGAGAAAACCGCAGCCAAACACAAATCACACAATTTTATTTATTTTAAAAAATAAATAATAAAACTGCATTCTTAGTCAATTGAAACATTGGAAAAAAATATCTAAATTAATAATTTTATGGTTTTTCTTTATGTAATGTTTATTTAATTTTTAGTTATAATTTTACATTTTATTATGCTGAAAATTTTGGATAACTGTAAAGGAAGTTTGTAAGAAAAAAGCTTCAAAGTTCTCCAATTGTTAGGTAGAAAAATATTCTGAAATTCTTAAATCAAATGTGGAAAAATATTGCAAAAACATTAGTTGATTGAGGGAAAAAAATTCGTCAATCAATCGTGATTAACAAAAACTGATGTTTGTCATTTGGCTGCAATAGGGTGTCAACGATTTTAATCAGTTGATTTAAATCAACGATTAAATCAGGATTTTAATCAACTGATTTAAAAAAAATCATTGATTAAAATCACAAATTTTCTAAATTTTTAAATGACATACAAAATTATTAAAATCTAAGATGAACATAAGAAGTAAAAAAAAACAATATTTAAAAATGCACAAATAATACATAAAAAACAGCAAACAGCAGTTTCGAATCTACTAGCGAGATTCTTCTCCAGTGCAAGATAGATCAAGGCACAGCGTGCTAGAAATAGCAAGGCTGGTTTTTAAATGTTGGTTTTCTGCTTCTCAATTCTTGCACAAAGGCATTATTTGCAATTTTAAGATGAACTTAATTTAGAAAGTTTCTATAGGTATTTTGACTGATGAATAAATAAATAAAAAAGCTTTAAATAATTGTTACTAAGCTTAATTCTTGAGTATTGTAAAAAAATAAGTACAATAAGTTTGTAAATAGCATAGTTTAGCTGACATAAAAAGCATTTCATTCCAAGTAATAAGTGGCATTTTTAGAAAAGGCGATACGCTTTGTTTTATCATTTTGAATTTTTATGAGGGGTTGTTATTAATCAGGATCAAATGTTTATTAAATTCAATTAAGAGATTACTCTTTCGAGGAATACATTAATTCACTTAGAAAATAAAATTATCCATGTAGGTATTGATGTTACATCAAATATAAAAACAATAATAATAATAAAAAAAAAAATCTTGTTACATGTAACTTTTAAAAACAATGCTAAAAAATCATATAAATCTCCTTTTTTTATTATTTTCTTTGTATAAATTGCTTTAAACGTGACAAGTAATGCATAAAATACTGATAGAGAGATATATTATAAGTTTTTGAAAGTAATAAGTGGCATCTTTAGAAAAGGCGATAAGCTTAGTTTTATGATTTTAAATTTTTATGAGGGATTGTTATTAATCAGGATCAAATGTTTATTAAATTCAATTAAGAGATTAATTTTTCAAGGAATGCATTAACTCACTTAGAAAAGTAAAATTATCCCTGTAGGTATTGATGTTACATCAAATATAAAAACAATAATAAAAGAAAAAAAAATTCTTGATACATGTAACTTTTAAAAACAATGCTTAAAAATCATATAAATCTCCTTTTTTATCACTTTCTTTGTGGAAATTGCTTTAAACATGATAAGTAATGCATAAAATACTGATAGAGAGATATATTATAAGTTTCTAAAAGTAATAAGTGGCCTTTTTAGAAAAGGCGATACGCTTCGTTTTATGATTTTGAATTTTTATGAGGGATTGTTATTAATCAGGATCAAATGTTTATTAAATTCAATTAAGAGATTACTCTTTCGAGGAATGCATTCATTCACTTAGAAAATAAAATTATCCATGTAGGTATTGATGTTACATCAAATATAAAAACAATAATAATAATAATAATAATAAATTCTAGTTACATGTAACTTTTAAAAACAATGCTAAAAAATCATATAAATCTCCTTTTTTTATTATTTTCTTTGCATAAATTGCTTTAAACATGACAAGTAATGCATAAAATACTGATAGAGAGATATATTATAAGTTTTTAAAAGTAATAAGTGGCATCTTTAGAAAAGGCGATAAGCTTAGTTTTATGATTTTAAATTTTTATGAGGGATTGTTATTAATCAGGATCAAATGTTTATTAAATTCAATCAAGAGATTAATTTTTCAAGGAATGCATTAACTCACTTAGAAAAGTAAAATTATCCCTGTAGGTATTGATGTTACATCAAATATAAAAACAATAATAAAAGAAAAAAAAATTCTTGATACATGTAACTTTTTAAAACAATGCTTAAAAATCATATAAATCTCCTTTTTTATCACTTTCTTTGTAGAAATTGCTTTAAACATGATAAGTAATGCATAAAATACTGATAGAGAGATATATTTTAAGTTTCTAAAAGTAATAAGTGGCCTTTTTAGAAAAGGCGATACGCTTCGTTTTATGATTTTGAATTTTTATGAGGGATTGTTATTAATCAGGATCAAATGTTTATGAAATTTAATTAAGAGGCTCTACTGTTTCACTGAAGGCATTATTTCACTCACAAAATAGAATTTATATCACATATTAAAGCAATAATTCAAACGACATTCGCTTCGGATACAGTGCAGATCGGAACTATTTTAGGCTTAAGCAAAATATTCAATATTTACCGGTAAAACAAATACAAATTTTGTTTACGAGAGTTACAGTAAAAATTTATAATGTGTATAGCAGTAAAATAAACAATAATCACTAGTGCACTTGCTTCGAGTATTTCATGGATTGACGGTCCGAGAAACTAAAGCTGGATATCAATATCTGCTTGAGATATTCGGTAGAGCGGAAGACGCCATTAAAGTTTATCACGTGTTGCCACTCAACGATAACAAACATTGAACCACAATTTGGGATTTAGTGCATCCAGCATATAATTCTCTTTTTCAGTCATTTTTATTTGAACGAAAAACATGGTGAAACCTCCTTCTTTCTCCAGTTTTTTGGAGAAAAGTTAAACCTTTATTTTTAACAGTGTATAATCACGTAGTGATTCTTTTGTTTATAAACATCTTTATCAGAGATTGATATTATTTAGACTTTGTCTTTTTTTTATTATTATTGATTGGCTGTTAAATAATAATCAATATTAAACAATAAAAGAGCAATCTATGTTACTTTTTTAAGATTAAAATTAACAATAAATGGCATTTTATACTGTGTAATTCTTTATCACTTATTAAAACAAATTTATTTTCACACGTATTATCTTATATACGTATTATATACATATTATATACATATTATATACATATTATCTTATGTACACACCTTATGATTAGCTTTTTCAATAAAAACGTCCAATTTATCACAATTCATCTTTAAAGTTTTTATCTGAACCTTTCGTTTGGATTCCACTGTCTCAGTATGTATTTTAACTTCTCTTTTGCACCTCATAGCAATGCAGATTGTTTCACAAGCTTAAAAAATCACAAAGTATTGAAAATTCGGCATACAGAATCCTTGCTAGGCTTACATTAAATAATCAGACAACCTTCGCATCTAAAACACAATGTATGCAAATACTGAATTTACTTTGGAAAAGAAATATCGCCCGGGTAAGAATAAATTTGTAATTACTGAAAGAGCTTTTGATGTGAGGAACGATAAAATATACTTTATTAAGGGGAAAAGTTCCTAACAATGAATTTCTAACACTAAATCTTAAAATACAGAATGAGATATGTAACAAATTTTCCCATGGATTTGTCGGTCATTAATATTCTTAATTTTTTAATTATCATTTATTCTGTTTTTGTATATACTTTATGCTTGGCGTCAGCTTTAATAAAATTTGTCAATTTGTTCAAATATTTATTATTATCTTTAAAATTTTTATCTGAATATTATTTAGATTTCACTTTCAGAAATTCACGATAAACTTTTTTTTTCGGCGGGGGGGGGGGGGGGGTAATTGCCATATTCCAAAAGTCATCTAAACAAACAGTATTGAACAATAAACAATCGATACTTTAATATAATTTATTATTGTAAAACGATACATTATACTATAAAAAGTTTTATAATAACTAGATGAGTTTTTTTTTTTTTTTTTTTTTTTTTTTTTTGTTTTGTGTATGCATGTTTGTTTGGTTTTATTTTGAATGAAAGCAATATCAATTTATCTTTAAAGTCCTTGGAAGTTCTATTTTTGAGCATTGTCTATAAATTTCCTCTAGTATATTATACCAGAAAAAGAAAAAAGAAAATATCAGCCAACTGAAGCCTTTTTACTCTTTCAAGATTATAAAAACAATCAGCATTAGTCTAACGGAATGCTGTTTTAAACTTTTTCTGATTTTAATTATTAATGAGTAGCGCATTATACTATATAAAACTTAAACATGTAATAAAACAATTAGATGTTTTTTTTTCGTCTTATGCATACACTTTGTATACACCAGTCTTATATATACAGTTTCTCCTTTAATAAAAACATTCAATTTAACCAATTTTATCTTTAGAGTGTTTATCTGAACTCTTTGTTTAGTTTCAACTTTCTGATTATGTATTCCAACTTCTCTTTTGCACCTATTAGCAATGCAGATTGTTTCAGAAGCTAAAAAAATTATAAAGTATTGGAAATTTGGAAAACAGAGTTTTTTCTACGCTTACATTAAATCATCAGACAACCCTCGCATCTAGTAGATAACGTATGCAAATGCTGACTTTACTTTGCAAAAGAAATTCCGCCCGGAAAGAATAAATTTGAAATTACTGAGAGAGCTTTTGATGTAAGAAATGATAAACTATTCCTTATTAAGAAGAAAACCATCATCAGAATTTTCACAGTAAATCATAAAACAGTATAGAAATGTAAAAAAAAAAATCTTTATATTTACCTGTAATTAACATCCTTTGCAAATCGCGAAAGAAGTTACTTTCAAAAACAAAAAAAATAAAAATAAATTATGTAATCTAAAAAGCCAAAACTTACAAAATCATGGTTAAAATTAGAATCAAACAAGCAGGTTGGATACAGCATAAACTCTCGATTTGATTAGCGACACTGATATTTTTTCTTGTTGCACATGACACTAAATTAAAGAATCGTGTTAGCAAACGAAATTTATTTAACCGTTTATTGAATTTATATACTATAATGAGTTAACTGGTACTACTTGTATTGTATTTTTATTAATTTCTTCTATTTTTCGTTCTCTCTCTCTCTTTCTCTTTTTAAACAATGTGAGCACAGAGCACCAAGATAGTGGCAACAGAGATCATTGGATTATCGAATTTATCGAATTATCGAAATTTTTTAGAGATTCATGTACGGTAATTTCGCTTGACATATTTCTTTTTTTCATTTCATGGGGTGTTGTGGGAATCGGAGGCATTAATGAGCATAGTGAAGGTTACAGCAATCACTGAATTACTCCCATATTGTTTAGTCAGTTACTTTTGTAAATTTAATACTTTATCGTGTACTTCAAGGATATTTATATTACCTTTGTTTGCTCGAAAATGAATAAGTAAATGACAAAACATTAATAAAAGAAATTAGTTAACTCGCAAATTTGTAGCTACACTTCTGTACAAAACTTAATCATACAATGAACCAATTTGACGTTTTTCCCGTCTTATGCATCACTTTGTATACACCATTCTTATGTATACAGTTTCTTCTTCGACAAAAACATTCAATTTAACCAATTTCATCTTTAGAGTTTTTATCTGAACACTTTGTTTAGTTTCCACTCTCTGAATATGTATTCCAACTTCTCTTTTGCACCTATTAGCAATGCAGATTGTTTCAGAAGCTAAAAAAATTATAAAGTATTGGAAATTTGGGAAACAGAGTCCTTTCTACGCTTACATTAAATCATCAGACAACTCTCGCATCTAGTAGATAATGTATGCAAATGCTGACTTTACTTTGCAAAAGAAATTCCGCTCGGGGAAGAATATATTTTAAATTACTGAGAGAGCTTTTGATGTAAGAAATGATAAAATACTCTTTATTAACAAGGAAAGTATCATCAGAATTTCAACAATAAATCATAAAATAACATCAGAGAAGTGTTAAAAAAAATTTGTAATTAAAATTCTTAACAAATTGTTTAACAAATTAGTTTATACATTTTTATAGCTATTTAAAAAACACTTAAATGATGTAATAAAAAAAAACGAAACTAGAAATCATCGTTAAAGTCATAGTTAAATAAAAATCATAGTTAAAATTAGAATCAAATAGGCAGATTGGATAGAGCATAAACTCTTGATTTGATTAGCGACACGGATGATTTTTCTTGTTGTACATGAAGCTGAATTAAAGAATTGTATTAGCATACAGGTTTCATTTAACCGTTTATTGAAGTTATAAACAAAGAGTTAACTGCACAACTTGTATTTTTATTAATGTCTTTTCTCTTTCTTTCTCTTCTCTTTTTTTTCTCTTTGAGCGAAGAGCAGCAATATCTTGGTAACATAGATGGTTGAACTATGAAATTAACGAATGTTTTTAGAGATTCGTCTACAGTTTTTTCGTTCGACATATTTCTTTTTTTCATGGCGGGTTGTGTGTGTGTGTGGGGGGGGGGGGGGGGGATCGGGGGGCTTTTAATGAGCTTAGTCAAGGTTGCAGTAACAGCTGAATATCACTCATATTCTTTAATCAGTTAAATTTGGATATTTAAGACGTTACTGTGTTCTTCGAGGATATCTATATAACCTCTGATACTTCTGAAATGAATAAATAAATGAACAACAATAATAATAACAAAAATGAGTTAACTCGCGAATTTGTAGCTACAGCACTAATTTAACTATTAACTGATTTAAAAAAAATTATTACACTCTTGATTTTTTATTTATGATTTATTTTCTATTTTTTAGTCTTTAAAATGTTTCATTGTTGCATTTTCACAGCGCTTTGGCATTGATTGACGACCATGTACTAGCGCATAATAAAATCCTTTGATTTTTCAACTCCCATACAATTGTACCAGTTACAGATGATATTGGGCGATTTAATCAGCTGTGGCGAGCTAATTGAAAAATGCATTAAATTAGTGTATTATTTTATAACTAGCAAAAGCCATGCTTTGTTTGGAATCGCGAAGAATTATTTAATAAGATAAATATTTTAAAGTAACAATATTTTTTTACATTATTTTTGCATCTTTATTAAGCAAAAACATTACTTTATGATTTGGCGCATTTTAATTTCAGAAATTTAAATTCTGCCAAATAACTAAGAATTTCCTCGGAATTTTTTATTTATGACATAACGAATTTAACAATTAATTTTATTTGTTTTCAATTCTTTTGTTGCAACTTTACAAAAACAAAAAATCATGCTTCTCATAATTCATTCTTTTAAAATGCGCGAGTATCGTCTGCGTAAATGATTTCACATAATAAGAATAAATTGTGTATTTGAATTCTTAACACTGAAAAGTACTTTTATAATTGAATGTAAATAATTGAATTTTCACAAATTTTAATTCATTTAAAATATGCTATAATTTTCATAAAAAAGTTATTTTAAAAATTTCATAAAAGAAATCGTGAAACTATTTAATTAATCATGATTCTATCTATAATTACTAAATCCCTGATTTATTTTTTCTTTTGAAAATATACGTGTTTCATTTTTTATTTGCAAAAATGCTTCCGTAATGGAAAAACATGTAAAATAAATTAATTGAAATAATAACATTTTAAAGGTTATCCTATAAATCAAATAATATTGTGGAAATCTACAGATCATAATTTATTTTTATGTTTAATTTCAAGTCAAAATATTGAATAGTTTTTTTGTAAAGTGTACGACAAAATGTAATTTGTGTAGCCTAGTAAAGGATTCGCTTCACTCATCCTAATTAAGATAAAACAAGTTGGAAATTGCTCGTCAAACGTGGCAAATGAGGTACGTTCGTACTATAACTAATTTTATAAATATTTTTTGCACCGCATATTGTACTGGATGTATATTTTAGTGCACTTCAAAAGCGCATATCAATTTCATTCTGTTCGAAAGTCTGTAACATCCTTAAGATGCACTTGAAATATTTTTTTCCCATTGGCCTTCATGTAACGGAAAACTTTTGACTGTCCCTGTAATTAAACTATATATCCGATTTTAATAAAATTTGAAATGACTCCACAAAATGTTGCAACAATTATACATTTAAAATTTCAGTGTAACATCATTAAAATGCACTTGAATTAATTTTCTCCCATTGGCCGTAATGTAACGGAAAACTTTTGACTGTACCTGTAATTAAACTATACATCCAATTGTCATACAATTTGAAACGAGTCGACAACATTATGCAATAATTATATATTTTAAATTTCAAGTGATTCGGTCGGGTAGTTTTTGCGCTGTTATATGCGGACGGACAGACAGGCAGACGGACTGAACGACGACTATAGGTGTTACGTATTTATATGATTACGAACGCACCTAAAAATAATAAAAATTGTATTATTATCGGATGATTTTACATAATATTTATAAATCTAGCCTATTAGGAAGTGGGTTAAAAATCGATTGCAAAATTCCATCTTTACATACAAAAACCGGGTTGAGTTAAATGAAAGAGTGTAAAAAAAAGGCAGTACCACTAAAAATAACCAGAAAATTATGTTATATGCGGACGGACAGACAGGCAGACGGACTGAACGACGACTATAATTGCTACGTATTTATATGATTACGAACGCACCTAAAAATAATAAAAATTGTATTATTATCGGATGATTTTACATAATATTTATAAATCTAACCTATTAGGAAGTGGGTTAAAAATCGATTGCATAATTTCATCTTTACATAAAAAAACCGGGTTGAGTTAAATGAAAGAGTGTAAAAAAAAGGAAGTACCACTAAAAATAACCAGAAAATTATGGTATATGCGGACGGACAGACAGGCAGACGGATTGAACGACGACTATAGGTGCTACGTATTTATATGATTACGAACGCACCTAAAAATAATAAAAATTGTATTATTATCGGATGATTTTACATAATATTTATAAATCTAGCCTATTAGGAAGTGGGTTAAAAATTGATTGCAAGATTCCATCTTTACATACAAAAACCGGGTTGAGTTAAATGAAAGAGTGTAAAAAAAAGGAAGTACCACTAAAAATAACCAGAAAATTATGTTATACGCGGACGGACAGACAGGCAGACGGACTGAACGACGACTATAGGTGCTACGTATTTATATGATTACGAACGCACCTAAAAATAATAAAAATTGTATTATTATCGGATGATTTTACATAATATTTATAAATCTAGCCTATTAGGAAGTGGGTTAAAAATCGATTGCAAAATTTCATCTTTACATACAAAAACCGGGTTGAGTTAAATGAAAGAGCGTAAAAAGAAGGAAGTACTACTAAAAATAACCAGAAAATTATGTTATACGCGGACGGACAGACAGGCAGACGGACTGAACGACGACTATAGGTGCTACGTATTTATATGATTACGAACGCACCTAAAAATAATAAAAATTGTATTATTATCGGATGATTTTACATAATATTTATAAATCTAGCCTATTAGGAAGTGGGTTAAAAATCGATTGCAAAATTCCATCTTTACATACAAAAACCGGGTTGAGTTAAATGAAAGAGTGTGAAAAAAAGGAAGTATCACTAAAAATAACCAGAAAATTCATTTTCCCTTATTATACTTATTAGTACTTAAAAGTCTAAATAACTAGATATTATAGCACTTTTTCGTCTCATACACTGTAAAAACAAATCTGTAAAGTTACTAAATTTTTTCTAGGAAACTGGGATTCCTAAAACTTTTTATGTAACGGCAACAAGAAAAATTCCTGTAACAGACGCTGTTCATATCTGTACATATTCATAATCTGTACATATTAGACGCTGCGTACCTTGTGGGAAACCCTGTATTTACGTTTTGCATATTTATATTAATTGTTTCATTCACTAAACGTGTTTATTTTATTATAATTAATTTAATTTTTACATTGTTCTTCAGCCTTTGTCTGTATGTTTCTCTATATCACATTCGCAATATTTTCCTTTCAAATATTTTCAAAACAATACTTTAAAAATATTCTTTTGAAAAGAAAACATTATATCCGCACACTGATATATTTCTCAGTACAAAAAAAAGAACAAATATTTTTAAAAGCATAAATTGCAGCATTTTAAACTGCAGTGGAATTTATAATGTGTTTTTCCTTTGTTTTCTTTGTGAAAAGATTCTTTTAAGAAAAATTGCAAATATTCATAAAACGCGCTGACTAATGTTTTTCTGTTTGCATTATTTTTTTTTTCTTCGTACTTCGAAGAAAAATATTTAAAGAAATGTTTAATAAAATGAAGTTTTTCATTGTTTTAATAAAGGTGATAAAATAATAATTTGTAATATGAGTATTTACATGTAACATATTCGTTCTGATTTTTTCAAAAATAAATAAGTAAATAAAATCTCGTCACAATAATGAATTTTGAATGTTTTTCCAAGTCACTATATTTTTCTCTTTTTTTTAACATACTTTCCAATTTCTGACAATGAAAATTAAATATCGTTTTCGATTCATAACATAAATATCAACAAAAAAAATTGTAATCTATCAAATTATGTATTATTCTAGTACATACAAAATAAAAAAATATTTATTTAGTATTTAAAAAAAAAAAAAAAAAAAAAAAAAAAAATTCAAATGCTAAAATAAGTCAGTGTATATTTCTGTCTTTTATGACATATTTTCCGAATTCTGATAATCAAAATTAACTATCATTTTAGATTCATAACACAAATATCATTTCGCAACACATATTCGTAACACAATTTTTTTTTCGAAAATTCTAATCTATCAAAACAGATATTATTCTGGTGCATACAAAGTAAATATATATATATATATATATATATATATATAGTTATTATTTTTTTAAGTCTTCAAATCCTAAAATACTGTAATGTAGGAGACTATGGTATACTTTAATAATAAACACAGTTGATAAATGAAGAGGCCATCGGATGGGTTTTCTTGGTTTAATATGACATTCACAAAACACAAATTTACGAACACAAAACACAAAATATAATCGCGGTAACAATTTCTACTTTTTTAACTACATCACTCGTCGAGTCACCTTCACAACCAAAAAGAACACTCTGCGCGCTCACTCCAGCTTCTCGCTTCGGAGTTCGAAAGAACAGAACAATCTTCTATCCTCAGTTGACTACCGCCATCTATCGGTGGAAAAAATGTTAGTTTTCTGTAATGAATTAGTTCTTTACAGACTCCTCCCCACCTGGAGAAAACTTTTCACCGTCGACGGGGAAAAGTTTCTTTGTGAATTATTGCTTTCAAGCACCAGTTCCAAACAAAATTTAGTACCGTGAACCACAACTGACTTATTCCCACCATGAAAACATAAATATAAAAAATACAAATAAAATTTATAAATATTCAAACATTATACTCAAGATACAAATGAAAAACAATTTACACATATTCAAAACAATAAATTCAAATTTAACTGTTATACAAATTATCATATTTACATATTAGCATTCTAATCAAGCTTAGGCTTTTAGGGCTCGACTCAAACTATCAGCATTCTGATGATGTTTTCCCTTTTTATGAACAATTTCATAATTAAAGGACTGTAAAAGTAAGGCCCATCTTAAAAGTCTAGGATTAGTTCCGCTGTTTTTATCTAACCATACTAAGGGGTTGTGGTCAGTCTGGATCTGAAATTTTTGATGTCCATCCAAATAGCATCGTCGTTTTCGCACTGCAAACACAATAGCAGCACATTCTTTTTCGGTGGTACTAAAATTTCGTTCTCTGTTTGAAAACTTTTTGCTCAGATACAATATAGAATGTTCTTCATGATTTTCATTCAGCTGGGATAACACTATACCAATTCCCAAATTTGAAGCATCACACTGAACGATGAAAGGTTTCGAAAAGTCAGGACTATATAAGACAGGATTTTCAGAGAGTTTACCTTTCAGTTCATCAAATGCCTTTTGACAGTCGTCATTCCAGTTTACTATTGAATTGCGAACTTTCCCTTTTAATAAATTAGTGAGAGGCGTTGCAATTACAGAAAAATTAGGAATATAGTTCCGATAATATCCGGCTAAACCTAAGAAGGATCGGATTTGAGTTTTAGTAGTAGGAATTGGAAACTCTTTTATGGCTTGAACCTTCAGTTCTCCTGGAGTTCTAAGACCCTGACCCACTAAGTGTCCAAGATATTTTACATAAGCTTGAGCGAATTGACATTTAGATGGTTTAATATGCAGGTTTGCTTCACTCAGTCTTTTGAAAATGTCTTCCAGGTGCTTTAGATGATCTTCCCAAGTTTGAGAAAAGACAGCAACATCATCCAAATAAGGCACCGCATACTCTTCACAGTTTCTAAGTAATCCAGCCATAAGTCGACTAAATTCATACGGAGCATTTTTTAAACCAAAGGGAAGGCGTAAAGGTCTGTACGTCCCAAAATTTGTCACAAAAGTTGCATACCTTTGAGCACGTTTCGTTAACGGAATTTGCCAATAACCTCTGGTCAGATCTAAAACTGAAATATATTTAGCTGAAGACACCTTTTCTATTAACTGGTCAATGTTGGGCAAAGGATAAAATTTTGTGCGAGTCACTTTATTTAAACGGCGATAATCTATGCAAGGTCTCGCTTCTCTGCCTGGAACTTCAACTAAAATTAACGGAGAGGCAAAGTCAGATTCACCTGGCTCAATGACTTCCAGTTTCAGCATTTTCTCGACTTCGGCCTTAAGGATTTCCGTTTGTCTAGGCGACATTTTATAAGGCCGGGCACAGATTGGTTTTTCTGATTCCAGCTCAATATCATGTTCAGCTAGATTCGTGCACCCTGGTTCAGTCGAAAAAGAGTCAGCATATTTTCCAATAAGTTGTCCTAATTCTTCTCGTTGACTTTCATTTAATCTGTTGTTTTTTTGTATGTCTTGCAATACTTCTAACAACGCATTGTCATTATTTTCCTCATCCAATTTAGGAATTTCATCTTCTTCTTCATCATTAGAGGTTGTTTTTATAGTCAGTAAATTTATACTTTCAATTTTTCTTTGATGGTAGGGCTTTAACATATTTACGTGATACACTTGGGACTTCTTTCTCTCTGGATCGTATATAACATAGTTAGTTTCTGATAATCTCTTCATTACTTCTCCAGGTCCTATCCAACTAACTGACAGTTTATTTGGTTTGGACGGGGCCACAATTAAAACTTTATCTCCCTCTTTAAACTCTTGTTTTCTGGCTTTTATATCATACCAATATTTTTGGTTTTGTTTCTCTTTTTCCATATTTTCTACAGCGAGCTCTTGGCATTTCTTCATTCTGTTCATTAAGTCAAATACATAGGATATCACACTATCTTCTTCCATCTCTTGCTCAGTCAATTTTTCATAGAGTAGCATCATTGGAGTTCTTAAGTTCTGGCCATGGACTAATTCTGCTGGACTGAACCCAGTGCTATTGTGAGTTACAGTTCTTAGTGCAAAAAGAGCAGGAGGCAGTACTTTCTCCCAATCAGCTCCAGATTCTAAACAAAGTACTCTGAGTATCCGTTTCAAAGTCCTGTGCATTCTTTCAACTGGATTACTTTGTGGATGATAAACCGAACTTCGCACAACTCTAACTCCAAATTTCTCTAAGAATTCCGTTGTAAGTACACTCATAAATGACTTTCCTTGGTCAGTTTGTAGTATACGAGGAAATCCAAGTCTACTGAAAATTTGCAATAAAGCATCAATAATCGTCGTAGAATACAAATTAGGTGTAGGAACCGCGTCAGGATATTTCGAAGCTAAACATATTACAGTTATTATGTATTTGTTCCCTAGTGTACTGACAGGTAAAGGTCCACAGGCATCAACATTTAGCTTTGTAAATATTTCTGAAATAACTGGAACAATCTGTAAAGGTGCTTTCTTTTTGTCTTGAGGCTTTCCAACTCGTTGACAGTAGTCGCAAGTTCTTACATAATCTTCGATATCTTTAAAGCAGTTTGGCCAATAAAAAGTCTTAAACAAAGCATCTTTAGTTTTAGCTACCCCCAAATGAGTTGCAACAGTTTCATGACAAAATTTTTTTAACTGCTCACGAAACCTTTCCGGGACAACTAATAATTTTCTTTCAGTACCATTCCTATCTTTTCTTTTATAAAAAAGCATATTTTTCTCCAAAATAAATTTGCTATCTTTGCTATTTTTCTTTTTAGCTTCTTCGATAAGAGGTTTTAGCTCTTTGCTCTTCTTTTGTTCTTCAGAAAATGTCTTAGGAGAAGTTTTTATAAGCTCTTGTACTGAGACAGTTTGACATACTGGCAAAATTGAGTCTTCTTGGTTTTCTAACTTCTCTTCTTCTGATTTATCTTTATCTTTTTTCGCTTCCATTTTTTTGTTTTCTCTTTCTATACTATTGCTATGATTCTTTTCTACAGTTTCATCAGAAATTTCGTGCATTTCAGGCTCTTCATGAGAAACCTTCTCTGCTTCCAGAATTTTCTTCTGAGCTCTGGTTTGAACAGCATTAATCATATGCTCTTTCACTGCCTTTTCTTCTTTACAATGTTCAAATAAAGCGGCTGTTTTATTTCCTAACAAATATCTTCCTAAATCTACAGAGTCTCTTGAGACAGCAGCTTTAGTTATCACATGTCCCATTTCACAGTCTAATTCAATCTCTGCAAGAGGTAAACAGAATAGACCATCGTGTAAGGGCACCCGTACCCACACTTTTTCGTTCAGATACATATGCGGTTTGACATACCTTTGTGCAATTAAATCTATTGTCGCACCCGTATCCCTTAAAATTTCCATTTGTACGCCGTTTACTTTCCCCACACTAAGATAAGGCGTTATTGACGAATCTTGTTCAACTCCCACCTTAACATGAGAAATGATTTCTGGCGATTTCTTAAGTTTATCACATTGAGGACGAAGATGAGTGCTTGATCCACATTCGTAACAACGTAACGTTCTCTTCTTATCAAATTCTCTTTCTCTATGATTCCCAGTTAGTGATTCTGATTTAATTGGCAATTTAGGCTTATTATCCTTACTTTCTTTCTTGTAGTCAAAGTTATTTGAATTTTTAAATTGGGATCGAAAATTAGACATGGTCCTTTTCGGAAGTTCTTTCTTTTTAAAACTTTCTTTGATACTTTCATAGTCATCCAATTTCTTAGCCAAATCTAAAGGCGTAACAAAATTTAACCAATTGTCTAGAAAATGTTCTTTTGTTTCCGCGGGCACTCGAAACTTTAACTGTTCTGTAATAATTAAATCTTTAAGTTGATCAAACTTTTCAACACCTAATTCTGTAATCCAGGCTGTAAAATAACTAGTGAGTTCCTGCGCATAATTCCTCCAAGATTTGTCTGGCGTTTTATGATGCCGATAAAAACATTGCTTCAGTTTCTCGCTATTCAACTTATATCTTTCTAATATAAGATCTTTAACAAAATCGTAGTTAATCGCATCTTCAGGCGATTCCCTAGCTAACATGTTTGTAACCTCTGTGGGCAAAACAGCTAACAAGTATGCAACCCATTCATTCTTCGAAACTTTAGCCATCTCTGCTCTTCTCTCAAAATTAATTAAAAAGAGACCCATCTCATCAGATTTTTCGTCGAATTTTGAAACAATTTGTGCCAACTGTATTTTTGGTCCGACATCAACCTTTCTTCCTGATCCATCGTTCTGTTCAGAAGTTCTTTGCAATTGCTCCAATTTCTTTAATTCTAGTTCATGTTCATGAGCTTCCTTAGCCATACGTTCTTCCCTTTCTTCTTGTCGAATTCTTTCTTCTTTTTCTTTCTCTTCTTTCTCTCTCTCTTCTCTCGTTTTCCTGTCTTCTATTATTCGGTCTAACATGAGTCTAACCTCTTCTTCCTTGTAAACTTCACTTTCAACAATAATTTTCTTAATTTCTGGAATCTTTTTCGAAAGATCAACTTCCAATTCCAATTCATCACAAATTTCCAACAAGTCTGCTCTTCTAGCTTTTGCTAAATATGCCATCTTAATTTTAGATAAACCGAAACAAAATCAGAATGCTTAATTTCTAATTAATAGAACTCAGAAGTCTCCTACTTAAACTAGCAACAAAACTTTTAAGCCGATATAATAAATTTTAATTAATAAAGCAATTCTAAAATCCACCTCTATCAAATTCTTAGTAAATTAAACACTGTGCAACTTTTAAAACAAATTAAATAAGTAAATATGTAATTGTGTCGAAAATACAATTAAGATGATAAAAGAATTTTTTTTTTAACATTCAGAACTATATTTTATTCAATAAACACACTTATTTCAAAAACAATAATTAAATTACGCAATTAAAATTAAACCAATCAAACTAAGTAAATACGAGAATTTTTCTTAATTCTCAACCCTTTTTATGCAAGCATAACAAATTACTCGCAAAAAAAATATTTAAAATAACCCACTTAACATTTTCATTTCTTTACATGAAAAGAGTAAATTACAAAATATTCAACTCAATTTCTTTTTCCAAATGAAAATAACACTTTTATCTTTTACTCGATACTTATCAAGTTTTTATTTTTTTACCTAAACTCAACAAACAAAACAGAATTATTTATTTTTCCGTTTTAAACTCAATAACTTTTTTCTTTAAAAATTAACAAAACAAATATCAAATCCACATTCATTTTGCAATCAGAATCAAAGAACGAAAATATCATCTATTCTATTTTTAGAATAACTAAATAATCAAATAAAGAAAAAAAAACAAAACAGAATTCATCTGCTTTCCAACAATTTGTCTTTCGAACTTTGTAATTTTGGCATTGATCCAAATGACAAAACGGTAAGATAGAAATTTTATTTTTTTCAAAATTTTTTTCCTTTAAAGAATGAAATCATACCATTTTAACATTTTATTCAAAAGAATTATTACCATAACTATCCCCAAAAATATATAAATAAACTTTATTTATTATTATTTCAACTTTAAGAACAGATCTTAATATTTCTAAGATAAAATGCCTAAGAACACAATATTTTATAAAGAGAACAGCTTAATGAAATAATTTTCAATATTATTCAAATTTTTTTATTTGATTTGATGGGAATAAGTTCAATATATATCAGTACATGAAATATGCCCAATTAATCCGCGCTTTCTCTAAAGCTTGAAATTAATTTACGCAAGCAATTAAATCTAGTTAATCCAGATTAAAAGAAATTTAATCGATAACAGATGATTCATGGTACTAATAAATACAAAAATATGGAACTGGCTTACTTGCTAGTTGCATCTTTACTTAAGAACACTGGTCATTTTTTCACCATGGAATCGTACCGAGCTGCCACCATCTTTACTCGTCTGTAATGTAGGAGACTATGGTATACTTTAATAATAAACACAGTTGATAAATGAAGAGGCCATCGGATGGGTTTTCTTGGTTTAATATGACATTCACAAAACACAAATTTACGAACACAAAACACAAAATATAATCGCGGTAACAATTTCTACTTTTTTAACTACATCACTCGTCGAGTCACCTTCACAACCAAAAAGAACACTCTGCGCGCTCACTCCAGCTTCTCGCTTCGGAGTTCGAAAGAACAGAACAATCTTCTATCCTCAGTTGACTACCGCCATCTATCGGTGGAAAAAATGTTAGTTTTCTGTAATGAATTAGTTCTTTACAATACATTCCAATATTTCTGTAATACAATAAAAAGAACGCACTATGAAAAGTAAAAAATACATTACAATGCATCAGACATACAAGTAAAATTACATAAATACATTTAATACAATTAAAAAGCAAACGTTTCGAGCTAAATTTTAGCCCCTCATCAGTGCAATAAATAGCATTCAAATGACCAGGAAACAATATATCATGTTTACAGTTCAAAATTATTAGCAGTTAAAATTAAAGAAAGTATCAAAAATATCAAAGCAATGCTGTGTATTCATGTGGAAGTGCACATGATTCATTTATCGGCGATGTTTGCTCACGAGTGAACACACCTTCCAGAAAAACTATACTTTTAACATTATTGCAACCGGATCTGATAACTGTCATATTTGCGAAATCTGGGATATGGTCGGTATCTAAAGAATGCTGTACAATTTTAGACTGTAGGTTAACAGATTTGTAGGCACGTTTATGCTCGTCAAGGCGAATGGTGCAAATGTTAAAAGTACAGTTTTTCTGGAAGGTGTGTTCACTCGTAAGCAAACTTCGTCGATTAATGAATCATGTGCACTTCCACCTGAATACACAGAATTGCTTTCATATTTTTTATACTTTCTTTAACTGCTAATAATTTTTAACTGTAACATGATATAGGGTCATTCCACGTAAAATGAGCAAAAATTTAAAAAAAGTCGGGGTCACATAGTAACCGATTTTAATAAAATTTTATACACAGGTTCAATTCATATTAAAATAGAGCTATGCAAGATATCTTCACAAAAAAAAAAAATATATTTTAGCAGTTTTGGACATTTAAAAAACTTGTGATACAGAATGACATGTGTGAAATCGTCCAAAGTTGCAAGTTTGAAGTTCTGTATCTTAAAAACTATTTAACAGAAGTGAATTTTTTTTACAATATTGTAACCTCTGAAAAATTATCTTCCTATTTATTGAGTAATAATGATATGGTAACACCATGATTAATCTTTAATTGGTTGTAAAAATTGAAAATTTGTGAATTTTGAGAAAATTAGAAACGTTATAAAAATCAAAGGAATTCAAAAACATCTGTGAAATTGGTGTCTGATGTAGTATTACATATGAAGATCAAATTCCCCAAGTTTGAAAGTTGCCATTTATTTCCTTCATCTTCAATAAAACTTAGAAACTTTAAAAAAAATTACAAAATCATAATTTTTCCTCTTATGTATGAGTAAAAATATAAATAAAGGAAAGGTCCGACATTAACAATATTGCACAGACTTAAAGATCAATAAGTCCATGATATGCACAAGAAAATTCTAGATTCCCTTTTGATTCCTAACATAGCAAACATGGGTTCAAAAAGGTAATATCTGTTAAATTCCATGAGTTACTCCTCTTTGAATCCACGCTCGTTTCTTAAAATATTGCACGATTTCAAGGTGAAAAAAAAAGAGGTGCTGCCATCTATTTTTTGTATCTGGATTTAGGATTAATATGTAATTTTTTGTCCAAACTGAAGCATTTTTTTTCTACTTTAATTAAATATATTCTTGAGGTAAAAATAAACTGAAAGCAAGAATAAAAATTTCTATACTTAAAATATACACTTTTATCTAAAATATCAAATAATTTAAAAGATTTAAAAAGCTTCCCTTCATTTTCAAAGAAGTGATAGAAATATTGCATTTTACCCTCAACATTTTTTACTATTAATTTTTTTTTCTCATTAAGGAATAAAAAGGCAAGAATGAAATTTTCGATATTTAAAATATATGCTTTTAGCTATAACGTAAAAAAAAATTAAACTTGTCAGAGTCAAAGTCAAACCTTCATGCTTAAACGAGCAATAGAAACATTGCATTTTTCCCTCAAAATTTTTGAAAAATAATTTTTTTCTCATTATGGAATAAAAGTACGGTTACTATCTTACGCCAATCTGTTACTTATTACTCATTCCTAATTGCAAATAATTTTTAATATAGTCTTTCCATTCCTAAGACTAATAATCAAAATTGAAATTTTAAGAATTTAGACATAACCTCGATTTTGCATCCACTTTTAACGTAAATTTTAATACTTAAATAAACAATCCTGAAATCTATTATTTTACATTTACTCATAAACAGATATGATCTACTTATATACTGATTTTCATTAAAATCTGTGACATGTCTGTCCCAGCTGATTTTCTCATTTTGCATGGAATATATAGTTTTCTGTTCATTTGAATGTTATTTATTGCATTGATCAGGGGCTAAAATTTAGCTCGAAACGTTTGCTTTTTAATTGTATTAAATGTATTTATGTAATTTTTACTTGTATGTCTGATGAATTGTAATATATTTTTTATTTTAAAATCGTATATCAGACGTTGAACAATCATTATTTATTTTAGCACTATCAAAAGTTTCCGACATCTTCTTTATAAGTTTTGAATACAGGATATTTGAAATATTTGAAATTCTAGTAAAAATTATGCTAAAAAATAATAATTTGAAAAATAGGTCGCTATGAGTAAAATGTCCCCTGTCATTTTATAATAATAATATGGAAAAATATATATATATATAAGAAAAAGGATATTTATACTCGTTCCCGAATTTTTCTTTTTATGACAAATTTTCTAATTTTGATAACCAGAAATAAATTTTATGTTTGATCATGGTACAAGTAGTATAATAAAAATTTCCATTATTATCTCTAATTCCAAGTTATTAAGATGTACAATGTTCTGGTAAATACAAAAAATAAGCAAACTATTGCGATAAATAAACTATTGCGATAAATTGAAAATTATTCCTATAAAAATGGACAGTAAAAACATTAATCCCAATAATGCTTTTAAGCAAAAAATATATATGTATATATAAAAGAGTATTACGGAATTTATAAATTTTTGGAATTTTTCACTCATTTTTTATTCGAAAATTCCCTACAATTATAAGAGGTAAATTAACAGAAATGTCAAAAGTTTTTATAAGTATAAAAATTGTATAATTAATTGAAATAACCATTTTTGTCTTTCAACATGAGTTGAAATTTTCACACTTTTTTTAGATTTATATCACTTTTATAATGCATAAGAGTACACTCATAATATCTCTTCAGATTTCCAAGTTTAGGCGAAAACAATTACATCTATATCTTAATAAATAAAATCTGGTACTAAATGTCCTTAACTGTTATGTAAAAACTATAATCTCTTTCTTTCTTCTCTAGTTTAGGAAATCTCTAAATAAAAACGGTCAAATGTTATACACATAGTTTAACATGTACTGTATATTCCAGCGTATAACGCGCACCTATGATTTGAGACTGTATGTTTTATTTATACTCGTATATATATTCGCCATATTACATGCACCTGCTTTTTTGTAAAGAAACCTTCATGATGTACGTAGCATGAAATTGCAATAAAGAGCATTAATAAAAAAGAAAAGCGCCCAGTTAACCTCATGGCATTGAGCTCACAGGCTATTCATACTAATTGCATATTATACTCTTATTTATGTCTATCTAATAGGGGAGACTAGGGAGGGTTGACCCACTTTTTACAAAATGATTTTTTATTTTTTAAATATTGAACGTAGAATAAAGTTTTATATACCATTTTATTCGTAATACAATCAGTTATCAAAATAAAATTGCTACATAAGTGTAACAGATAAGAAATTCGAAAAATGATTGATTTTAATTATGAAAAAATCATGGGTCAAGGCTCCCCACATATGGGAGGGTTGACCCACTATATGGGAGGCTTGACCCACTTTGTTTTATATTGCAACATTTGTGAAGAAAAATAAAATGAGTATAAAAAAAGCAAAATAACTTTATACTACGTGCTTTAATTATTATAAAAAAATATTTTTAAAAAATTTGATGCTTAAACAAACCTGTTAAGACGCAATTGCAAGTCAGAGGAGAAAAATTTTGTTTCACGAAGGATTTTGTCCGAACAAGTGTAATTGTACAGCAGGGAAATGAAATTTTAACATTTAAGGCAGCATTCTATAGAGACACCTTCCGTTTTCATTGTGTTTTATGTTATTATGTCCAGATTTAGGAGTCACTGTCCCGCTTTTATTTGTCTCCTTGTCCTATTTTCGTGACACTCGACATGACAATGTCAAGTATTTGACAACTCTAGTTGTCACATAGTTTGGCTTTATCGCATTGTAGTCACCCTGGTGAAATTTGTCTACAATACCTTCCTAAAGTTTTTTAATCGATGATATGTTCTTTTGCAGCTGCATGAGCACTTAACTTATCATTAATATGATTTACACTTTTAAGGGGCAAAGTACTTTAAGTACTAAAATGTTGAAATAAATGACTAGCACCGGAATTTACGAACAAATTTATTTGGAAATAAGAAAATTGCTATATTTCATATACATATTGAATGGAAAAAAATTTAGCAAAATTCTAGTACCATTGTGACGTTTCGGAATTAAAATTAAGTGGTTTTATAAACATTCCACTGCCCCTGAAAGTGTTAAGACTGCTGCTTCCATCCTTTCTAGTCTTTCCCACTGTTTCTATTTACCTACACTGTAAAAAAAAACGGACTAAAAAACGGAAATACTACTACGGAATTTTTATCCATAAATTACAGAAAATTTTCCGTTTTTCTGATTAAAAACAGAAACTTTTCTGTAATTTATGGGTAAAAATTCCGTAAAAAAAGGAAATAGTACTGGCGTCTAGATTGCCAGTAGTATTTCCGTTTTTTAGTCCGTTTTTTTTTTTTTTTTTTTTTTTTTTTTTTTACAGTGTATTGTAAGTAATATTTAAATGGAAAAAAGTTCCTACCAACTTTTCCATTTTCTAGCATTTTTTCAGATCTTTCTTTAGTCAGTTTTAAACATTTTCTTTTCCATGACATCATTTTACAGTATCTTTACCGAATAAATTTGCATTATTTTATATATATAACCGTTAACTTTTCATTATGCACCGTGTATAATAAAAAGATTTCCAAAACCACTTGATTAAGGGAGCCTTGAGAATCTGGTCAACCCTCCCTCACATTGACTGGGTCAAGCCTCTCTAAATAGACCTTTTCTAAAGCACCTTGTTATGTTAAGCCTAACTTACTGTACAATCTTTATGCCTGGAATGAAAGCTCGATATTTCTGCATTACTTAAAACCTACTTACTTAAATTTCTATGATATATTTTATCTGAAAAAAGCTTACAAAATATTTCTAAAAAACACAACTTTTAGGTTAAAAACCCTCACAAGTGATTTTTTCCACATCTATTTCGATTATCTCTATGAAACGAAAACTCTTGTTTGAGCATTTCAGTAGCTTTGGTTGACACCTATTGATAAAACTCTGAAATCCTTTTAAATATGAAAATTGATGGGTGGGTCAAGCCTCCCGTATGGTCAACCGTCCCTAGTCTCCCCTATATAAAAATCAAAATTTGTCTGTCTGTCTGTGTGTAATTCTATACAAATTCACAGTTTGGAAGCCAGTATTGTGAAATGTTACGTACATGTGTATTAAAACACGGCCGAGGCAACTAAAGTAATCCGGAATCGAAATAATTGACAGTTATTTTTAATTAATAAAAAAACATCCATTTAATAGCAATTTCCAATCAAATTTAAGCATTTTTCATTATAGCGGTTGCCAACAATTAAAAATCCACAATAAAATTCTTATCACAACAATTACTTTTCTATTGCAAAATTTCCTTATGAAAATGAAAAAAATAGTTTGATGAATTTTAAAAAAGGTATACGTCATTACTTTTCTATTTTAAGATTTCCAAGTGGAAAATGAAATAAATAGTTTGACGAATTTTTTGAAAAAGGGAATATTACGTCATATTGGAAATATAAAGAACATGGTGTGTATAGTATAACGTCATATGAGTGTGAAAAAACATATTGAAGCATGATAAAAATCCAATTATGGAAATATTGGCGAATTTAAACATTATTGCTCCAATGATGAATTGAAATAAGTTCATTCATATCTGTATTCTTTTTCGCCTGTTATACATATAAATTTATACATTTTTATATTGGGTTTTTATTTGGTTCATGTGTACAATACTTCGACTGCATTTTTTTTTTTTTTTTACTTTTTATTTGTATGTTAAATTTTGAAATTGATTTTTCAGAACAAACATTCTTCAAATTCCGGGCAACGTTGGGCACTTTAGCTAGTTATTCATAAAATAGAACTAACTCCTTTTTGAGCGAAACAGTAAATAATCAGTGAAGCGCCTTATCAGAGTAATCCGGTATACCAAGTTTGAAGCAAATAGGACAATTCTGCGTGAAAAACTCATTTATCTAAAGTGGGGGTCGCCCCCTCGTTCCCCCTTTTAATTAACCAATGAAGTTCGAAATATAGATAGGGTAGGACGTTATTTGAATAAGCCGGTATACCAAATGTGAAGCAATTCGGATAATTCTGCATGAAAACCCATTTATCTAAATTAAGGGGGGATTAGCACCCGTCCCCCCTTCATACCAAATCATCCCCCCCCCCTCATTCAACCCCCGTCATTCTATCTTCCAAAGAACCCTCAAAACTAATCAAGGAAGCGCCTTATCAGAATAAACCTGTATACCAGATTTGAAGCAAATCGAATAATTCTGCATGAAAAACCCATTTATCTAAGTTAAAGGTGGGGGGGGGGGATTAGTCTCCTTTATACTTAACCATTGAACACCCAAAACTAATCCAGGAAGAGCCTTATCAGAATGAAGCTATTTACAAAATTTGTAGCAAATCTTATATTTGTAGTAAATTTTATATTTCTATCAAGAGTCATCGCGTTACGTACATACATACGTACGTACATACAGAACCTGTGGGCGCATTAGTTCTCAGGCTTTGATAGCATGTGAACTAAAAAATATAATTAGTTATATATAATAATAATATATATAAAAATATAATAAATATAATAAGCACAAAGAAAATAAGAAAGTCTAAAGTAAGGATATACGCTACTACCAAGCCTATCTACTTGTCTCCTCTCTTTCATCCAAATAATCAACTCAGTCTTCTTCTCTTCTCCATTAATATAGAAAGCTCAATTCTTATGCTTAATCTTTTATCTTACTGCGGGTGCAGCCTTGCCAACAGATAAGAGCGAGAAGTGCTAAGCTGGATATCGTCCACGTAGCTCAGTGGTAGGGTATTCCCGCGTAATGTCAATGACCCTGGTTCGAATCCAGACTTCGACACTTTGCGCTCTGTTGGTTTTACGCCTCTTAGCCAAGTTTAATAAGATTGAGCATTTGAAATTTGTGTGTGTATATTCTTTAAGCTCTCATTTCTGTAGGCAGCATATAAGGAGCATCTGAAAATGTTAACTATTTTTCTTCTTTTAAAAGTGCATGTTATAAACTGGAATATTAGGTACTTAAAATAAATATTTTTTTTTTTTTTCAGAAATTATTATAAAAATCAAAAGAAAATTTTTAATAAAAATAAATTCATGATTTAAAAAATTCAGAAAGATACGTCTATTATTTATATATGCAGGGTGTTTTAAAACTTTATGCACAAACATTGGTGGCTAATATCGATATAAAACATATTCACTCAAAGAAAATAAGATTAGAATCGGATAGGCATCCGTCTACACTAGATTATATATTGAAAGAGATTACTTTATCTTTGCACATTCGGTCCGAGCCTGAAAGTATTTTTATGGTTTATTTCATCTGACGAAACCCTATTCGTTACACGCCTCTGTCTGTCACAGAGTTCGTTCTTGGAAAATGCATAAGTTAGAGACTTGAAATTTTGAATTTTTATAACTGAATACCTGACGACAAATCATAAAATTTCAAAAAGAATTTTATTATTTTAATTAAATGATTTAATTTAATGACATCTGGAAATTTCTGCAATTTAGATATTAAAGCAGAAACTTAATTTCAGTCTTTTTCCCGTGGGCTTGGTGACTCCATGGTAACATATTTGCCTGGTATATAAAAGGTTCCTGATTCAAAGTTACATAGCATTCAGAGTTTGAAATCTTTTCCCCGGAATAGATTTTATTATCTAATAGATTTAATGTTACAGAAATTAGATTTTTTTTTTTCATTTTATTGGCAAAAGGTCATGAAAAATATTTTAACAATTATTTTTTTTTAATTTAAAAATGATTTTTTTTTTTTTTTGAAAAATCACGAAATTTTTAATTTTGTTTAAAGTTCCGCTAAATTTTTAAAGTACGGAATTTTAAATTTGCTTAAACAATTTGTTTTGTTTTCTAAAAATTCAAAATTTAAAATTTTGCTTGAGCATCCACTAAATTCTTGAAAAAATTCATCACTTTAAATTTCGTTTAAACATTTGCTTTTGTTTTTAGAAATTTCAAGTTTTTTTCAACTTGCGATAATTTTTTTAAAAATTTCAGAATTTTGAATTTTATTTAATTAATTTGATTTGAATATTTTTAATTTGATTAAAAAAGTAGCTTCCTTTTGTAATAATTTTAAAAATAAATTCAATGTTTCTACCATCTGTGTAAGGACTTAATAATTATAAATTAAAGATTTGAATTTATTAGTAAAAGGACAAAGTGTTCCGAAAGAAATATTAAACAAAATCCTTTGTGCGATCACACTTACCTACTTGTTTCAGGACCCTGCATTCCATTCTTTCTAGATCCAGACCGAATGAATAAAGATGGGCCCGTCGGGATGTCATTTGTTTGTAAAAATAATAGTGATATGTTTGTTTAATGGAATCTTTATAAATTTATTTTTCTTCAATAAATTACACAGAATTTTTTTTAATCTACTTTGTTTCCTTTACAGAGCTTCAAAATTACGCTTTTCTTTATCTGTATTTTCTTTCATTCCAAACTACATTAATATTTTTAATGGGCTTTGTATACCTAATTGTCTAAGTGATCATTGATATTGTTATTCTAAATTCTATTTATGCAGATACTTAATCTGAAAATATTGTACTGTATTTAAATTTTTTTGAATAAATATTATACCGTATTACTTTTTTGAAGAATATTAGTTGAATTACAAAGCTGGTTACGAAGTATCGATATATTTTATAGCAATTGCGACAGGCTAGACCAGACTGGGTCATGAACTGCGAAAAAGTAACGACACAGAGCGGGACAAGTCTTGAAAATTTCAGCTCGTACAGACCTTTAAATTCTTGCTTTCGGATTTGTCTTTTTGAAATTATAACAAGATCTCTAAATGACACTGATTTATATTAGCATCTATTTCTTTATGTATTGGACTTTCCTAAAATGCGTACCAAACACCAGTTGCTTCTGACATACATTAATTGTCATCGCCGTTATTAGTATAAGTAACCTCCAGTAGCTTCGAAAATGTTGCATTTTACATGTTGCGAAACGGAATTTGTCAGAAAATACGAACAATGGAAAATTTCAGCACATGTTGTGAGCCTTTGTCCTGTGTCTACCAATAGACGTACTTTTAAGTAAAATTGTCATAGCAGAACTGAATGTGTAAATAAAATTTAAGATTATATTATTGTTTTTAGGTAGATTTCGTAAGAAATACTACATATTACATTCTCCCCTATATTGGAATTTCTGAAACATTTTTGCAGATGTACGTCGATCATGACCCCTAGTAACCAAAACCACTCCCAATTCAAAACTTTATCTATCTATATCACTTTTCTATGGATCACATTTTTACTGCCACAATTCTGCACAAATCTCTTCCAAACGGATAAATAAAAACAAGGTATAGAAAATCTCGGACAAGTTCGCTAATGGGCGAAATCGGATCAAGGGGTTGGAAATAGGGAGGGATTTTGTGAAAACCGACAAAACTTTATACCTTCTTAATTATAATTCATATCAAATCAGTTTAAAGTTGTTATTGCTTCTAGGAAAATGGTAAAAAAAAATATGTATCACAGATTTTTGATAAAATTAAATATGGGCTCAAGGAGCGAAAAAATAGGCTTTTAGGGAGAAAAAAATTCATAACTTCGTCAATTCTTAAGATATCAAATTCACCTAAACTTATTAGAAGTCTTCTCAAAACTATCTACAACTTTTATACTGACAAGCTTTTGTTAGGACCAAATCTTGCGGCAAAAAAAAAAAAAAGAAAAAAAAAAGAAAACGACAAAAAAGGGGGTTGAAGAAGTAAAAAATTCATAACTTCGTCAATTCGCAAGATATCAAATCCGCTTAGATTTATTATAAATCTTCTTAATATTATCTACAACTTTTATACTGACAAACTTTTGATAAAACAAACTCTTACAGAAGAAAAAATAGGGGTTGAAGAAAAAATTATGATATCAAAATGATTCTGATAAAACCAGCTGTTAGAGAAAAATGAAATTAAAAACTCGTCAAAATCGGTCAGATAACATTGTTGAGCTGCGTTTATCCCTAATCTCTAATCTTAATTTAGTTTTTGTTGGTGAAATTAGTACTTAACTTCGAACTCTACCTTCGCCTGTAGGCCGAGCCCGCAGGGATGTTTTCATCATGCGTTGAAACCAATTAAAGTCCTTTACACACAAAAAAATTTTATGTGAAACTAGAACAGACAAAGAAAACAAAAAAAAGAATTAAGAAGCAGTAATAAACTTTTCATCATAGTAAATTTTGGAAAATTTTCATTTATTTTTCATGGTTTACCATATTAGTTTGGTTAATTTGAATTTTTTCGTACAAATACCTTTTTTAAAAATGTGCTTTTCATTTTTTAAAGTACTATAATAAGTACAATAATAAGGCCATTTTTTTTTCAAAATCTTCTTGGCTTGTATAATTATTCAGTTTGTTTGCAAACTACTATTAAGACTAACAAAAAGTGTAATCGCATTTGAGTATCAATATTATATCCTTTTTTGTGTCCATTTGTTTTGATAAGGGGTACAAATGCCCGGGCGATTTTGGCAATTGAAATATCATATATTCGCCTTAAATGGCATGATCAATACCATAGAAATTTATACAGACGTTTCTTATAAAAAAGTAGCTGATGTATTTTTTCAATCACTATTTGTAGAAAGCTATTTAACTGCTCTGCATATGTAAATTTTCTTTAATGGAAAAAAAGGGAGTTATCCCTAATTTTTATTCATAGATAACACAGTTTCCCCTTTGATATTTGCGTTTGTCAGATATACAAAAAAAAAAAAAAAAAAAAAAAAAAAAAAAGCTGATATTTTAAATTTAACACAGGTTTTACGTGAAACATTTTATCTTTATGCTGAGAAATACTGTATTTATTACACTTTTGCTGATTTGAAATTTTAATATATACAAAAACCATCCTTGAAAATCGTGTTTCTTATGATTTATCACACATTCAAATGGAAAAGAATATTTTACTTCCCTTAAGCATTTATAAAATAAACTCTTTTAATGCAAGAAGATGTTTTGCAAAAAGCAATACTTTTAGTCTAAAAGAGTTTTTAAAGAAAATTAAGGAAACAGATATTTCCACATTGCGTAAAAATGAAATATATCTTCCAACTCTTTAATGTATGCAATTCCCTATCACATTTAAGTAAAGATATGTCAAAAATTCCAAAGCGAATTCAAAGTTATAAAAATATCATGCGTTTCAATTTTCTTTTTTCTGTATATATGATTGGTAAAGAAAGTGTTAGAGTAAAATATATCTTTTTTCATTACGGAAGTAGAATGTATTGATTAAAAAACACTTCAAGTTATGAAAACCAGCGTTTTCTGCGAAGAATCTTAAATAAATTTGAAATCAGCAAAGTTTGGAATTTAATTAAATCAAAATTATTTTTACCTTGAAAATGAGTATGTTCGAATTATTTCCAGTTTATGTTTTTAATGTTTGTTTTTGTACAATTAATTAAATTTTATACCACATTATGCAATAAAAAAAAATCCAAATACTTTGTAATATTGTCTTAATATTTCTAAACTTCGGGACTCCAATTGCATAAAATGCAACAGGTGAAAATTGCGTAGCATATGCTTAGGTAAATAAATAAAGGTAAATAAACTTAGGTAAATAAATAACGTATGATAAATTTATCAAAAGTTTATATTAACTAAGTGTTTAGTACTTATACGTACTTAAAAATTACATAGTTAAAGAGTTGGAAAATGTAAAAAGTTATTTAACAAATAATGCTGTTTATTTACAATAAATAATATTAGAACATCGTAAATTTAGAGCGTTTGCTTTCACGGGGGATACATGAGCATCTTCAATATATTCAATTTATTTGAAATTGCACGTTTTTTTTGATTCGTTGCAGTTTTCTGTTGGTGCATTCTTTAAATCATCTTAGGCGCTTTAAAATGTTTGTAATTGCTAAAGGTATTCATTAAGAATTTAGTCAATTGCATATTTTAGCTTTGTAATTTTTGGTTAGGTTTTATTTGCTTAGGATCTGTTTTATATTGCTTAAATGAACTACTAATAAAATACCTTTATCGCTACATCTTTTTGATAGAACGTTTTTTTTTTACATTTAGCAAGATTTTCTACATACACATTTCTATTTTTTCATAAAACACTTCTAAGATAACGACGTTGACAGATGGTGCATTATTCAATATTTTCTAGCAGATTTAAAATATATTTATGCAAAGAAATGCAGAAAATGCCATCATGTTTGTTCATATTATGCATCTTTTCAAGCTATTTCGTTCATTTCAGTCGCATCTTTTAGCTGAATGTTTCGTAAACAGCTTTTAAAAAACAACTGAAGAGTTTTAGTTTTCAGATGATTTTTTGCTGAAATGTATAAAAAAAAAGGTGTAATAGAATGACATCATATTCTTTCAAAATTGTGATGTTTTTGGTATTATTATTCAGCTTCTTTAAGTGCAATTATGAAGTCAAAATGATCTTTATTTGTCAGTATAAAGTATATAAGGGAGTTGTGGGAAGAATGGGACAGGTAAGTGGGTGAAGCAACACTGATATTGCTTATACTACACACTATTACCTTTTTTTTTCAATTTATACGCCAGACAGAGTACCTACAAACTTATTTATATGTGTCCAAAATTTTATAGTCGCAAACTTAAAAGAAATTATAGTAGAAAAATCTAATCCTTACGGATCAAAAGCAAATAATAACTTATATTTTGAAATATTAATGAGCATATATTATGAAACACTTTCCAACACATTCAGAATAATGCAACGAAACTTCACAGTTAATTAAGGTGAAATATGATAGCTAAGTGAACCATTTGGAAACGTATAACACATTTGAAAACACAATTTCAGCAATTTCCATCAATAGTAGGATAATTATCCGAATTCTTTTAGCAGTCAAGTATATGATATCAATACAAAAACCCTTAACATGTTAAAAGTTTGTGACGCAGCACTATCTTATGCTCTAAGAATTTTAAATATGGAACTTAAAAATAATGATATTAAATTTTGAGTGACACTATGCTATTAATTAAAATCTCTCTATATGTACATTATTTATTTCATAGTTTTATTTTTGCTTTATTTTTAATCGCATGTGCTAAAATTATGTTCAGTATAAAAAGATGTAAAAAAGTTTATTCATTGATGCCTTATCATTCACATCTCTCATAATTTCAAAATATGAGTTTTAAAAGATATGATATCAAAATTTAAATGACGCCTTGATTTGGCTTTAAACGATTTATTTTAAAATTTAATTTTAATTATTTTCGGTTTATCTAAGATATATTCACATATCTATACAGTTCTTTTAATTTTCCAATACTCTGTTAAATAAATCACTTTCACTGAACTTAAATAATTCATTTAAATGTATTTATTTGAATAAATTTGTTTATCCTTTGTGCCATGTTATTAAAAATTAAAAATAAAATTTATGTAAATAGGGTTTTTTTGCGTCATTGTATCCAAACTAAGTGAAATCTATTCAAACGGATCGTCTTCCAGACAGTATATTTATAGACTGTGTTTATAAACTGCATTTGCATGTGTATTTACAAACTGCATGCATGCAAAAATTTAGTTCAGTTAGGAAATACATACCACATTTGAAAATTCTCCTTCAGAAATTTCAGCTAATGGTGTCGTCAGCATCACAATTTGACCACAAACGACTGAGACTATGTACTCGTCTCAGATAAGAGTAGATCTCAGTACTCTCATTCTATTTTACAAATGTTGCAATCTTAAATTTTGTGATTTTTATGTCTGATCTGACTTTAGAAATTCTGTACGAATGTATTTGAGCATATTACTTACACATTTATCATACACTTGTCTTTAAGCAGTGTACGATCAACTCTTAGATTCTATCTTTTAAACAGATTCCTTTAACACTCACAAATTTCAAGCGCATACGGGTGAAAATAATTTTACACGAGTCTTTCAATGTATTTTTATCAATTTTTAAGATAAAGATTTTAATTAGTAACATCATTCTGGTTTAAATATATGTATAATCTCTATAAACTGCACCAGCATTAAAATAATTCAATCTAAAAGAAAATAGTTGTTTAAAGTTGTATTTTAAGTAAAAATGGAGAAATATTGCAACAGGGTTTAGATTTAATAAATTATTTATGTATATCATCTAGAGTTGCATGCCAATAACTAATTAGTTATTTGATATAATTTAGTTATTTATTTTTTCCTAGTTATTTTAAATAATTAAAATGTATGGCTTATTTTATTGTTTATTTGTTTTTTAATATGATTTCATCTTTCCCTATGGGGAGATAATATAGATTCGTCCCGGTTTGGTCTAAAGTAATTAATTTGGATGAATAGACATGTCCATATTACGGCTAAAAGTCATGTATATTTTGTTCAGATATAGTTATTTTTTTATGTAATATCAACACATTTTGGACATCTATATTACGGTCAAAAGTCTTCTACATTTCGTCCGGATGAATGTATTTTTTGGGCATAATACGGACAAATTTAGGCCGTCCAAATTACTTTAATTTTATATTCATATTACGTTCATTTTGTTACTGAAAAGCCTTACTTACTACGCAAAGAAGGGTGACATTATGACGTAATTTCATAAAAAATATCGATGAAAACCTATAAACTTTTAGACTTAAATTGGACACGTCCATTGATCCAAATTACGTACGTTAGACCACAATTAGACGAATCTGTGTGGTGTGATTAAATTGATTGTTTATATAATTTAATTCATAAAAATTAATATATTTAAAAGAATCTTTAAAACAAAAATAGAAGTAAGAGAACAAACAAATATTTAAATTAATTTATTTCAAAAACTAGAGACATTGCTTCAAATTCTAAACATGTAATAAAGACAATGTTACACAAGATCAATTTTCAAAGATGTGTTTTCTGAAATATAGATTAGTAGTGCTTTCTGGAATCTCTTTTACTTATTCTGTCGAATGGAAATACAGTAACGGAAGTTACATTTATTTTTCTTTGATAAATAAATTAATTGCATGGAGTTAAAAAATAAACATGTTAATTAATTAGAACACATGTATTAAACTAACTAAACTGCTAATTACTTTAAAACAGGTAACGATTATATCAAACATGAAGTTTAAAAATACAATCTTTTGAAAGTTGCTTGTATAAACATGTAAGCGTGCTAATTTGACGGCCATTGAAGCGGAAATGGATTTAATTGAGGAAAGAAAATAAAATTGAGATGGAGAGGAAATTGATTTAAACTAAGTAGATATCATTTTTTCTAAGAGATAACAATTAAAAAAAACATTATTGACCTTCATATACCGTTTTGAAAGAAAGATAAATAATTCATAAAACAATTCGGAAACTGTACGTTAAACGTGGTAAATGAGGTGCGTTCGTACTGTAACTAGTTTTATAAAGATTCAGATCTTGGTGCAATAGCTGTTGCACTGTTATACAAAAATGCATGAATACAAAATTTTATTACGATTATATATATTAAATTCAGTAATATGGAAATAGTAGGACTTCATCTTAAATACGTGGAAAACCTTTAAAAAATAGTATCATACCAATAAAAAGTGTATCACTATTTTTGAGAGAGACACACGATTTTCCTTTCTTGTAAAAAAATTTAGTTTCATTATTAATTTTTTCTCACCAACACTGCATTAATGATTAAAAAATATCATTAAGGTGGGATATATAGAATAAAAAATAAAACTGCTGCAAAGTTGTATTTATCTATGCATAAAAATGATTTATCAGTTTATTTTTTTTATAATTAAATGAAACGAACCAGACGATGACTATAGGTGCTATGCATTTACATAATTACGAACGCACCAAAAAGGAATCGACGTAATCACCATGGCAACCTAGAATCATTACCTATCATGGGATATCATTTAATTAATTATGATTGAATTTAATAGAATGAAGAAGACTTTTATTAATATCTTGTTAAGTTTTGATTCAATTTTCATAAAATTTTAAACGATTCGACAATATTCTGCAAGAATTAGTCATGTAAGATTTCAACCATTCGGTTGGGTTATTTTTTGCATTGTTATATGCCGACAAACGGACAGACGGACGGGCCAGACGATGACTATAGGTGCTATGTATTTATGTAATTACGAACGCACCTAAAAAGAAATTGACATGAAAACCCGCTGTAAAACTGATTTCACCCATACGTTACGTGGAAAACCTTTAAAAAATAGTATCATACCAATAAAAAGTGTATCACTATTTTTGAGAGAGACACACGATTTTCCTTTCTTGTAAAAAAATTTAGTTTCATTATTAATTTTTTCTCACCAACACTGCATTAATGATTAAAAAATATCATTAAGGCGGGATATATAGAAAAAAAAATAAAACTGCTGCAAAGTTGTAATTATCTATTGCATAAAAATGATTTATCAGTTTATTTTTTTATAATTAAATGAAACGAACCAGACGATGACTATAGGTGCTATGCATTTACATAATTACGAACGCACCTAAAAAAAAAAATCGACATTAAAACCCGCTGTCAAACTGACTTCACCCATGCGTTATGTGGAAAACGTTTAAAAATAGTCTCATACCAATAAAAAAGTATATCCTCATTTATGAGCGATACACACAATTTTTCTTTCCTGTAAAAAAAAAAAAAAAAAAAAAATAGTTTCATTATTAATTTTTTCTCATCAACAGTGCATTAATGATTTAAAAATATTAATAAGGTGGAATTTATAGAATAAAAATTTAAAAAAAAACTGCAAAGTTGTAATTATCTATTGCATAAAAATGATTTATCAGTTTATTGTTTTATAATTAAAAGAAAATCTTTAAAAATTCCTGTAATGGAAAGATATAACACATAACACATAATCGATTATTGCATGAAGAGTCATTATTTTTTTCAGACCATTATCAATCAGCTTTCTGTTTTACTTTCTGAAGAAAAAAAAATAACTGTTAGAAAATATTAAAAAAAATGGTTAGAAAAGATGATAACGTCAAAATCTGATAAGAAACAAAAAAGTAATGACACTTAGAGCGAATGCAATCGTTAAAATAGTTTTCTTAGAAAGAAAGCCAATAAATTATGAGGAATTTCAAGAGTTAACGATTATTCAACTTAGTAACCATTAATCATTTATTAATATCTTAAATAAACATTAAGACATTTAAGTTAAAGACTTTTAAATATGTTTTTTTACAATGGAAACGCATGCTTTTATTTTGAAATCTTGTATATAATCAACTCATCATGAAAGAATAATTTATTATTTATTCCGGCAAATAAAGTATTTTATTTTTAGAAATGTGTTAAACATTGCCTTCTAGAAGGTGCGTTTGGTAATTTTGGAAGTACTTTTTAAAAAAAAAAATTGGATGACAGCGTTATTTTTTGTGAGTGTCTTAGAGCAACAAAGTGAGAAATAAGAAAAAGAATTTTTCTGAATTTTAAAATGTTATGATAAATACTTCAAAAAATACAATTTTATAAACAAAAAGAGTAATGACTCATAGAACGAAGGTAACCGTTCAAATAGTTTGCTTACAACGAAAGGCCAATAAATTATGAAGAATTTCAAGATTTTAAGATTATTCATCTTAGTGGTCATCAATCATTTATTAATACCGCAAATATACATTAAGACATCTATGTTAAAATATTTTAAATATTTCTCTTTAAAATTTCACATTAGGAAAAAATATGAAAATCTACGTATCAAAACAAAAGTTAATTACATAATTTAATTAGTGCAGAGGTTAAAAAATGAATACATTGACGTTTGCTTTGATGCTACTGTTTTATCTTTTATAACTTTTATTTCAAAGTCCTTTCCAAGTTCAGTAAATAAATTCAATTATTTTTTGGACGGTAACAAATAATGACGATTTCATTAATTTATCTATTTCTTTGAGAGTTTCCTGACCGAATAGGGCAGGGAAGTTTATTGACAGTCATCCTTAATTTGTCATTAGAGTTAAATTCATTGCCTAAAAAGGCACAAAGGTGTTTAAACACTTAAAAATTTCCGTAATAAATAAAAATTCTCAATTTAGTTTAGAAATTTGATGAATAATGCTCTCTCTGGAATTTTTTTTCTAATAAAACCTTCTTCAAGCGACCAGGAAAAACGGAATTTGTTTCATTTTCTTAAAAGAAATTGGAAATTGGTCACTCATGGAGTGAGTTCAACTGGGATTATCCCTGAATGGAGATAAAATTAGTATTGAGCCTATGGGAATAAATTTCGTTCCATGAAAAAATGGTCGTTCAGGGAGGTGGTCGGAAAGGGAGGTTTCACTGTATTTCCCTTTAAAAGGGAAAAACATACTTTTACCTCTGTTTTTCACAAACAGCATTTCATGAACAAATATAATATTGTTATTGTATGCTGGTATGGATTAACTAATGATCAGTAATGAATTAAAATTTTGAATAAATTTGGGATTTCATACATCAGAACTTTCCTTCTAATTGACTATAACTATTTTTAAGTTTTAGGTTTAAAAAAAAATGCATGATCCTTTATATGATAAAAAGAAATCTCAATCATGGAAAATAATATAGGCATGCTGATTACCAAATGAGGATTAAAAAACGTGTTACATAAAAAACTTTAAAAATATTCTCATACAGGTAAAAAGTGCATCACCATTTTTTGCGATACACATGATTTTCCTTTCTGGTAAAAAAAAAAAAAAAAAAAAAAAAAAAAAAAAAAAAAAAAAAAAAGTTTTATTAATAAATTTTGCATTAATGATTAAAAAATATCAGTTCGTGGGGATTTAAGGACAAGAAAAAAAAAAGAACTGCAAACTTGTAATTATCTGTTGCATAAAAATGATTTATCAATTTATTGTTTTATAATTAATAGAAAATCTTTTGAAATTCCTATAATGGAAAGATATAACATATAATCGATTATTACATGAAAAATTATTATTTTTTCAGGTCATTATCAATCAAGTTTCTTTTTTGCTTTCTCGAAGAAAAAAATCCACAGTTAGAAAATATTAAAAAAAGTTAGAAAAGATAATAACGTGGAATCCTGATAAGAAACAAAAAAGTAATGACATTTAGAGCGAATGCAATCGTTAAAATAGTTTACTTATAACGAAAGAGAATAAATTTGAAGAGTTAACGATTATTCTACTTAATAAGCATTAATCATTTATTAATATCTTAAATAAACAGTAAAACATTTAATTTAAAGTCTTTTAAATAATGCATTTTACAATGAAAACGCATGCTTTTATTTTGAAATCTTGTATATAATCAGCTCCTCATGAATGAGTCATTTATTATTATTTCAGGCAAATGGAACATTTTATTTGTAGAAATGTTTTAAATATTGCCTGCTTGAAAATACTGTAAATGCTGTTTTGTTTTTTTCGGGGCACTACTTTTTAAAGTTAGAGCTTTTATTAGTGGCTTACTAACTGAGGAATAAAATAAAGAATTTTTCTGAATTTTAAAATTTTCCGATAAATATCTTAAAAAATACATTTTCATAAATTCGAAGAAGTAACGACACAAAAAACAAAGGTTCCGTTTCAGAAATTGTGTTAATTATGGTCTTCTTGAAAGGACTATGAATGCTGTCTTGTTGTTTTCGGGGTATGCTATTTTTGGAATTTAGATCACAAAATTAGCTTTTCTTAGTATCTTAGTTCACCAAAATGAGAAATAAAATACAGAATTTTTCTGAATTTTGAAATTTTGTGATAATTATTTAAAAAAATACATTTTCATAAATACAAAAAAAGGTAACGACACAAAGAACGAATCAACCGTTTTAGAAATTGTGTTGTTATTGTCTTCTTGAAACTATTGTGAATGCTGTTTTGATGTTTTACGGGTAGCACTTTTTAAAGTTAAATCACAAAATTAACTTTTATTAATGCTTAGTACACCAACGTGAGGAATAAAATAAAGATTTTTTTCTGAATTTTAAAATTTTGTGATAAATATTTTAAGAAATACATTTTGATGACTACAAAAATGTTTCTCAATTATGGAAAATAATATTGGCAATATGATTGATAATTGAAATGGGAATGAAGAAAACATGCAAAAGCATTGTCAATTAAACATGTTAAATATGTACCTTATCTACAAATTTTATTTACGCATCAACATTGTAAAATATTTTTGTGCGAGACAGGCGATTTTCATTTCTTGTAAGAAAATATAGTTTCTTTATTATTTTTTTCTCATCAACACTGCATTAATGATTAAATAATATCACTAAAGTGAGATTTAAGGGGAGAAAATTAAGCTGCAAAATTGTAATTATCTATTGCATAAAAATGATTTATCAATTTATTGTTTTATAATTAATAGAAAATTCTTTAAAATTCCTGTAATGGAACGATATAACACATAATCGATTATTACATGAAGAATCATTATTTTTTCAGGCCGTTATCAATCAAATTTCTTTTTTACTTTCTCGAAGAAAAAAATTGACTATTAGAAAATATTAAAAAAAGGTTAGACAAGATGATAACGTGGAAATCTAATAAGAAACAAAAAAGTAATGACATTTATCGCAATCGTTAAAATAGTTTTCTTATGACGAAAACCAATAAATTATGAGAAATTTCAAGAGTTAAAGATTATTCAACTTAATAAGCATTAATCATTTATTAATATCTTAAATAAACATTAAGACATTTGAGTTAAAATCTTTTAAATAAGGCTTTTTACAGTGAAAATTTTACAATGAAGACGCATGCTTTTATTTTTAAATCTTGTGTGTTATCAACTGCTCGTGAAAGAATAATTTATTAATTTTTCAGGCAAATACAATATTTTATTTTTGAAATGCGTTGAATATTGCCTTCTTTACGGTGTTGTGAATGCTGTTTGTTTTTTTTTTTTTGGGGGGGGGGGGGGAAGGGGGGTACTTTTTTTCAGTTAGATCACAAAGTTAGTTTTTGTCAGTGTCTTAGAACGCCAAAAGGAAGAATAAGATAAAGAATTTTTCTGAATTTCTGGCAAATAATTAAAAAAAAAAAAAAAACAAGTGATAAACACAAAAAGTAATAACACACTGAACGAAAGCAACCATAAAAGACATTTTCTTGCAACGAGGAGCAAGAAATTATGAAGAATTTAAGAGTTTAAGATATTTAATTTAGTGTCCATTAATCATTTATTGATACAATAAGACATTTAAGTTGAAGTCTTTTAAATATTTTCCATTACAATGGAAAAGGCATTTAATGGTATGTTTTATTAATAACATTTGATGAACGAGCATATTATTGTTATTGCTTGCAGGCATGGATTAACTAATCACCAATGAATTAAATTTTTGAATAAAATGTGGTGTCTCATTTAAGGTAAATCTGAACTTGTTTTGCAATAGACCGCAACTATTTTTTAAGTTTTATTTTTCTTTTTAAATGCATGACCCTTCAAAATATAAAAGGAAATCTCAATAGTTGAAAATAATATGGGTATCCAGATTATGAATTGTGGATGAAGGCAAAATGCAAAATTAGTGCAATTCAAAATATTAAATATATATTTCAGCTGAAAAGTCTATTTAAGCACCACCAACAAAAATATATTATTTATAACTAAAAATATTTATTAATCTTGCCCAGTAAATATATTCGACGTACAACGCAGGGTATTTTCTGGCATTGCACAATAGTTTCTCATCCTAGAATGAAGAAACAATTAGCACAAGCCAATTTATAGTTATTGCAAACGGACAAGCTGTTCTGTGGGACATATTTGTCTTCAGTAAATTCATCGACAGAAAAAAATGTGCTTAGTCCGTCTAGATGTCCTCACAATTGTGATCATGATTTTCAGAAAGAAATTCGCGTATTTTTAATTGAACACAAAGTTTTGCTTATCTGGTGATGTTTATTGGCTCTTTGCTTCACAGGGTTGCTCATATGGGGCATTCTCACAATCTTTTGACTTGTGGGGAAAAAAATCTGGCGGAATTAAACTTGCTAAAATAACATTTTAATCTGATATACGAATGTCTTAATGATTCAAAATAAAGAGAAATGGTCTGTAGCAAAAAGTTCTTTATTTAACTGAGGTTTTGGTTAAACTTGCGAGTTTAATTTTCCTTACCATTTTACCCCTATAACTTTTTATTTTCTTCTAAATTTTTACTTATAATGAATTTGCATAGTACCTACAGGGCATTCAAATGAGAAATAATACAAATGTAGTACTTTTAATACAGAATTTTTGTATAACAATGTCTTAAAGGGGTGTTAAAGAAGGGACGGTAAGGTAAAAAAAGGGACGAAATGGTAAAAAAAGGGGGCGAAATGGTAAAAAAAAAGAGACGGTAAAGATGGAACGGTAAGGTAAATTACCAATTATTTTTAGGAAAATCATGTTAAGACTAAGTGATAGCCACAATGTTCTAAACACATGTATAATAATCACTTATAAACAGATAAAGTTAAAAAATGCTATAAAAAGTGATAGAAAATCTTTATTAAGATTGACGATCGTTTCGTTGCACACACGGCAACATTTTCAAATTGTTTGTTTGACAATTGACAAATGTCAAATTGACATTGTTTACCATGTTATTGTTTTGAAAATTAATCCACGCTCACCAATAGCTAATCTAATCTTTTAAATTAATTTTATGTTTACAATGTTTTTCATTATGCATCATGTCGCGTGACATTGTTTACTATGTTTATTGTTTTTAAATTATGTGAAAATATTTTCTATCGTTGAATGATTTTGAAAATGTTGCCGTTTGTGCAACGAAACGATCGTCAATCTTAATAAAGATTTTCTATCACTTTTTATTGCATTTTTTAACTTTATCTGCCACAATGTTCATTGATTTTTCGAAACAGTTGTTAATATTGGATTAAATATATATATTGTTTTAATTTACCTCGAAAAGTGCAGGAATAAACCTTGGGAACGGTAAGACTAACAATAAAGCCACGGTGCTTGAAATTGATATTTAAATGCTGATTGATATTCTGCAGTAAATTTCCTGTCAAAGAATTTTAGATATTCTTTCTCTAGCATACTTCTGCATGAGAGCAAAAACTTGAAAAAAATTCTGTCGCTGCATCTGAAGTGATTTTCTGTATAATTTTAAAAGAGGGATGGTAAAAAATCTAAAACCCAGGGAGAGAGTTCAAAAAATAATATCAACCCTAAAAATGTGTGCAGGTTAATTTTTAGCTACATATTTATATAAAACAATAGTTCCAGTTTCAGAAAAAAATTACATCGAATTATTTTTATTGAAACAATTTTATCCAGACAGCTCCAAACTTCAAAATCAGCATCAGGGACACGGGACTTTAGATGCGTTTTCCATGTGTTTGGAACCCCAACATCGTCCAAAACTTATTTATCTCGTTAATATTGTTGTTCAATCATGCAATGGGATATTCCCAAGTATATGAAATAAAAAAAACACAAAAAAATGTATTAAATAAAAAAATATTATTCAGGGACATGAAAGTTAAAAGATTGTGAGAATGCCCCATATAGGAAATTTTTCGATGTTTTCAAAATACTAGAGCAACGCAATACGGTAAAATTTACTACCTTATTGGTTCGGTATATAATTGGAATTTCAATAAGATATTGCATCAATGCGAAGGAAAATATCACAAAGATTAGTTCAGTTCACAAATTAAGGATATCATCGATTCACCATCTACTAACCCTGATCTAAATCCATGGAAAATGGTTAGGTCATTATGTCTGTTTTTTCAAGATTGTGAAAATAATCGGCATCATTTCACTTGAGATGAATTTAAAGTTTTGATTACTGTGTATTTGACGTGAAATTGTGTCATGAGTACCCGGAAATTTGATATGTTAAGGAAACTCATATTCGTTTGAAATCGTTTAAGAATAAATGACCCTTCGTTAATAATTTTAATTTCACTATTTTATATTTACACTAAAAATATTTACAAAACAATCAGACTGTCTTGTTTTATGTTTTTTCTATTGCATCATTTGCAACATATATGGGGCATTCTCACAATCTTTTTAATTTAAGTCCCTGAATAACAATTTTTATTTTAGCACATATTCTTGTGGGTTTTTATTATTTCATATACTGGAAAACATCCCATTGCATGACTGCATAACAATATTAACGAGATAAATAAGTTTTGAACAATGTTGGGGGTCCAAATATCCAGGAAAGTCCTATACCGTCCCGTGCCCTGATGCTGATTTTTAAGTTTGGAGCTGTCTGTATAATTTTTTTCAATAAAAGTAATTCGACGCAATTATTTTCCGAAACAGGGACTATTGTTTTATAAAAATATGTAGCAAAAAATTAACCTGCACACGTTTTCATAGTTGTTATTATTTTGGTTAACTCTGCCCTGGGTTATAAATTCCTTACCGTCCTCTTCTAAAATTATACAGAAAATCACTTCAGATGCAGCCACAGAGTTTTTTTCAAGTTTTTTCTCATGCAGAAGTATTGTAGAGAAAGAATGTCTAAAATTCTTTGACAGGATATTTACTACAGAATTTAAATCGGCATTTAAATATCAATTTCAAGCATCATGGCTTTATTTTTAGTCTTACCGCCCCCAAGTTTTATTCCTGCACTTTTCGAGGTAAATTAATTTTTTTTTAAATTTAATCCAATGTAAATAACTGTTTCTAAAAATCAACGAACATTGTGGATATCACTTAGTCTTAACATGACTTGCCTAAAAATAGGCGGTAATTTTCATTACCGTCCCATCCTTACCATCCCTTTTTTCCCTTACCATCCCTTTTTTCCTATACCTTCCCCTTTTTTTAACCTTACCGTCCCTCCTTTAACACCCCTTTAAGATAATGTTATACCAAAGTTTTGTACTAAAAATACTACATTGCTATTATTTCTTATTTGAATGTCCTGTGGGTACTATGCAAATTCATTATAAGTAAAAATTTAGAAGAAAGTAAAAAGTTTTAGTGGTAAATTGGTAAGGAAAATTAAACTCGCATGTTTAACTTAAACCTCAGTTATGGTAAGTAATGGTCAGCAGCGAAATTTTTTTATTTAAAAAATTTCACTGCTGACCATTTTTCTTTATTTTGAATCATTATCGGCATTCGTCTATCAGATTAAAATGTTATTTTAGCAAGTTTAATTTCCCCAGATTTTTATACCTGAAAGTCGAAAGATTGTGAGAATGCCCCCATATAACAGTTTTTGTCTAATTATATGCGTAAATTCGTCTTTATTATATTTGAAAAAGAGCATATGTCAAAATTCAACTTACACGGAATCCACATTTTGAGATTCCATCATTTTGTAATGAAAAACGGTTAGACAAAGTTTTTCTGCCAAGTTAGTTTATTATTAACGAAAAACAAGTGTAGCAGTTTCTGTAAATTTGAGCATAATATGACACGAACAAATACTCACATAAATCAAAACTGTGTTTAGCAAGGCCATTGGAGTTATGACAAGTTATCTTCTCTTAAAGGTGTAAGATACATCAAAAATCTTTTGCAAATTAATTACGTGAGACAGGATGATTTAAAATTCTTTAAAAAAAACTTCTAATTTTGTAGAAGATAGATATATACGCTTTTACGCGCAAATTAGACGTATCCTTTAGAATTTATCAGATTTAAAACATTCGAAAAGAAAAATTACCCCTGTTCTTTTTTAAATTTCTCTAAATAAAAAATATATAAGGTGCCGCCGTGAAACATTCCTGATTCCAAATGTTAATTTTACGGAAGCTATGAGTCCTAGATATTTGCGGTTTGCGGTATCATGAATACCAACAATACAAATTTATTTGGCTGCAATTTTTTTTGTTGTATGCGTTATTGATATGTCATGGCAACAAGTTTATTTTGCTGCAAATGTTTATTTGTCTGAAAAAGTTAATTTTTTGTCTGTATATGCACTAGAGGTGGGCATTATTTAACATAACAGTTAAAAAAACACTGTTATTGCTTTAAAATTTGTATTTTAGTAACAGAATATCAGAAACTGTCTATTAATTTTATAACTATTTATCAATTCCCCTTGCGAAAAACTGAAAATAAGACAAAAAAAATATTTTAGCTTTATTTTAATTTTATATTGCGATGAAAATAAAATCGCAAAATCTTTTTTCCTAGCTCTTAAAAACATTCTAAGGAAAAGTGAAAAAAAATCCACTATTTCAAAAGAATCAAGTAAATTTTATAGCTTAAAAAACAAAACACAAACGTCAACCCCGTCCTATGTATGAAAAATAAAAGTCAACTCGTATCGTTAAACACCGTCCTACGTATGAAAAGAAAAGCGAACACATATTTTCATTTCATTTATTACTCGATCACTTTTCACACCCGCTAACAAAAATAGAGACGTCCAACGTCCAAGGCAAAATGCATCTGCTGGGAACTTTTCTCTTCATTCTGTTGTTAGGAATAAAAAGTATCTATCAGTAATAATTATTTGTTAGCATCAAATATTCTATACCAACTGTTAAATATTCAAATATTATGTTCGCTTCAGAATGAATTTGTGGTTATTTCAATGTCGAATGTGTAAAAAAAAATTAATCTTGTCTCTGAGAGAATATAGTTACTTTGTAATACACAGCTATGAAGCAGTTATATTATTTAAAAATATATATTATTGCTTTGAATGTATTGGTTATCTAGACTGGTAGTATTAGAATCTGAGAATTTTACGTCATCGAGAGTGGAGGAAAAGATTCCTAAGGTTGTAAGTTAGATTCGCGTGACTGGGGATATTTTGAGGTAATTTGTAAGCTAGTATCGCGCTTTTGCTTTTGTGGTTTGAGGATAATTTAAGGTCAGGTAAAGTATTTTTCGATTGTTGTTGAATTATATGTGCTGTTGATGTTAGGTACGGATGCGGTAAAGCTATTTATTTATTTATTTATTTATCGCACTTTTTGTCATAACTATGACTGAAAAAAACTTTTTTCTTGGAATTAATTTTACTAAAGCAATAAGATTCTTATTTTATAAGAACATTTGTAAAAAATTTAAAAATGCTTTAATCAATTTGGAAAAAATAATAATCACTGTTGTCAAATATGTTAAAAGCTATTTGTTCATATAAGTTGAAATATCGTGAAAGTGGAATATTTAATTAACAAATTTTGCCTTAAACCTAACTAAGTTTAAAAGTTTTTATTAAATTATTTTATGTCCCATAATGCTATTGGATGTTGCTATCGGATAGGTCAAAATACACAGTTGATTGCATCGCACCGTTATTCGATAAGTGACACACATGAAAAAGTAAAGTGTTTCAGGAAAAACAAAAAATACTTTTAAATGTAGAAAAAAAAATGCTTGGAATACATAGAGTAAATATTTATTTTAGTATGAGGAATTTTGTTAATTTAATATATCGCTCACCGGCAAGAAAAGTGACACATCTCGACAAAAGTAAATTTCACAGGAGAGGCAAAAGGACAATTTCCATGATTTTACTATAACATGAAATTATAGCACTTAGCTCTGCATGCTGGAATAAAAAGTTGCATAAAAGAATAAAACCCTTAAAAATGAAGACGTAGGATGAGGTTTAGAGGGTTGGGTAATTTTACCTCCTCACACAATCCACACCTCTTCTGTGGTCACAAATGGACATATGGCGTAATAAAATGATTTTCCGCATAGATACACTTATGAAACTGTTTGTGTAGCAAGACGCACATATAACAGACCTGTTAGTGGGGAAAAAACGCAAAATGAATATTTGCAAGACACGTCTCTTTTCTTACGGGTCGCAGCGATATGTAAACAGTGAGACTAAATATTGTAAGCAATATATATATATATAAGAAGTCTAATTTCGTCTTTTTTATAGATATTTAAACATCCTTTTTTAATGTCAAATGGGAGTATGTTTGTAACCACTCATATTAAGGAACGCTCAAAATATATATACAGAGAGGGAGGGAGAGAGAGTTGTGCACTTTAGGAATACGTGTGAAATATCTATCGAATAGTCTAATTATTAGGCAGATAAATTTATAAGGAATACATTTGCTTGAATATACGAATTTTCACCTTAAAAATTTGAGAATTATTCTAGACATTGAATGACATTTGAATTAGGGACATCTTAAATCGTAGAGAGTTTTGAATGCTAGAAGCTATTAAAAAGATTTTTTTTTTGTACTATTCCTTTATGTACAGATATCTTCAGACTTATGTTAGGTGGGACTAAGAAAGTAGGATACTGTAATTATAAAAGAAGAATCATGTTGGATATAGACTCTAATATTAAACTTGTTAAATAAATATATAATTCTGTTTAGTGTGTCTTTATGTACACTGCTGAAGTTCGAAAACCTGTTTTGAGTTTTTGTAAATTTTACCTCTACGTTTTAAATGTGAGCTTAGATCATTTTTCAAACATTAATATTTCAAAGAAACAAAATATTACCCAAAAGTCCAAAAAATGTTCATTACCTACAAATACTTAACCAAAATCTATAAAAATGACCTAAATTTAAGGAAAGACACTAAAAGTGCAAATTTCAACAAATTTTTAGCCTCTGGTAAGGTGTTAAAAAATTATTAGGTTATTGTAACATGTTACCAAGCTAGTGGTGTAATGATGGAACCTGTTAACAAAAAGTAACTGTTTTTTCCATCTCTAATAAGCACTTCCACATGGGCGTAACATATCACGCACTGGTCACTCTCTTGTGGATCTGTTGTCATCTCTGCTAATTAGTCAACAGCTGAAATAAAAGAATGGCAATTACATGGCATATCAGTAATGCATTCAACAAAAATTAACTGTTTCGGAAAAAAATACGGCAAAATAAATTTGTTGTATTGCTATTCATGATATCGCAAACCGCAAATCTCTTGGACTCATAGTTTCCATACAATTAATATTTGTCATCAGGGAACTTTCACATGGACACCCTGTGTGTATATATATATTTGAAACCTAAATTAATGTACAGTCGTGGAAAAAAAAAGTAAACACCCCCTACTAACTCCTCAGCAAATCATCGTAGAAGAAAGTCACTGGTACCGAACGATTGGAAATAAAGTCTACTTTTAAATGATGTATATAAAATTTTCTTAGGGGGTCATCTACATATTAAAACGAATCCAAACTTCATTTTTTCAATGGCAATGCCCAATTTTAACGAGATATTTCAAATTTTCCGTTCAAACTATGCCTAGACACCAAATTTCAAGTCATTTGAATGATAAGTTTTTGAATTATAAACATTCAAAATTTAGTGCTTCTATTGTTAAATTACATTTTCATATTTTTATTTATATCTCCCGAAATTATGCTCCTAATGTGCTAATTTTTTTTGTAGTAATAATACTAATATACCCAAACATAAATAAGCTGAATTTGCAATTTTTATAATTTTATGATATGAATTATGAAATTAATATTCGAAAAAATTATGAATTGCAACCTACAATTTTTTTGATGGATTTAGATTTATTAAGTCCTGCTTTATGGAAATTCAAAAATTTCGCATTTTTATTCCAAGTAGTTTTCAAATTATGCTTAAAAAACGGCAAAATGATGGTTTAAGGGGCCGTCTATGATGGAAGTGAGTAGACATTTTGAAATTTATTCTGCTGTACTGTAATCTAACACGCTTCATTGACTCCTTGCGTGGCGCTTAATGTGCCTTGATCAAGGAAGGGGCTCTCTCGGTGAACAATCCAGTACGGAACATCAATTTGGATACAGCCCTTAAAATAAGCTCGTTATAAAATAATTAATTTCTCGGAAACTTATGGTACGAATTGCATAAAAATTCGTTTTTAGGCTAATTGAAGGGTGTAAAGTTCATTTATGCTGTCAGAATTGGGTACTGCTATTGACGAATACAAAGTTATGGTTCGTTTTAATATGTAGATGGCCCCCTAAGCAAATTTTATATACATCATTTAAAAGTAGACTTTATTTCCAATCGTTCGGTACCAGTAACTTTCTTCTACGATAATTTGTTGAGGAGTTAGTAGGGGGTGTTTACTTTTTTTTTTCCACGACTGTACCATCATTTTTTTATTCAGATTGGTATTTAGTATTTAATCCCTTCGCGACAAGCGTTGGGTTGATGTTTAGACAATTATCATCTTTCCTCCCAGCATTTTTTAAAAGAAAATTTTATATTACTTAATCTGATACATTCCGCGATTAAATTAGGAAATTACTTGAAATTAGTGTAATTGAAATAAGTTTATTTTGCTGCAATTTATTTTCCAAAACGGCTAATTTTTGTTGTATGCGTTATTGGTATGTCATTGCTACAAGTTTATTTTGCTGCAAATGTTTATTTGTCGTAAAAAGTTACATTTTTGTCTATATATGCATTTCCATATGGGCGTAACATATCACGCACTGGTCTCTCTCATGTGCTTCTTTTGTCTACCCTGCTCATTAGTCAACACCTGAAATAAAATAATGGCAATTACATGGCATATAAATAATGCATTCAACAAGAATTAACTGTTTCGGAAAAACATTACAGCAAAATAAACTTGTTGTATTGCTATTCACGATACCGCGAACTGAAAATCTCTTGGACTCATAGTTTCCATACAATTAGCATTTGAAATCAGGGAACTTTCACGCGGACACCCTGTATACAGGGTGATTCAAAAAATCTTTTACAAAATGACATGGCAAATCAGACATACAACAAGGATGAAAAATCACATAGGAATATAAGGTCGCAAACCACTTATTTAGTCAGAATTACAGGGTGTTTCATCTTAACTCAATTTTGATCGATGTTAATAACTTTCAGAAAACTAAACTATATTATAATAAAACATTTAAAAGACAATCTCACCGTTGTTTCAAATGGGATAACACCAAGCAAAAGTGGTAGAAGTTTACATTGTACGTGCCAGCAGTATGCACTTGACAAGGGCGTAGGAACCGGGGGCGCTGGGGGAGCTTTGGCTCCCCTTGGACTATTTCAGACGGGCTCAGCTCCCCCGGGAGAAATTCTCGCACCACATCTGTTTACGATACATTGCTGAATTAAAAAATAAAGTATACTTTTTCTAGGAAATTCACACAATTAAGAACAAAGAGAAGAGAGAAAGGGGGTGGTGAGCACACTTCTTTGTGCCTTCAACCTTTTTCTCATTGTTTACAACCCTCCCGATTTCCAGAAAAAGGGGGTCTTATATAGGTCTACTACAAATTACCTGCACCGATAACACATTTATAAAGAGGAGGCCGTTAAAATTGATTTGGAAGAGATTTGTAAAGAATTTGTAAGCAAAACAACAGAAAGCACTTTAATTTTTGGTAAATGGAAGTGGGAGAAGCCTTAAATTTGAATATTATATTCGGGATCGCACATAAATTAAGTTTCTATGTATCAAGTATATCTATTAAAAATTATTTTAACTGGATTAAAGAGTTGGTGATCTTTTGATATGCTTCTACTTTATAGTCCTGTTTGTGAAACGTGCAACACTATGAAAAAACCCTCCAAAATGAACGGAATGATCCGCGCCACTAGCTTTCCGCAATATGCCCCGGCTCCCCCTGTTTGTACAACGTTCCTACGCCACTGGCACTTGACGCACCACATTTTGGACTGTGATTATCAATTCACACGGTATTATCGATTGTTTGAGCAACGTTTTCCAGATCTTTTCGTGATGTTATCACATTTCATGAAAGACAAGAGTATGCATTTTCATTACAATATTTTTATTTTTCTCGATATTATTAACATCAACTCACGTTCAGGTAGGATGAAACACCCTGTATTTGTTACTAAATAAGTGGTTAGCTAGTCCTAAGTGAATTTTTAACCTTGCTGTATACTGTATGTCATGTCATTTTGTAAACTATTTTTAAATCAACCTGTATATATATTTGAAACCTAAATTAATCTAACTTCCTTTCTTTTATTCAGAATGGTATTGAATATTTAATCATTTCACGACAAGCGTTGGGTGGAAATTTTGACAATTGAAGAGCTGAGTGGATGAACATGTTATGCTACATTTTCAAATTTTTTTTTATCTTTTGGATGAAAGCGTTATGAGGTATCCTATCACATGGTGAAGATAAAATACTAATATTCCATTTAGTCTTGAAGATTTGAGACATTATTCATTAATACTTAATATTTTAATGTTTAATAACGTCAATAATATTAATAACTTTCAATATTTGAAAATTAAATATGAATAAGTTTTTCTGAGATAGTTTAGTACCATACCTGTTAATATTTTAAAGACATGGTATCAAATAGAAAATAAATCATCAAAATTTACAGCAAAAACTTTCACTTCAAATTTCTTCAAATGCAATTTTTGTTACTCAACATGTTCATCCACTTAGCTCTTCAATTATCATCTTTTCCTCCAAGTATTTTTGAAAAGAAACTTTTATATTATTTAATCAGAAACATTTCGCTATTAAATTAGGAAATTAATTGAAATTAGTGGTGTTAAAAGATTAAAAATTGTGTACGGGACGCTTTTTGCATAGTAGTTAATATTCTGTAACAATATGCGCTGAAAACATATACTCAGCTTTTTTTAACAAGTTTTTTGTTTAACAACAAAATTAAATAATACTAACAGTATTATTATATTACTTCATAAAAACAACTATTTTACTTCGTATTACATCAATATGAAGTATAAAATCGAGTCAAGTTCGAATTTGAGTAGCTTCTTACAGTACATATTTATGTATAAATAAGATATGGATCCGAAGTTCAATACAGAAAGGAATCTTGTAATTATTATAAACTTCTAAAGCGATCCAAAACACCTTCAAGTCAGACTAAAATTGGTATTTTAAGCCTAATAATGATTATCTTCCATTTTTAAGAAAATAAAAGTTATTCGGAGTATATTTAATTTTTTTTTTAAATAAAGTACAGAAATGTTAAAAGGTAGATTTCTTCCGTAAAAAAAAAATTCTTGTCTAAATTAAAGAGAAAAGAAAAACATTTTTATTAATAACCTTCAAAGTGGTTGTTCAGTTCGTGTACGGATAAAATGAGACATATAATAGTACACTCCGAAAGGTTAAAATATTGTATAGAAAGTCAACGTTCTTAATCCACTTCTTAGGTCAAAAATACAGGCAGGTTCACTCCAAGTTGAAGCAGGATTTATTTACTTAATTTTAACAATAATAAATATATAGTAGTAAACTTTCTTACCTTGTTTTGCCAGAAATATGCTAACATCATTATATACTGGTACTGAACACTACTCGTACAAAAAATACATTAAATTTGACGCTTCATGTTTGTATTAGATTTAAATTTCAAACTGGGCGAAAAAAATGTCCGGACCAGGATTCGAACCAGGGATCTCTTGGCTGAAGCCGTCAATGCTCTACCATCTGAGCTATCCCGGACAAATCTGGCGGAACTTTTTCACCCAGCTAATCTTATTGATTAATAGCATCTGGTCTGAAATCTGGTTCAGCTCAATAGGATAAATCGCAGGTCTGGGCGAAAAAAATGTCCGGACCAGGATTCGAACCAGGGATCTCTTGGCTGAAAACGCCAATGCTCTACCATCTGAGCTATCCCGGATGAATCTGGTGGAACTTTTTGACCCAGCTAATCTTATTGATTATAGCATCTGTTCCGAAATCTGGTTCAGCTCAGCAGAATAAATCGCAGGTAATGGAACTCCAGAAATTGCTGGATACGTAATTACACTAGATTAATTTTAACACAATTATTCTAATTGATAAATAAATCATATTAAATGTAAATTTCAACTGGGCGAAAAAATGTCCGGACCAGGATTCGAACCAGGGATCTCTTAGCTGCAGCCGCCAATGTTCTATCCTCTGAGTTATCCCGAACGAATCAGGTGGAAAATGACACTTCATTTTTAGAAATTTTCTAGTATTTCGTATGGTGTCGCTAATTCAATTACTGGTACATACCTATCACGCCCTAAATATTTGCATGCTGGACTGAAAATAAAGTATGCCTTTAGAATACGTTGTTATATTATCTCCTTTATCCTTAAAGTTATGATCTAATATTCAGGATCGACTTAAAGTAACACATCCCGCATTTTTAATTAAATAAGTTATCTTGGATTCATATTCATTTTTCACTTCTACAATTGTAAAAAAAGTAAACCCACCTACACCCCTACTAACTCTGCAAAAGATTACTGTTGCAGAAAGTTACTGGCACCAAACGATTGGAAATAAAAGTCTACTTTTATATGATGTATGTGAAATTTGCTTAGAGGTTCGTTTGCATGTCAAAACGAACACAGACATTGTTTTTTCAATAGCAGTAACCAAGTTTGATACCACAGATAAATTCTACAGTCTTTAATTAGCCCATATATACATTTTCAAGAAATTCGTATGAGTTTCAGAGAAAGTAATTGTTTTAAAATAAGCATATTTTAGGGACTGTATCCAAATTGAAGTTCGGAACTCGATTACTGAAATGCTACGGAATGTCTATGTCACTTCTATTAATGAATTATTTCTTGCCAATACGACCATTTCACTCGCAAAATATGTTTCGACTGTTGCCAGCTCAAATGTTTCAGTAAAATGAATAAAATATTTTTTTTTCAAACTATGATATTCTGCACATCATAGACGGCCCCTAAACCATAATGTTGACGTTTTAAAATTATAATTCGAAAACTTTATTGAATAAAAAAATTTGAAATTGAGAATTCGCATAAAGTAGGCCATAATAAATATAAATCCTATCAACAAATTGTCGGTTTCAATCAACATTTTTTTCTAATATTAATTTCAGAATTCATAATATAAAATTTTTAAGAGTACAAATTCAAAGTATTTATGTTTGGGTTTTTTAGTATTATAACCACAGAAAATTATCACATTAAGATTATAATTTCAGGAGATATTAATAAAAATATGAAAATATAATTTTAACATTAGAAGCTCTAAATTTTGAATGTTTATAATTCGAAAACTTATTATCTAAATGACTTCAAATTTTGTTTCTATGCATAGTTTGAACTGAAGATTTAAAATATATTGTAAAAATTGTCTGTTTTTATCGAAAAAAAACAAAGTTTGTTCTTGTTTTAGTTTGTAAATGGTCCCCTAAGAAAATTTTATATACATAATTTAAAAGTAGAGTTTATTTCCAATTGTTTGGTACTAGTAACTATTATAATTAGTTGCAGAATTAGTAGAAGGTGTTTATTTTTTTTCTTCCAGGGCCGTACTATCACATCCGCCAGTTTTTAGCTACGTTACCTAAACCACTTGTACAGGAAAAATGATTTTGCCTAAAATGATTAATATAATTATTCTTAAATTGAAACTTCGCTACGTCGATAGTAATATACATTTTGAAAAATATAATCTAATAATTTTATTATATTTCATATTGCATAATCCAGTCGTACATGATATGAAAATAAGATGAAATGTAAATACTGTTATTTTCATATGATAGTTTGCATAGAAATAAAATTATCTTCAGGGAATGTTATTTAAGATACAGTCGTAGCTATGTAATATTTTTACTGGACTAATAATACAGAGAAAGTACTTTCATAAAGATACCGGGAATAAATGAATAAAATATTTTTTTTTAAGTCCCATATTTAATAATGAGGAATTGTGAGAAATTGTAAAGAATACATTTTTTTTCAGCACGGTTACATAAAGGGGAAAAGTTCTGTTTACATTTGTCTTCAATTGAAATGCTGTGAGGAATTTTCATATGCAATTTGATTACTAAATATAATGCTTGGGTTAAGATTTTCAAAATATTGATTGTATCAGATTTTTTAAGAATAACCATAGACGCACTTTAATGATTTTAACACACTAAAATGATTAGTAAATAAATTGTACTACTAATTTTTCCAAAACAGAGTGAAAATGTGCCCAGGCCGGGATTCGTGCCCAGAACCTTTCGAATTAATTGACAAGGCTCTTCAAATTGAGCTATCTGGATCACACCCAAGTCAATACAATTCACTCAGATAACCGTTTGGTAACAACATCTGCTCTATTATATAAAAGAACTCGGCAGAAAAAACATACAATAAACTAAAAGGGTTATTTTTAACGTTTTCCAACAAAGTTGAAAAGTGTTTAAGCTCTGGTTTGTCTGTCCGTGAGTCCGACTGTTCACGCTCTAAGTCCCGTAAATATACTCGGATTTTCAGGAAATTGAAAAATTTTATTTAGGGTCACCATAGCATGTCTGGTATGGTATATGAAGTATGTAGGATTAATAGTTCATTTACAGGGACACTCAAAAGAATGCCATTACGTCATCGTATATGGTGAAAAATCGTTTGCAGAGTATTTTAACGATATTACGCTATTCCAAATGTACTGAAACTGATAAAAATGATTGAATTTTAGTGCAAGATGATTACGATAGAATAGGCATTCATAGCATTTGTCGTTCAGTTATAGATACACACAAAATAAATCGTTTACAGTACTCTCTTTCAGTAATAATTGCTGGAAATGCGCCTTAAAATCCGGTAAGCGCTTTAAAATTTAAATAATTTTTTGCACATGTTACTCGTTGTATATAAATTCTATACTTTATACACCGGGCTGCACAAAAACATTGATGTGCTATTCTCCTTATTAGCGGAAATTGCTGCAAGGGAATTGTCAATTGATGCATATGTATTTCTTAACTAAACTAAATTTTAGCATGCATGCAGTTAATAGATACAAATCTATATATCCTATACAGGGCTGCTCAAGGAATTCCAATAATTTTCCGATTACAGATGGGGACAGCTGAAAGTGTTTCATAATCTATGCTAAACGCATGATTTTTTCTTTCTTGTTATCAACCTCCGAAGGGGCGTAAAATAACGGCAAGTACGAATAATAAAAGGTTTTATAACCAGAAGTCAAGTACAATCACACTTACTTTTTGGCATAATCACCCGAAAGATTGCGATATTTGTCATACTGTGGGACGAGATTTCCAATATCCTCTTCATAGAAGATTTCCGTCAGCATCTTGAGTATAGGTTTGCACGGTGTTTTAGAGATTTTAGTTGGAATGAAGCGCAGCCCTCCCAGACCTGCCTAAAGTTCTTAAGAAAGGTAACAGTCAATCGATGACATTCCAAACTGATGGCCTAAAAGTTTCTTTCACAATTTGGATGTGAAGGGTTCGATTACCCGGCGTACAGTCCATATCTGGAACCGAGTCACTTTCACTTTCTTCGAGAACTGAAGACAAGTCTGGAGAACAGCGCTTCCGCACAAGAGAAAATCTTTAGGACACCACGCAGACCTATTTCAACAAACTGGCAGCTACCTTCGATGAAGAGGGTAGTGGATAACTCATCCACTGCTATGACAAATATCTCAAGCTTCACAGTGGCTATGTCGAAAAGAAATTTTGATTGTACTTTACTTGTGCTTATAATACCATTTTGTTATGCACACTTGTTTTTATTTTATGCTCCATTGAAGGTTGGAAAAATACCCCTCGTATGGATAAGTAATTACACTTACACACTTACACTTAGTGTAATTACGATTCGTAGTTTATTGAAACTGCGGTTAATTCAGCCGAGCTGTTTCACTTAAAAGACCAAATGTCATTGCCTAATGGTTGTCTGAGTTAATTATGTTGGATGGGATGTCGTCTACACAACTTCATTAGAAAAGCACTGGCAATACAACCAAATGTTTTGGTTTCGAGTCCCAGCCTAGACACATTTTTACTCAGTTGAGAAATTTACTACTTTTATAATTATAGAGGAACAAGCATTTAATTTCATAATTTGTCAAAAATTTATCACCCACATACCCTTTTATTTCAGTTAGTAAATTATGTAATACTGTTTCATAATTTGAAACAGGTGGTTTTTCTTATTATTATCGTAAATAGAAAAATATAATAATTCTACAAACTAATGCTTTTTCATATCGAAAACTCATCGATTAACGTTTTATATATTTTGCTTATAAATTCTAAGTCGATGAAACAACTTAGATATCGTAATTCGAATGTCATACCTGTTAATGATATATAAACATACAAAACAGTTCCATTAAGTATTCTAAAGTTACAACTACATTATAATCATTTAAAGTAATTATTGATCTTATATACAACTGTATGCAAAAATAGAAAAGATCTAAAAAATACATGGTTGTTACTACTAAACCCTATCAAACGACATTTTCTATATTTTATTCAGTTCAGAAAAGTTCTTGATTGATTACTTGAAACCTAATTGAAATAAAATAGATTTAAAATATTGTTAAAATCGGTAAAATAAGTCTAATCCGAATTTTAAAAATACAATTACTTTTAAAGTTTTCAAAATACAAAATTTTTAATGATATAAAATTTTTAGATCAACTTACTGTTTGTTTTGAATTATTAAACGTCTTTTAAGGGAAATTGACCTCAGGTTTCTAAAAATTTTTAATTCACAAAGAATCTTTTGTTATGTGAAATTTAAGGAGTTGGATTGAATTTGATCTTTCCGATACATACTACAGAAGGTCAATCACATTTTATGGAAATGATCACAGTTAATTTCTATACTTAATTTCCGTATTTCTTGGAACCTTTTAACTCTGTTGGAAAGCATTGACTCTTGGATGTAGCTCTTTCTCAACGTTTCGTGTTAATAAAATATTTCTTACTTCGGTAACGTCAATTGCTCACACGCCTGTTGGGTAGCTTTCCGAAATATTTTCATTGTTCGTGGGTGGTGTCTTCCTAACTCGGGCTTTAACCCTTTATCTACTGACGGTATTTATAAGTACCATTAAAATAACTTGTTATAAAATTCATTTTAATACATAGATTAAATACAGTTTAGAATGACTTATAGAAGCATTACTTTATCTTGTTATATAACAATATTATAACAATATTATAACAATATTATAACAAAAATATTTTTAAAAGGATAATTTATTTTGCCTTTGCATCTTTTCAGCTTTCTTGGCGTTGGGTGGGGAGATTTTTCAATTTGGAAATATTTCTATATTTCTATTTTAAGAACATAATATTTGCACATTTCTTATTCTACAAAATACTAAGAAAATCATTTAAAATAAAAGATTTATGTGGGGTTATAAATATAGTACGAAATCCCTATAAAATCAAATTTGATAATCTTTCTGAATCCTTCAATCCTTTTGAAATCGTTCTAAAATTTATTAAATGATTATGTAAATCTTTGAATGTACTTCAAAATTTTACAAAAAAAGCCTAAGAAGATAAAATTTTCATGAATTCATAATTCGGTATATAAAGGGTTACGTTATAAATGGAATTTGTAGTCCTTTGGATGCACAATGGCTTTGTTAAAATGTCTTTAATAAAACAAAATGCATTTTTGAATCAGTAAACGGAAGAAAAACCCAACGAAAATGATTTGTGAATGTAAAGAAAAGTGTCTAATTAGATTTATGGGTAATTTTCCGTTTTACGGACACCATGCCAAAATGTATGCTAATATGCCAATTATTTCATCCCTGATCGTTGATCAATGAAATGTTTACTGCGATGCTAAAAGAAATTTTTAATTTTATACCAGTTGTTTAATATGAGTTTTATTTCATTACTTTATTGTATAACAGTTATTTGTTCACTTATTTTAAGTATATATTTGTGATTTAATAAAATAGCTCGTAAAAGTCTGTAATTTTCAAATGTTATATTTTTTAAATGCTCACTTTACTATCGACAATGTTTTTTCTTTTATTTTTCAAATGTTTCAATTTATGCGATTTTCATTTTGCGCCAACTATTACGCTTGGCGACAATGGTGTCCATATAACGGAAAAGTACCGATTTATGTTGCTGCTGGATTCAGTGAGGAAAGTAAAAAAATGTCTCTATTATCGGCGAAATATTTTAGAACCCATTTTGAAAAGCGAAATTCCTATATACATAATAGACATTAATAAGATCAAACCTGATAAAGTCTCCGATACATAAAGAAAGATAGATAAAGTCTCAAGTCACACTTCCAAATCAAGTTCCGGATATTTAGAGGAAAAATGGTATCATATATGACGAAATAAGATTGTTTAAAATTTAAGCATAAAAGAAAATGAGTTTTAAAATTCAGTTATTTATATTTTCTCCACAAGTTTCGCATTACATCCAATAAGTTAAATAAAATTGAAATAAAAAGAATCGGGACATAACTGTAAGGTATCGTACTAGAATGGATTCAAAGCAAATATCGAGCATTCACATTTTGTTACACATATAAACCGGTATTTTAAGACATAGTTACATTTGTTCCAAGGTTTTACGTAGTTTCAAAAAAGATTAATTCGATGATAAGGATAAAAATGCGACCGAATATCTCCATGTACATCGAGATATTGCTTTTATTTTCGAATCTAATGACAAATCAAGCGAGAATTCACGTTGTCGTGATACTAATGTGGCTAGCAGTTCCGATATAAATTTTATTTCTTACAACCTAAAGATTTTCTTTAATGTTTTTTTGTAATACTTTTAGAAAACTTTCAGTAAAAATATCAAACAAACATAACAGGTAAACTTCATACTGGTTTAAGATATCTGTAAGATGTTTAAATCGAATTATGCTCCAAATCCTTTTATTTCATTGGAAAACTATCCTGTTTTCTACTTGCTCTCGTTTAACTCTACCAAAATATTAGTTTCTTTTTAATCCTTTTTATTATTAACATAAAACAAGTTAAGTATAATTGAAGATCGCACAAAGTGTTTCGTTTAATATTCATTTCGAAACAATGCATCCTTTAATTAATAAATCTAAATCATTAATTTACATTATTAAATACTTACATAGATGGCGGGTTCATTAAATTTTATTTTAAGATGATTACGAAGTTTGTTTAATCAAATTAAAAATATTCACGTCAAGTTGTTTAAATAAAATTCAAAATTTAGAAATTTCAAAAAATTAGCGGATGTTTACACAAAATTAAAAATTTCTAAAAACAGAAAAATAGTTCAAACGAAATTTAAAACGCTGAAACTTCTCAAGAATTTAGAGGATGTTAAAAAAAATTCCAAATTTCGTATTTCCTCAAAACCAAACAAATGATTTACGAAACAAATAACTCCGAAATTTCAAACATTTAGCAGAAGTTTAAACAAAATTTTAAATTTCGCAATTTCTAAAAAAAAATCAAGTAAAAAAATAATTGTTAAAATGTTGAACAACTTTTCAACGTTCAACAAAATTTCAACATCTTTTGGCCTTAAAACGGTTACAAATTTGTAAAAAAAAAAAATCTGTAAACATGTATCTGTTAGATAATAAAATATATCCCTTTGAAAAAAATTCAAACTCCGTCGCCGAGCTGCAAACATCAACCTTTTTAATAACAGGTAAGTGCGCTACCACGGAGCCATCTAGTCCACGCAAAAAAGACTGAAATTAAAGTTCCGTTTTTAAATCTAAATCGCAGAAATATTTGGATGTCATTAAATTAATTCATTTAGTTAAAATAATATAAGGCTTTTTTTTTTTTAATTTCTGATTTTTCGTGGGAACTGGGGTATTTAGCTGTAAGTATGCAAACTCTAAGTATTTCTAACTTTACTCTAACCGTTCTTTCTTGGAAATGATACAGTTTCGAGAACAAACTCTATGACAGACAGAGGAGTAAGATGAATAGGGTTTCATCAGATGAGCGAAAACCTAAAAAACTGATAATGCTTTTCCTTTAATTGTCAGACAGACATCATTTTAAAAATATCCTCCAAACATTCAATTTTATTAGCCATTGAAAAGTCCTCGACTTCTCTGCTAATGAAGTCAAATTTATCCTTGAGAATTCTGATTTTATTTCATACTGGGTGTACTGAATAAATAAGTATTATGATCACAATTGCTTTACGAGAACTAACTTTATTCTAAGCTTAAAATCTTTTAAAAGTTTTAATCTAATTAGTGATTTTTTTTTTTTTTTTTTTTTTTTTTTAGTAAAAGAGCAAAAATATTTATATATATTTGAGGACGTGAGTTTCAAATCTCTCCTTATCCATAAAATCAAATTTTGGGAAATCGCGAAAAACCTCTGACTGTGTCCATTGGTTTTCATTGTAAACCAGGATTTTACAGTGCCAGAAATACACAATAAAACTAGTTTTTTTTTCAGATTGTAGTGTTTTTTCGATGCAAGTTCACCAATAGATTGATAGAGAAAACTCGATTTTTTAAGTTTTGGATAAGATGAGTTTTGAAACTAACTTAATATTTTTTAAACTTACCATATTGTCAAGTTCTCTAAAAAGGAAAATGACGAGAAAACAAACTTTTAAGACACACGAAATAGTACAAAAGTTTTTCCATTTCCCCTCTGTTTTTCTTTAAAATATGTATTCTAACATGATACACAGTATATCAACGTGGATCAGTATCAAATAATAAGGATATATTCTTGACTATCAAACTAATCTGACCTACAAATTCACAAAATGGATGATTTTAATGTAAGATTTATTAAGAAAATTACTGAGTGAGTAACTGTGACAAATCTTTTAAGAAAATTAGTTTTTTTATATATTTTAAAAGATTTTATCTTAGTAATGAAATATTGTTGTGAGTGGTAGGACAAAAATACTCATATCCTTTTACAATTTACGAATGTTATGTAGACAAGCTCTCGAATCAGAAAAAAAAAATGAAAAATGAAATTTTAACATAGAAAACATTGCGCTAAAGTTACTTGACTGCGTCTTTAAAATGCATTCTAATATTTTTCTCAGTATATCAACTTGGATCAATATAGATTTTTTTTTTTTATCAAACTAAGTTAACATACAATTTAACAGATTTATGACTAAATTTTACTTAATATCTTATTATCAAAGTTCTTTTAAGAAAATTAGCCCTTTCTGTTTTTTGATATATGCGTAGCGATTAACTTTTATTAATGAAATATATTTGCTAATATCAGAACACTTATACCTATATTTATTTACATGTTTTAAACTTATCATATTTTTAAGTTTGTTAATAAGAAAAATGACGAAAGAAATTTATAAAACATACAAAATTGTGAAAATTTGTTTCACTGATTTTATCTATTTCCTTAGAATGTATTCCAACATTTTACTTAGAATGCATCTATAAAACTAATCCAAAACGCAATTTGCAATTGTATATCATTTTAAAGTAAGATGTATTGAGTATATCACTGCGAAAATGCATCTTACTACAATAGTTTTTTTTTTTTTTTTATGAAACTTGGAGTTTTTTATAAGCTCATGCGGTTAGAACGTTTTAATTTTATTAACCATTTGTGCCTGAATTTTTGTTTTCTCAAATTTTTTGGTAAAATCACTTTAAAATGTTGCAAAATGAACTGGAAAAATACTAAAAAAAAATTAAGCTTAATTTTTTTGTATTTATTTGATAAAATATAAAAGAACTAAAAATGAGTATTTCTAGTAGAATAATATGCATAATTATATATTTTACCTATATTTATATTTAAAATGTTTTTAAATTGTATATTATGTACTATAATTGGTATTTTAATGAACTAAAAAAATATATTTATTTCTTTGCAGAGACTAATAACATTATAACTATTATTAATAATAAAATAACAATAATCGCATTGCAGACTTAATAACAATTTATTTCATAAATATCTTCGAAAGGAGATTGCATAAATAACTGTCTCCTAAATTTCTAACAAAAATATGTGCCCATTTGTACCTAGAACCCTATATTTTGTACATTACAAAAATGCATAAAATATAGGGTTGAACATTTAATTTCGCAATTTAAAAAAATACATATTTCAAAAAAGTCCACAAGCTAAGATTATAACTTCCGATTTTGGGTCCATGATAGAAAAAATACAAATAAACTTACTTTTTACATTTCGCCCTCTTGAAAAATTAAAAATCTATAAACACCGAAAAAAGCCTTAATTTAAGCAAATAAATATCCACCTTGTGCTGTCATCTCTCGCTTATAGATAAAGACATTTATAAATAATGATTTCATGCAATTTTCATGTTATAAAGAAGAAGAAAATTTTACAAATGCATTAAAATTTGAAACGTCCCAAAAATGGGACACTAGGCATAAATGGGTTAATGAAATACAGTGACCTCTCACTTATACGACTCTCAGTTATACGCCTCTCTCAGTTATACACCGAATTCTCTTCGTCCCATCGACGCTTTATGAGAAATAATGTTAAGCTTCTCTGACTTATACGACGCGTTAAACGGTCCAGGCGATTTTATATTTCTAAATCAAGAATTCATTTTTATAATCTTCAAAGTACAAATCATTCACGTTTTCTTTCCTTTACCCTTTCACTATTGTTAAATTGTTTATCAATAATGATGTTTTTCATTACATAATCTTTGAAGCTTATTCTTCCTTATTTGCTGATTTCTTATGAAGGTATTTAAAAGTTGTTGAGAATTGTTTTAAAATTATTTGGAACACTTGATGAAATTTTCTTCTTATTTTACGTCAATTTTGCTTGCAGTTGTAGATATTGTCTAATGCTAATTAATGGATATAGTACTTAATATAGTTGTAGATATAGTCTAATGCTAACTAATGAATTTAGTACGAAATAAATGTAATTGTAAAGTAATTCCACATTAGAAAATTCATTTTAATCTGTTATTTTACTATTTTCATTAACAATATTGACGTGAGAGAGGAGGAAGACGAAGATAAGGGCAGTGTTCCTGCTGCTGTAACTTTTTCAGAAGCAAGGACTGCTTTAAATACATATAAAGAATTATATCCATCAAAATGATTATTCCCAAAATAGATTAAAAGTTTTATTAGACTTAGAAAAAGACATTTTCTCTTTCCGTCGACGAGAGATACAAACTAATGTCACTTCCTTTTTTGAGAAAATCTGATTTGTAAATCTTTAAAATAAACATAGTGATAAATTAACTATTTTGTAAACTTTTTTAATAACTTTTAAGTTTTATTTTTTAATAAATTTTATAAATTTTGTTAAAATATGTTCTTAGTATTCAAAACGTGTCGTATTTCATGTAGGTAAAATAATTATGTATATAAAGTTTGAAACATGTAAATAAAACAGTCTCTCACTTATACGACTTTTTCCTACGGTCCCTTGAAAGTTGTATAAGTGAGAGATCACTGTATATTTGTAACTCTGAGATAACAAAACAAAACAAAAATCGCAAAAATTTCATATCCCTCTCTCCCCTTTTTTTCAATAGAATGTATTCCAACGAGTTGCTCTGAATATCTACGTAGATCAATATCAAATGATCAACATAGATTCTGTTCTATAAAATATATCTAACGCACAATTGTATATAGTGTATCACTTTAAAGTGTGATTTACTGACTAATACAACAGTTCTTTTGTGAAAGTTAGCTTTTTTTTTATTAGCTCACATAATTACAATGTTTTAATCTTATGAATAAAGTACTTTTGCGAAAGACAGGGCAATACTTATATTCTTTTACATTTTTGAGGTCTTATCGTGTTGCCTGCATCTCGAGAAAAATGACGAAAAAATAATCTCTGTTGTATAGAAAATTGAGAAAAAGTTACCTTACGTACCCATGCCCGTTTTTCTCCATAGAATACATTCGAAACCGCTGCTCTGATTATTAATGTAAATATCAAATAATCAGTATATATTATTTTCTATCAGATCGTTTTGTATTTGATAGTAAATTAATATTTATCAGGTAAAGATTACATAATAGTTAATTACCACATTAGAAATTAAGCAAATTTGCATTTTTTTTTAGCTCATAATCATACAAAGATTTAAGCATCATTAAGGAAATACATTTTTGCAAATCGAAAGACAAAAATACTTACATTATTTTACATTTTTTGAAATTTATCTTGTTGTCATGTTGCTTGATATGAAAAATTGCAAAAAAAATATTTCTAACATATAAAAAATTGCGCAAAAATTACTTCACTGCCTCCCTCTTTCTCATGGGAATGTATTCCAACATGTTTCTCAGGATACCAACTGAAAGCAATTTAAATCTTACACCGGAGTGTCATAGCAGAAGCTTATAAAATGCACTCCTGGGGAATGGACCTATTTTTTCAATCCTAATCGCAGCCTCTCAATTCCCGGTTCCCTATTACGTCTATGTACACGGGGTAGAAAATAATCCGCTTCATTAGCACTTGGAAAGAAGAGGAGGCGACTCAGACGCAATAAAGTGTCTCAAGTGTTGTTCGTAACTTACGGATGTCAATCTCTGCCGTGAAAGACCTGTTAAAAAAAAAGTAATAAGGATCTAGGCTTTAGTTTGTGACAGAGTTATTGAGTTGAAAATAAAAATGTTTAAACACGAATCTCAATTTTTTTTAAGTTTAAAGTTTTAATTACTCATGTACTTTGATCAGTGATCTTTCTATATTTCTAAATTATAAAGTATTTCTTTAGTGACAGTTGTTTTTCATTACACAATCCTTGAAGCTTATTTCCTCCGTATTTGCTGATTTCTTATGAAGATATTTAAAAGATGCTGAGAATTGTTTTAAAATTACTTGGATCATTTCATGAAATTTTATTCCTATTGTACGTCATTTTTTGTTGCAGTTGTAGAGGTTATCCAATATTAATTTATGTATATGTCTATTACGCCTATGTACACAGGGTGGAAAATAATCCGCTTCATTAGCACTTGGAAAGAAGAGGAGGCGGCTGAGACGCAATAAAGTTTCTCAAGTGTTGTTCGTAAATTACGGATGTCACCCTCTGTCGTGATAGACCTGTTCAAAAAAAGTAATAAGGATCTAGGCTTTAGTTTGTGACAGAGTTATTGAGTTGAAAATAAAACTGTTTAAACACGAATCTCAATTTTTTTAAAGTTTGAACTTTTAATTACTCATGTACTTTGATCAATGATCTTTCTACATTTCTAAATTATAAGGTATTTCCTTTTCAATAAAGTGACAGATGTTTTTCATTACATAATCTTTGAAGCTTATTCCTCCGTATTTTCTGATTTCTTATGAAGGTATTTAAAAGTTGTTGAGAATTGTTTTAAAATTATTTGAAACACTAAATGAAATTTTCTTCTTATTTTACGTCAAATTTTTTTTGCAGTTGTAGATATTGTCTGATGCTAATTAATGGATTTAGTACGCAATATAGTTGTAGATATTGTCTAATGCCTATTAATGAATTTAGTACTTAATAAATGTAGTTGTAAAGTAATTCCACATTAGAAAGTTCATTTTAATCTGTTATTTTACTACTTTCAATAACAATATTGATTTATGTATAAGTGCGCAAAATAATAAACAAAACATATCCTAATTTGTCTTTTTTAATGTATTATCTCCTTACTTTTTGTCACTATATTCAGAAGGAATATGTAGTAATTCATTTTTCTGTATAACTAGTAACACAGTACTAAGTCCCACTGCAATAAGTGTAAGACATAGTATCTAGAGTGTTATTCCTAACTCAGGGATGTCAATCTCTACCGCCGTGAAAGACCTGTTTAAAAAAGCAATAAGGATCTAGGCTTTAGTTTGTGACAGAGTTATGGAGTTGAAAATAAAACTGTTTAAACATGAATCCAAAATTTTTAAAAGTTTGAACTTTTAATTACTTATGTACTTTGATCAATGATCTTTCTACATTTCTAAATTATAAGGTATTTCCTATTTCAATAAAGTGACAGATGTTTTTCATTACATAATCTTTGAAGCTTATTCTTCCGTATTTGCTGATTTCTTATGGAGGTATTTAAAAGTTGTTGAGAATTGTTTTAAAATTATTTGCAACACTTAATGAAATTTTCTTCTTATTTTACGTCAATTTTTTTTGCAGTTGTAGATATCGTCTGATGCTAATTAATGGATTTAGTATGTAATAATAGTAGGTGTTGTCTAATGCTTATTAATGAATTTAATACGTAATAAATGTAGTTGTAAAGTAAATCCACATTAGAAAGTTCATTTTAATCTGTTATTTTACTACTTTCAATAACAATATTGATTTATGTATAAGTGCGCAAAATAATAAACAAAACATATCCTAATTTGTCTTTTTTAATGTATTTTCTCCTTACTTTTTGTCACTATATTCAGAAGGAATATGTAGTAATTCATTTTTCTGTATAACTAGTAACACAGTACTAAGTCCTACTGCAATAAGTGTAAGACAGTATCTCGAGTGTTATTCCTAACTCAGGGATTAGTAGGAGAGCTGTTGAACATTTTTGAGTAGGTATTTGAGGCACCCTGAAAATTTGTGCAACACTTCTTTTGTAATGCCTGAATACAAAATCGAATGTCTGGCTGAAGGATCGTGGCCCAAAACCTGTGCCAGACACGTGTCAAGTGCCATTTTTTGACACTACCCAAAAAAGGTATTTGAGGCACGCTGAGATTGAAACAGAATAATATTTATACTTAGAAAAAAATATTTTGAAAATGACAGACACTTTAGTCGGCCCAAAAACTGTGCCAGACATGTGTCAAGTGCCATTTTTTGACTATCCAAAAAAGGTATTTGAGGCACGCTGAGATTGAGGCACAATAATATTTATGCTTAGAAAAAAATATTTTGAAAATGACAGACACTTTAGTCGGCACAAAAACTGTACCAGACACGTGTCAAGTGCCATTTTTTGTCTGGCACAGGTTTTGGGCCACGATCCTTCAGCCAGACATTCGATTTTGTATTCAGGCATTACAAGGGTCAGCTAGGTGGGGAGGCCTACCAAATGGCTTAAGCACTCACAAGCCCCACCCAGCGGTTTCCATCTACTACCGCCGTCACCACACACACACACACACACACAAAAAAAAAAAAATAATAATAATAATAAATAAAAGACCCGAAGGGACCTACAGGAAAGCCAATTGAGAATATTAAGATTAAATACAATATAAGTACAATATATACACGATGGAAAGCCCAATTTTTACTGGGCGTTTACGAGAGAAATTTAGATATTTGTAATTAATAAGATCATGAGATAATAGATAATAGGATTTTTAAACTTGTTGGAGCGGCAAAAGCTCAATTACTCTGCAAAGCTGGGCGTTCTGCAAAAATACAATAAAAGCTACGTATATGTATACTAAATTAGAAAGAGATTCATAATTTTAAAAATAATGTAGAATATAAAAAATAGGTAAAATAGTGAATAATTATGATGAATATTATATAATTATATACACACACAAAAGTTCAAAAGTCTATTGTTATTGCAACAGTTCAATTATAGTTCAATCGTGTTGTTTGTGGCTAAGAGTTTATTTTGAATTGGTGGTATCTGTCTATTTGTTAAGATACGTTCTCATCATCATCTATAAATGGCAAAACATTTTGAAACAAATAATAGTTGTTTTCTAAAACTTTCATACATTCAATTATCTTTTGACAAAATGATGGATTTGACAAAACCAATGAGAACCACTGAGACAAAGAAATTTTTGGAGATTTTCTTATATGGTAATATGATGTAAGGGTACAGTTAAAGATATAATGCAATGATGTAGCTCGCTGACCGCATACACATAATGGAGAAGGAACCCTGTCAAATTTATAAAGATATGATGAAAATGTGCCGTGGTTAGTGGCAAACAGAAAAAGATTTCTATGCAGCAGGATTCTCTTTTCCGAGACTTTTGGGGCTAAAGCGTATGTGTACCGTCCTGTGGTATCATAGTCCCAGCGAGTCTGCCATTGTTCGTGTAGAGATGATTTTAGAAGCTTCTTCAAGTAAGAAGGAGGGTTGGGAAAGAATTTGTATTTGGCATGTGATGTGGCTTTGGTTGCTTCTTTTGCCAAAGAATCTGCATGCTCATTCCCCACATTACCCACATGTCCACGGACCCATTTAAAGAAGATCTTTTTTCTTGTTTCTTGGAGTAGTTTGATAATTTGTACTGCGATGAGATTTTTTGAAAAAACATCTTCTATTGCTAAGAGACTTGAGAGACTGTCCGAGTGTATTAATACTTCTTTATGAGGGGAGTTCCTAATCCACAGCTGCACAAATTTTCAGGGTGCCTCAAATACCTTCCCTAAAAAGTTTAACCGCTCTTGGACTAATGTCAATCTCTACCGCCGTGAATGACCTCTTAAAAAAGTACTAAGGATCTAGGCTTTAGTTTGTGACAGAGTTACGGAGTTGAAAATAAAACTGTTTAAACATGAATCCAAATTTTTTAAAAGTTTGAACTTTTAATTATGTACTTTGATCAATGATCTTTCTACATTTCTAAATTATAAGGTATTTCCTATTTCAATAAAGTGACAGATGTTTTTCATTACATAATCTTTGAAGCTTATTCTTCCGTATTTGCTGATTCCTTATTAAGGTATTTAAAGAATGCTCAAAATTGTTTTAAAATTATTTGGATCATTTGATGAAATTTTCTTCTTATTATACGTCAATTTATGTTGCATTTGTAGATAAAACTACATGCTACGTGTTGTGAAAAAAAAACTGTTTAAACGTTAATCCCCATTTTTTTTAAGTGTGAACTATTAATTACTCATGTACTTTCATCAAGGATAATTCTATATTTCTAAATTATAAAGTAATTTCAATTTTATTTAAGGGCAGATGTTTTTCATTACATAATCTTTGAAGCTTATTCCTCCGTATATGCTTATTTTTTATAAAGATATTTAAAAGTTGTTGAGAATTGTTTTAAAATTATTTATATCATTTGAAGACATTTTCTTCTTATTATACGTCAATTTTTGCTGCAGTTGTAGATATTGTCCGATATTAATTAACAAATTTATTACGTTATAAATGTAGTTGTAAAGTAATTCTACTGTAAAAAGTTCTTTACAATTGTTTATTTTACTACTTTCATTAACAATATTGATTTATGTATAATTGTGCTAATTAATAAACAAAACATACCCTTATTTGACTTTTTTAATGTATTTTCTCCTTACTTTTTGCCAATATATTCAGAAGGAATATGTAGCAGTCAATTCTGCTGTAGAACTAAGACACATACTAAGTCCTACTGCAATAAGTGTAAGACACAGTATCTCGAGTGTTATTCCTAACTTAGGGATGTCAATCTCTACCGGGAAACACCCGTTGAAAAAAAAAGTAATAAAGATCTAGGCTTTAGTTTGTGGCTTAGTTATTGACTTGAAAATAAGACTGTTTAAACATGAATTCCAATTTTTTAGAAGTATGAACTTTTAATTACCCATGTACTTTGATCAATGATCGTTCTACATTTCTAAATTTTAAAGTATTTCCTATTTTATTAAAGTGGCAGATGTTTTTCATTACATAATCTTTGAAGCTTATTCCTCAGTATATGCTAATATCTTATGAAGATATTTTAAAGTTGTTGAGAATTGTTTTAAAATTATTTGGATCATTTGATGAAATTTTCTTTTTATTATACTTCAATTTTTGTTGCTTTTGTAGATATTGCCCAATACTAATGAATGAATAATGAATGTAACACCTAATAAGTGTAGTTGTTAAATGATGCCACATTAGAAAGTTCATTTCAATCTTTTATTAGAGTTCCTTACTTAAAAAGTAAAAACGGAACTATTATAAGATCATTCCTGCGTCTGTCTGCCCGTTTGTCTTAGCCATCCAACTCGTAAACTATGGAACTGGGAAAGTTCAAATTGTCTAAAGTAATAAAGGCTGTTGACCCATATATTTACAGATTATTAAACGTTCTCAAATATATTTAGGAAAAATCTAGAGGGACGAATGAAGTTACTTGAAAAAATATCTCTTCTTTGTAGATAAAATAAAATATTGCGTAAGCTTTCGTAACGCCGAACTCAAAAATATATTTCTTTTATTTTTAGGTATTATATTTTCAGATATATTGTCAAAAATGTAATGCAAAAATATGTTCTTCCCTCCCTCTATTTCCGAATCTACTGAAACTAAAATTATGAAAAAGAAAAAATAGGGATAGTAGAATATAATTTAAAACTTGCGGGAAAACTATAGCGATTACTCTAAGTCATTTACTTTTATAGAAAATCGCATTGTACCGTTACACACAAATTTTAAATTCCGGCGTTGAGCAAAGGAGTTGAGGAGCGCTGGAGGTCGAAAGATATTAACCCAAGATATTAACCCTTAAAGACACAGATGGTTTGGACATCCATAAAGGCATGGGCGGAGTACTGTATGCGCCATCGACTTTTAAAGACTAGATAACATCTTTTAATGATATATTTGTGCAATGTAATACCCAGTTACTAATTCATATATTTATTGTACGTAACCCTCTGTACGCCGGTAATGCTCGCACTTGATCCGTTATTTTACTACTTTTATTAACAATTTTCATTTAATATATATCTGCGCAAAATAATAAGCAAAACATACCTTAATTTGTCATTTTTATGTATTTACTGCTTACTTTTGTCAATATATTCAGAATGAATATGTAGTAGTCGAAACTGTTGTAGAACTAAGACACTGTACTAAGTCCTACTATCACAAGCTGTGGAAATCTCATAAATATTAAACATAACCACAGTATTAATCGCAGTTCAACTTCCACGAATGATGAAATCATTCTACACATTCAAAAAATTTCCGGTCAAACCGACAAATAAAAAACGATGAATTTGCACTTGAAATCGATATATTATATGGACGTGTTCACAGAAAATTTTCATAATTCTCTGAAAATTCGCCGTGCTCGTTCGAATCTTATTCTATAAATGCTCTCCTTAGAACAGTAACGAAAAAATAATAATAAAAGCTCGAGTTTCAATGGCACACAATTGGCCTGATTGACATGTCAGATGCCGAACAAATATTTTATTTAAATGCAACTAGCGTGACATACATGATTTTTCTTTTCAATTCTCATCCCAAACATCAGTCATCAGAATGGAAGAAATGTAGAATGTTTGCAACTAACAAAAAAATTACTCCGAGCAAAGCAACTACTTGGAACACAACAAGAAGCTGGTAATGTTGGAGGTGCTTTTGTATTACAAAGATGTGAATTCTGAATTCAACAATAAAGACTGTGGATAAATAACTTCTTTGTTGCTCACGAGACGCTTAGCTAATCGGCAAAAGAACACATGATATTTCAATGTACTCGGCAAAAGATTACCAAGTAACCAAATGATCGAAAACTAATAGGCAAAAGTTTCAAAGTTGGTACAACATTAGTCGGGATGACCAACATTAGCCGATGATGATGACCAACACAAGCCGAGCAAAGCAACTACTTGGAACACAAAAAGAAGCTAGTAATGTTGGAGGTGCTTTTGTATTACAAAGCTGTGAATTATGAATTCAACAATATAAAGGCTGTAGATAAATAAATTCTTTGTAGCTCACGAGACGCTTAGCTAATCAGCAAAAGAACATATGATATTTCAATGTACTCGGCAAAAGATTACCAAGTAACCAAATGATTGAAAACTAATAGGCAAAAGTTTCAAAATTGGTTAAACATTAGTCGGGATGACCAACATAAGCCGATGATCAAAAGGCTATTTGCTCGGCGGAGAAGAAGCATTTTCTGCCAACACTGGAGAGTGACGTCATCTGGAAGAAATGCACTCTGGGTAGAACATTCGGTCGAAGTTTGGTTTGGAATTATATGCTATTTGGGTATTAAAAGAAAACGCTCTATGTAAAAGAAACTCCAAACACAAGGTTTTTCTACGTGACAACACCTTTTTACATCGGTCATAACTGATTTAAAGTTAAATACTTAATATTTTATTATATAAAAATATAATACTTATAATTAAAGTTTACTGATAAAATCCAACCAAACATAATTACCCAGATAGCATTTTTAATTTGCAGAAATTTTGCAGCAGTTTTGCTGTGAAAACCTGCAAATTTGCAGCAAGCTTAGCATGACACGACTGAAAGTTCATAACAAGACTGCAGCAAGATGACGCAAACGCCGAAGTACAACACTTTGAATTTGCAGCTAACTTGCCGTGCTGTATCATGCTGTATTACATTTATTGAAAATTAACGGCAAAAAAGTTATCAAAAATACTTCAAACTTACAGCAAACTAATAATCTTTCCGCGCGCCCACTATCAGTTTACAACTGTTGCACTATAAGTTTAACCCCTTCGGAGGAGCCCATAGACCTGATCAGGTCTATTGATGCAAACACACCGTCAGAAGGTGCATTCATCATTTTCATTACCATTTACAAGTTAAGGTAATACTTGTCCTTTCCAATACGAGACTTTTTTGGTATTTGATAAGCATAGCGTTTAGAAAAAGCGATGCCAACCGAATAAAATTACTGCAATTTCTGCGACTGTCTGTTCTCTCAACAGAGGTAATTTTTGCTTTCGTCACTTTCGTGAATTAAAGCCAGTCTTGCCATCAGTTTCACAACAAACTACTCATGCAAGTGGGGGGATGGTATACCTTGCGGGAAATTTGCTGCGAATTTCTCAATTCAAATTTGTCACGGCAAGATAATGTCAGAAAACATCAAACTTGCTGCTCATCTTCATGCTATCTGGGTACACTCGCTGCATTCACTTACCCTTGCACCAGCTGCTTTTTACATGTTTTAAAGGTTAAAATTAAAACTAAAGGACCAACATTTTCTTATCCCGAGAGATGCAAAATTCGATAAGACAGTGAATAGACCTTTCAAATAATTGATTCCATGAATCTTTTCAACGTGGAGTAAGTATGCGTACGCAGGATATTGCTTCGAGGTAGTGTATGTCAAATTTGTTTAGCTTCAAAAAATGATTTTTTTTATTTTTTCCCGGAATCTTTTAACTGTAGTAGTACATGTAACGTATGTAGAGATTAAAAGAACATATTTAACGAGGCTCCGTGCATTTTTTTATGTGCACACTGCTATTTTTTCAGTGCACCGTGTGATTTTTTTAAGTGCGTAGTGCTATTTTTCAGTTGATCCGAGTTATTTTTTAAATGTGTTGTAGATTTTTCAAGAGCGAGGGGTGATTCTGTTCAGAAAGTGAAATTTAAAGCATTCAGTTTCAAAAATTTAAATCATTTTCAAAAATTTAAATTAACATCGATCATCAGTCAGAAAATTCAACTCAATAAAAAAACTCATTTATTAACATAAAACCCTCATGATTAATATTAACCACGAGACAATCGTAATTCTCTGAATAATTACATATTTGTAATCATCTTAGTTTTAATTTATAATTATCCTTGCATTCAATAAAAATACTTAAAAGTAAAGTCCAGCAACGGGTCGAGTAACTATGGTTTACTGTTGAGTCTTTTTTGTTTGAGGATTGTAAAGTACGTTTTTGGAATTTTGCAAGAGCGTTTTCAATATTGTTCAGATGAATTCTTTATTTCCAACTTATTTTTTAGTATCAATTGTGCTGTTTTTGCAATGCCCTTTTTTATATCTCATTATGCTCTTTTTCATCCCCTCCGCTCTCTGTCTCCCCCCCCCCCCCCCCGCCGTGCTTCATTTCTTCTAGAACAAACCCTAATATGTATATATTCAGAAGTATGTGCCTCTATAACAGATTTTGGACTATTGAAAATTGAAAATTTTTAAAAGATGGAAATGCTAAAATAAATATTTTTAAAGTTTAAAAAGAATTCATCCTTTTAAACTCTCTTCTAAATTATGCTTATACGTTTAAGTTGGTGCTATTATCAAAATCTCATTATTAAATCTTTTATGCGTATATTCAAATAAAAACACATATATTTAGATATTTCTTCTGGAGAAATTAAAAAAAACGAAACTAAAGAATACTTCACACAGTTTTATACGGTATTTTTATTCTAATTTGAACCAAAATATATATTCGCAAAAGCATTACAGTAACATTAATAATTAGTTAAATCTTCATTAGTTCTCCAAACTTACATAATGGAGATATTCCGAAAACTATCTCCTTTTCGATTTATGACTCACCGTTGATATTAAACCCATCTTAGATGAAGGTAATTACACCACGAACTTGCGTCGTAATGGTGATTATATCGATTATTTTGTAATATCAACATGGAATATTAAATCTGTATTTGGTAGTCGAATTTATATGAAGAAAATGTTAGGTAATGGTATACCTTTGTGCTTTTGCGTAAATAACATAAATATTTGCATCCATAAAGCATTCTTGTTTATTCTTTCACTTATGTGACGGATCGAAAATGAACACAGCTTAAAAGAAATTCTTACTAAATGAGTTCAAACATGATATATAAAAAACATTGAAATCTATTAAGCATTTATTAAATTGAATTGGAATTATACCGGAATTTTTTAACTCTTAAAAGTTATCATATTACTTAATCATTATTTCATACAATTCATTTAATTATGTAAAAAATATCTATTTATTAACTGCAAATAAGGTATATTTATTAACGTTCTCTGACCTGTTTCTTACAATTTTCTGTATGTTAAGTGCTACAAATATGTTTAAAATCTCATTTACTACTTGTGTGATATACAAGGAAGGACAATAAATTTCGGCCGATGTGACCATAAACAAAATAATTTTGTATTAATCGGAAAAAAATCTTTATATTCCTTCGATGTAATTTCTGTCGTTTGATTCAAAGGAATATAAAGCATTTTTCCTGATTTAGGCAACTAATTATTTTATTTATGAACACATATCCAAACATTGTTGTCACACCTAGTATTTTAGCTTAAATAATTTCCTCTACTGTTAACATCTTACGGAGATTTCTACTAATGTTTAAACCTATCTAACAGAACAGTATTAGCAGGTTCTTTATAAAATGCTGTCCTTATGATATTATATATATGCTATTAAAATTATGCAACTATTGTACAACATCTCAGTTTCAGTGTCATATTCTGATGTATCTCCTTTAAAATAAATAAATTTCGATATGATATGAAAATTTATTTCATTTTCAAAAAGAAATAATATCGTATCCAAAACCAACTTCTTGTAAATCTATCTGCCTAATATAGCATTCAGAATATAGTATTTAAATCCCTTAGCTTATTTTTTTAGAACCGGACTACCGGAATTAGACTTCACCTATATACATTAGGGTGGGCCGAAAAAAACTTTTTTTTGATTTTCGATGATGGGTAGTGCGGAAAAGTGGCCACTAGTGGCACCAAGTTCACACAAAAAATTTGAGATTTTTAGGACAATTCCTATATTTGCCGCTTTTGGCTTGAAGTTTTGTAAAAGGCTGATTTTTGAACTTTTTTAGCAAAAATTTAAAAAATGTTAAATTAAACTTATTTTAATCGTATTTACTTGAAAAGGCATATTTAATGTTCCAAATGTATAAACAAGCTCTGATAATGTATTATTTAATTACTATGTGTATTTTAAATTAGACGATTTTTATAGCATTTTCGCGTTTAAGTGAGCAAAAGTTGTATGTATTGTTTGAATCTTTCAACGGTTTCTCTCTTTTGTCTTTTTTATGTCCCTTGGTCTTTCTTATTTTTTTCGATGCTTTAAGGGTCATATATTTGGGTGACGGACAGCAGAATCCCTCAGAAACAGATCTGGATGGAGAGAAGGGGGTGAGGCGAGAACTTAAGCAAACGCAGTGACTCATCGCGATGTTGGGGGAGTGAAGGAGGAAATACAAGAGGGGAGAAAGTGCGATAAGGGATGCTTATTATTTTTCAGTGCTCGGTTTCCCTGTGACATTTGTTCAGTGCAAAAGTAAAACCTTTTTCTCGTGCAATACATTGCTTTTTGGATCGTTTAATGTGCCTTTACTGTGTTTTGTTGCGTTTTATTACGACGAGTTTAGAAATAGCAAGTTCGAAAGTTCATGATCATGTAAAGACATGTGATAGCGTTAAATATAGCCATTTTGAGGCACCATGCAAATTGAAAGGCAATTTCCAACTATTGCTGACATCATGCACCACTACTATTGGTTGGGAAGCGATATAGAAGAAAATCGAGATATTTATCTTCAACCAGTGGATGATATTATTAAAATGGTAGGTGAAAAAGTTTCCGAAATCTGAATAAAATCTTCCATACCAGTGGTTTCCCAACGAACAATTAAAAGAAAGATTAAAAACTATTACAATGAGTGTAGATCATTGGATAAATCTTGTAATCATACGGGTGTTAAAGGCAAGGCTCCTGCGAAGATTTCGTACGAAATGCGGAAACCTCTCTCTTTGACATTGCAGCTTGTAAGCGTAGAGGCTTGAACAATTGTAGCTGCGACATCAGACGTAAAGTTCCACATCGGGAGGTGAACTTCTTGAAAGATCAAAAAACTGTTCGAAAAATGTTTATCGGAAATATTGATTTAAAAACAAGCAAAACTCTTGCAAAGAAAATATCGCAGAAAATGAAAGGGATACAATTTCAACGAGGAATAGTGGTTCTGCGACAAAGCCTTCAACGAGTGGAGTTAGATCCAGATGGAAGACAGTTATACTGTTGGAAGATTGAAGTAGTGGGAGCTTTCAAGCAAGCAGTTCGATTGAATCTGAATTTGAACCAGGCCCTTCAAAGCTAAACACTCCTAAATGCATATTCCTGTTTCACACAGCGTCCACCATGTCTCAGGGAAACTGAGCACTGAAAACAATAAGCATCCCTTATCGCACTTTTTCCCCTCTTGTATTTCTTCCTTCACTCCCCCAACATCGCAATGAGTCACTGCGTTCGCTAAAGTTCTCGCCTCACCCCCTTCTCTGCTTTCAGATCTCTTTCTGAGGGATTCTGCTGTCCGTTACCCAAATATATGACCCTTAAAGCATCGAAAAAATAAGGAAAACCAAGGGACATAAACAAGACAAAAGAGAGAAACCGTTAAAAGATTCAAACAATACATGCAACTTTTGCTCACTTAAACGCAAAAAGGCTATAAAAATCGTCTAATTTAAAATACACATAGCAATTAAATAATACATTATCAGAGCTTATTTATACATTTGGAACATTAAATATGCCTTTTCAAGTAAATACGATCAAAATAAGTTTAATTTAACATTTTTAAAATTTTTGCTAAAAAAGTTCAAAAATCAGCCTTTTAGCAAAACTTCAAGCCAAAAGCGGCAAATATAGGAATTGTCCTAAAAATCTCAAATTTTTTGTGTGAACTTGGTGCTACTAGTAGCCACTTTTCCGCACTACCCATCATCGAAAATCAAAAAAAAGTTTTTTTCGGCCCACCCTAATATACATTAACCAAACTTTTTAAGAAACTTTAATTTATCGAAATAGATGTCTGGGCTTGAACATACATTGTTAATTTGTAGCTGCAACTGTTTTGACTGTACATAGTTTCTTACTGTTTTCATCCTTTGAGGCGTGTTAAATAAATGAACGATTAATAGCTGATAATTACCTGTAGAATTCAACACACAACAAAATTTAAGAGCAATAAAAATTTTAAAAAATAGTTCAAAGTGTAGGGTTCCACTTATTTCATAGTTAAAAGAGGATCTCAGTATTAAGAACTTTTCGAAAACTTGCTTGGTTCCAAAATCTTAATTACGGATCGCCCACTTCAAAAATCTTCATTTTTAAGTCATCTAAATAAAAATTCTGAACGCGATATTGAAAGAAATGCTATCACAAACGAATACCGTATGAAAATCTACCAATCACAATATTAGATCAAAATTCTATGGCATGAAGTGTAATGTGAGAAAACTGTCTGGTGAACTGCTGGCGTGTTTTACATTACCTATAACTTGCTGGGAAATCATAGGAATTTAAACTGTGATTTTCCTATTTGAAGTGAAAATTTGCACTGTAACTTTCTTATAATTGTCATTTTAGTTATTGAACAGTCGTAATGACAGTGAACATATTGAAAAAGAATTTGAGTACTACTGTACAAATATATTTCATTTATTTAAATTATTTTAGTAGAAATTTCATTAAAACATGTTGTTTTTTTATTAAAATGGCATAATCGGAAAAAGTCTGTAGTTTCAAATTTTTTGCCACGGATGAAATAAATGTATTTAAAATGTACAATTTTTCTAAACTTACTTTTAGAGTACTGGTGTCATTATAAAATTTCACAGTTTCAAACGTTTAATGTAAGTTGTTGTAATTTTAAACGACCTATTAGATGAAAACTTTTTTTATAAATATTAAAATGGCTAAAATGAAAAAGTCTCTAGTTTCAAGTTTTTTTGCCATGGATAAAATAGATGTATTTAAAATAATGCAGAATTTTTCTAACCTTACTTTCAAAGTACTGGGGACATTACAAGATTCCACAGTTTCAAATGTTTAATGAGTAATTTTAAACCAACTATTAGATCAAACTTTTTTTTTGTAAATATTAAGCGGTTTGTAAATATTAAATAATATTAAACGGAAAAAGTCTCTAGTTTCAAGTTTTTTGCCATAGGTAAAATAGATGTATTTAAAATAATTTAGGTTTTTTCTAAACTCTCTTTCAAAGTACAGGTGACATCACAAGATTTCACAGTTTAAAATGTTTCATGAGTACTTTTAAACCAACTATTAAATGAAACTTTTTTTTTCTTTTTTGTAAATATTAAAATGGCATAAAAGGAAAAAATCTCTAGTTTCAAGTTCTTTAGCATGGATAAAATAGATGTATTTAAAATAATGTAGAATTTTGCTAAACTTACTTTCAAAGTACAAGTGACATCACAAGATTTCACATTTTCAAATGTTTAATGTGTAATTTTAAACCACCTATAATCTAATGCTTTAAGATACAATCAAAACTAAAATAGATATTATGTTTGAATTTATTATACATTTTTTCATTTGTAAGTTTTTGTTTATGAAGAATAAGATTGAAAAATCTCAAAATTTACTAATCATTATCTAGTAGAATGTTGTTTCTCAAACTCTGGAACGTGGAATGGCTCTAGCAGATACTCGACGAGTCTTTTCGACAACCAACATAAGGTGTGACTAGTGTTACACAAAGTTAGACATCAAGACAAAAAAATCGGGGCAAGATCTTCTAAATCGTGACATAAAAAGACATAAAGCCCTATGAAAACAGAAATTTTGTATAAAAGAATCCTGCCATAAAAGTAGAAATGTCTGTAGAAATACCATGCACTCTGCTAAGACAAAAGCCTGTTTCAAATGTCTTTTCCTCCACTTGCGATTCCGTCTTAGCATGTTTCGTTATACTAAATAAACACTCCAGTCTCAGTAGAAAGCTGCATCGTTAGGGACAAAAGAGAAAAATCCCAGTTGTATATTGTTCCAATGGGAGAGTGGAATTCTTACTTTTAAAGGGGAATTTCGTTATAAGCAGATTGCATTTACGCAAAATTTTATGAACAAATTACAGTAAAACTCGTGAAAACACAATCGCTAAGAACCGAAATAAATTACTTTTAGACAAATTTCTGTCTAGGTAGGTAGATTTTTAAGATATTCCTTTAAAAGGGACTGTAAACATTTTCCATTACCGACAGGTTCTGTCTTTAGATATTTTACTGTGTTAAGTTCTACTCGATGCAAACTAACAACTAACATGGTACTAAAATGAATTTAAAAAATTGTGAATCATGAAAAATCGGGAATTTGGGCGTCCCACGCAGTATGAACAAATTGCAGTAAAATTCGTGAAAACACAATCGCTAAGAACCGCAATAAATTACTTTCAGACAAATTTCTGTCTAGGTAGGTAGATTTTTAAAGTATTCTTTTAAAAGGGGACTGTAAACATTTTCCATTACCGACAGGATCTGTCTTTAGAGATTTTACTATGTTAAGTTCTACTCGATGCAGACTAACAACTAACATGGTACTAAAATAAATTAAAAAAATTTGTGAATCATGAAAAATCGGGAATTTGGGCGTCCCACGCAGTATGAACAAATTGCAGTAAAACTCGTGAAAACACAATTGCTAAGAACCGCAATAAATTACTTTTAGACAAATTTCTGTCTAGGTAGGTAGATTTTTAAGGTATTCCTTTGAAAGGGGCTGTAAACATTTTCCTTATCGACAGGTTCTGTCTTTAGAGATTTTACTGCGTTAAGTTCTACTCGATGCAGACTAACAACTAACATGGTACTAAAAGAAATTTTAAAAAAATTGTGAATCATGAAAAATCGGGAATTTGGGCATCCCACGCAGTATGAACAAATTGCAGTAAAACTCGTGAAAACACAATCGCTAAGAACCGCAATAAATTACTTTTAGACAAATTTCTGTCTAGGTAGGTAGATTTTTAGGGTATTCCTTTGAAAGGGACTGTAAACATTTTCCATTGTCGACAGGTTCTGTCTTTAGAGATTTTACTGTGTTAAATTCTACTCGATGCAGACTAACAACTAACATGGTACTAAACTAAAATAAAAAATTGTGAATCATGAAAAATCGGGAATTTGGGCGTCCCACACAGTGGTTACGCGAGACAGGTGTCGGAGCCCCTGAAAATCGGGACACCTGGCAAGATTAGGGGGGACGCAACTAAACACGAATGTGAAAGAAGTTTTTGTCATTGATTGTTGTAAAAATGAAAAATTGAAACACACCAGATGCTGAAGATGATTTATGACTCTTAACCCTTTGTATCACGGAGGTCAGTTTTTCATCGTTATTGCTAAAATGAACTTCGTAAATTTTGTAAAATTAAAAAGGCTGGAGACATTCAAAAGTAGATTTTTTTACAAAGGTAAGTTAATATACGTTACAATTGTGTAATTACAAAATTCACAATATTTATGATAAGTATGTACTTTTCCGTTTATTGCAGATGTGAAAAAAATACCTTTAGTTAATAATTTTAGGGGCGTTTGTAATGATATAAATACGTAGCACCTGTAGTTGTCGTCTGGTCCGTCTGTCTGTTTGTCTATCGATCTGTTCGCTTATAACAGCGCAAAAACTACCCAATCGAATGGTTTGAAATTTAATATATATATTCATTGCAGAATGATAATCAAATCAAAACTTAAAAAGAAATTAATAACAGTTTTCTTCACTCTATTAAATCCCGTCATACGTAATTAATTTAATGATATCCCTTGATAGGTAATGATTCTGAGTTGCCATTGTGATTAAGTTTTATTTAAGATGGAGTCATATTATTTCATTATTTCTGAATTTAATATACAGGTGTTTATAAAGTCCCGGACCCATTTTGATGTTTAATAACTCATAAAATAATAAAGATAGATTAAAATTAATAACATAAATGGTTAGATAGACTCAAAAAGTTTCATGACCCTTGTCAATGAACTTCCACGTGTGCTCCCTTCGTTGCACGGAGAATATCAAGTCGATAGTCAATTTCACGCCAGTTAGCGGCAAGCATGTCGACATCCACGGAGGCTATTGCGGTTGTTATTCTGACTTTGAAGTCATCAATGTTCGACACTCTCCTCCTGTAGACATGTTGGAAAACTTCGTATTTCCACAACTAGAAGAGCTTCAGCCACATGTCATTTTGCAACAAGATGGTGCACCACCTCATTGGGGTACCATCGTTCGTACTTCTTTGAATGACCATTTTCCAGGAAGATGGATTGGGCGAGGAGGTCCAACTTGGCCACCCAGATCACCTCATATAACGCCGCTGGACTTTTTCCTTTGGGGATTTGTAAAGGACAATGTTTACAGGAGGAGAGTGTCGAACATTGATGACTTAAAAGCCAGAATTACAACCGCAATAGCCTCTGTGGATGCCGACATGCTTGACGCTACCTGGCGTGAAATTGACTATCGAATTGATATTCTCCGTGCGACGAAGGGGGCACACGTGGAAGTTCATTGACAAGGGTAATGAAACTTTTTGAGTCTATCTAACCATTTACGTTATTAATTTTAATCTATCTTTATTATTTTATGAGTTATTAAACATCAAAATGGGTCCGGGGTATATAATCGTAATAAGTTTTGCATTCATGAATTTTTGCATAAGAGTGCAACAGCTATTGCACCAAGATCTGAATATTTACAAAACTAGTTATAGTACGAACGCAACTCATTTGCTATGTTTAACGTACAATTTCCGACTTGTTTATTTTTATGTTCTATTTTATTTTTTACATGCTTACCCACATAGTAATTTTAGTTTGCAGAAAATTCCCAGAAGTTCCAACTTTCCAACTTTGCAGACGTACGAAGTTGCAGAAACGTCAGCATAACAAGGCTGCAGCAAGATTACGCAAACGCCTAAGTGACCATACTTTGAACTTGCAACTAATTTGTCGTGCAAGTTAAATTCTTGCTATATCAAATTTGTTGTACATTAACGACAAACAAGTAGAAAATTTAGTTCTGCCATGACAAAAGTACTGCAAACTCTTTGCAAGCTAGTAGAAAATTTAGTTTTGTTCTTTCAAAAATACTGCATACTTATTGCAAAGTAGTAATCTTGTAATGCCACACTATCTGTTTAGAACTGTTAACTATAAGTTTAACCCCTTCAGTCCTATTGACGCATACGCACTGATGTATACGCACAATCAGAAGGTGCATGCATCATTTTTATCACCATTAACAAATAAAAGTAATATTTGTACTTTTAAATTGGAGTCTTTTTTTGGTATTTGATAAGTATAGCGTTTAAAAAAAGCGGTGACAACCGAATAAAATTTGTGTAAGGAATGCAGTCCTAAAAGGGTTAAAAATCATAATACTCGAATGGGGTTAAAGGCAAAAATAAATAAATAAATAAATATCAATTAAAACGATATTTTTGAAAAATCCAATAATATTGAGAAAAATTCATTTAAAAACTAAAATTTTCAATATAAATTTACAATGGCCGAAGACGTAAACATAACTTAGTAAATTAACATAAATTTTTAATTTATAAGATTTTTTATATGAAATGAATTTTAGATTATAGATAAAATGTTACTTTACAAAAAATAACTACATTTGAAGAGTTAAAACAATAAATTCCTTTTTCTGGGATCCTTAACTTAACCAATGAATGAAATTTCCAAATAAAATTTCTGCAATTTCTGCGCATGTGCTGATTGTTTATTCTCTCAACAGAGGGCTTTTTCGCTTCCGTCCCTTTCGTGAATTAAAGACAGTCTTGTCATCAGTTTCACAAGAAACTACTCATGCAAGTGGGGGGATGGTAAACCTTGCGGGACATTTGCAGGGAATTTCCCAATTGAAATTTGTCACGGCAAGATAATGTCAGAAAAAAATCAAACTTGCTGCTAATGCTCATGCTATCTGGGTACTTAAGCACGGGAAGAAAGGAAAACACCAATGTTAGGTCTATGGGGGCGTTGATTTCAAATTTCTCGCTTTGATTTTAATATTTTTGAAAGACTTTTATTTTTTGCATTGGATAGCTGATTATACGATCTACATTCGAGCTAGTTTATACTTTTTCAATTTTGAGCATAGTTTTTTATATTAGGAAAGTTCAATTTCAGAACTGATTAGAACAGGTTCCCAAAGTGAAAGTAATTTTTTTTTTAAATCTTAAACCAAAATCGAAAAATCCCGGCTATAGATTGTCTTCAGCTAAACTATGAAAAAAAAATAAAATCAAAGCGAGAAATTTGAAAATAACGCCCCATAGGATTAATATTAACGTTCTCCTTAACATCATCTGAGTAAATATTTCTAAAATCGAAGTTGTTGAGTGACAAAAATTTAATCAGCAAATTAACACCACGCATTTCATATACATGCAAGACTAAATAATTGCTCCCATCACATGAAAAAAACTTTTAAAGCGTACATTGATTACATAATAAGAGTATGTATTTGTATCACGTTTTCTTTATTTACGTTTTTCTAGTCATGATACTACCAGTAACGAAAAGAAAACAAGTCGGAAATTGCACGTCAAACGTAGCAAATGAGGTCCGTTCTTGTTTTAACCCCTTGAGGGGCGGTGGGATATATTATCCCTTTAAGACCCGGTGGATTTGTAAACAAAACTTGTCATGCCTGTAGAAAGTAAAATATGGACTGGAACCGCTACCTGTTGATAACAAATGATACTTTACTCTATCTGCTAACCAGAACGATCGTTCGATTCGAGTTTTTATTACATACGACTCAGAAGCAAGCATTTAAATGAATGTCTAACCCGCACAATCGTGCGGGTTGGATCTTAAAGGGTTATATTCAACTTAATTTAAACAAGATTCTCACCAGAAACTTTTAACAAAATTTTATTTTTTTAACTTTGAAGGCAATGTGTGCAAATTTGAAGGAATGTTGAAAAATTAAGAACTTGCGGGATCTTTTGCAAGTATTATCGAATGAGTTGTGGTGCTGATAGTGACACTTAATAGTAACTAGTTCGTACGAATAAGTGACTGTTTCCTGAACTTGATGCATCATAGTAGTAATATACAGAGGGTTCACCGACGACAATAATGGGTACTGAGGACCCATTTAAATTTTCTGACAATGCACTCCGCATCCTGAATGGAGAGGAGAAATCAGATTTAGCTGCTGCGTGGATGGAATTTCCCGGAGTAGCGGATGAAGTACAAAGACTGGTTGTACAGCAATTCCTGCAAGATTGTGATAACTTCATAATGAGATTTTTAAGTAAAGATGACTACCTGACGAATCCTCAACACAAGACTAGCGTGAGTAATCTTCTCAATAATCTTATGTTTTTGTTCAATGAGCCATTTGACCCTCTAAAATTAAGTCAACTAAGAGAGTTTAAAACTTTTATCTATGATCATGACTATGATCTAATTGACATCTTAACAAAACTCAAGGCAATTGCGGTGAACTCAGATGACGGCTTCACCCCTGCTAATACACTAAAACGTAGGAGAAATGGTCTCAAATCTACTGTTCCCTTAAAGAACAAATATGCCAATATATCTGAAAAATACTTAGACGAAAATAACATGGATTCTTCTGAGCCCCCTCAAGGAGAGTCAGCCGGCAGCTCCACTACTGAAGTAGTCCCTAAAAAACCAAAAATTCACCCCTTCTATATTGAGTTCCAAGGCAAGTGGACGGAACTTGCAAGTGAGATTAAAAAACTCAACGATAGCAATCCCTTGATTAAACTAGACGGTGAATTACTCAAAATCCACTGTAAAACTGATGCAGATTTCCGTAAAACACAAGACTATCTTGATTCTAAAACAATTCCTTATACAACCCTGAGCCCCGCGGAACAGCTCCCCAGGAAAGTCGTCATTAGGGGAATTCCCCCATATACCGACCCCCAGGTCATAATTGAAGCTCTAAAAGAACATAATTTCGTGGCCAATAGAGCCTCGATGATGAAAAGTAGAAGACCGGTCGTCCAATGCCCCTCTACGTCGTCAATGTTCTCCCACGTGAAAAATTCGAAGAAATCTACCAAATTTACGAAATTTGCTACATTAAAGTAGATATTGAGCGTTTTAAAGGCACTAACATCGTGAAGCAATGCTACCGTTGCCAGAAATTTGGACATTCCAGCGAGATTTGCCGCCTGCCGCCAAAATGCGGCAAATGTTCGGAAGAGCATCTAACTCCCCAGTGCAATAAAATTGGAAAGATCATCCCCAAATGTTCAAATTGTTATGGTGAGCACGTGGCTACTTACCGTGGTTGCCCCAAAACCCCCCAGTTTCATAGAAAACAGCAGGACCCCAAAACCGTCCGTAAAGAAAATCCTAAAATCATTCCGAATGCAATGGCGGAACTTTTATCTACATATAATTATGTCCGTAAGCCAGAGGCAAAAAAAACAGAAGAAAAACCTACTGAAGCCCCGGCTCCGCTCCCTTCTCCCACCCAAGACCCTAACTCCGAAAACACTATACCAAATAAGCCAAATGACACTCAAAATGCAACACCAGAACAACCCACTAGTTCTAATTATGCTAATGACTTAAAAGAAATATTCAAGACCTTCAAGGAGATGAAAAAACTCCTGAAATTTAACAAATTCATCCAATGTTTCAAAAATATTGCTAACCAAACTAAAAATATACAAGATCCAATAGAAAAAATACTCATCCTTATGAGTGCTATAGAAACTTTAGCCACGGAATTTAACACATTTAATGATGAGTAATTCCTCTTCTACCTTTTCCTCACTAATTTTTCTTTCCTGGAACTGTAACTCCTTGCAGAATAAACTTAACGAACTTAAACTCTTTATTCACGAACTTCCCCAAATTGATGTTATTTTCTTACAAGAGACTTTCAACCCCACTTTCAACATTAACATCCCTGGGTACAGGCTATTCCATACACCTCGTGCAGATGGTACGCACAGAGGAGGTACCGCTATTTACATCAAGAACCATCTTCCACACTACCAATCGCACAACCACACCTTTAATGACCTTGAGTATACCAGTATTAATCTTCAACTTCCTCATATCAATATTAAATTAGCTTCTATTTATGCTCCACCCACTGGTAACTTACCTGTTAATAGTCTTACACAGCTTTTTTCTCAACATCACCACTGCTTTTTCGTAGGCGATTACAATGCCAAAAGCAGACGCCGGAATTGCCAAGGCAATTCTCGGCGGGGTACCTCTCTTCACAACTTAGTCCAAAACTTAAAATTAAACCTTCATGCACCACCCAGACCAACACACACTACCAAAGTGCCTGGTGCCCGGGACTCTATCATTGATCTTGCTCTTTCCAAAAATCTTCCTTACCCTATCTACTCTACAGTTATTAATGATCTATCCTCTGATCACCTCCTGTCTGCTTTAAAATAGATATTATTAATCCTCTCCCACCCCCCTTCCGTGGCTATTAACTGGAATAAATTTACTAATTACCTTAATTCTCAGGACATCACCTTCCCTGATATTAACAATACCGATGACATTGATGCGGCTGTTGAACATGTCAACTCTCATATCACTAATGCTCAAATTTTTTCTACATTTAATACCTTCAAAAATAATTTTGCCTTCGTCCCACCCCGTTATATTTACAACCTTATCAAACAGCGTAATCGGCTCCGGCGACAATTTCAAAATTCAAGAGACCCTTCCATTAAACCCCTTCTCAATAGGTTAAACAATAAAATTAAAAACAGTCTTTATAAAGAAAAACAGAAAAATTGGAACAACTTTCTCAAAACTTTATCGTACGAGGACAACTCTCTTTGGATCCTTAAACGCAAACTGAATAAACATTACACTTCCATCCCCCCCCCTCACAACTAATAATGTTACTGCTTATACTTACCAAGAAAAAGCTAACATGCTTGCTAATTCTTATGCCACCCAATTTTCTCCTAATCGTACCCTTGCAAACCAAGCTCGCCTTGATCATGTTAACGAGACAGTTCGGAACTTTTTGGCTACCCCCCATCAAGATCCCCCCCCCTAAAATTCAACCTATTGTTATCCACAATATTATCAAAAAACTCAAAAAGCGTAAAACCCCAGGATACGATAAAATTACTAACTCTGCTCTTAGAAACCTTCCTCCTAATTGCATAATCTATATTACTGACCTCACTAATGCTATCTTAAAACATAACTACTTCCCTAAACCTTGGAAACTTTCTATAATCTCTCCTATTCCAAAACCTCGAACTAACCTGTCAGACCCCACTAATTACAGACCTATCTCCTTGCTACCTTCTATCAGTAAAGTTGTGGAACGTGTCATTCGTACCCAGTTGCAGGATTTCATTCAACAGCACAACATTCTCATGCCCGAGCAGTTTGGCTTTCGCCCAAAACACTCAACACAACACCAGCTTCTTAGGGTTGTTGAGTTTCTCAGCGAGAAACTCAATGCAAAAACTCCCGCAGCTGCCATCTTTCTTGATGTCGCAAAGGCATTTGACAAGGTCTGGCATATGGGCCTCATTTACAAACTAATTCAGCTCGGTTTTCATCACAGACTTATACATTTAATATATTCGTACCTTTGCGACCGCTCTTTTCAAGTCCGCATAAACAACATTCTTTCTATTATTCTCCTTATCCTAGCGGGCATCCTCCAGGGGAGCGTGTTGGGCCCATTTTTATTTAACATTTTCTTTAACGATATCCCACGCTCCTTGCACACTCACCTCACTCTTTATGCGGACGACACCTGTATTTATGCTTCGGCATACCACCTGTATACTCTATACAGGTACCTACAGACTCATGTTGATGACTTCATGAACTGGTGTATGCTTTGGCGCGTTGTCATAAATGAAACTAAAACTACTGCAGTATATTTCTCTCGCAAAATAATTTTCCCTGACAGAATCATTATTAACAACACTGTTATCCCTTGGTCAGACCAAGCTAAGTATCTTGGGGTCATTCTGGACAGCCGCTTAACTTGGAAAAAGCACATTTTCTCCATCAGAGGTAAAGTCGCTGGAGCCTTTAACTCTAATGAAATCGTAGCGGAGCTGCCGGGTTATGACGCTTTTGAACCCCATCATCGGAAACGGCCCAGGTTTTCCATAATTATGGACACTCAGTAACATCTGAGTTCTCCACGCTATATTTTGCCTCTTGTTTTTTTTTTTTTTTTCTCTTCCTTTTTATATATTTTTCTTTTCAAAAAAAAAAAAAAAACTCTATATATCTATAGAGACCATAAAAATTGTAAAACTTAAAAAATAAAATGTATGGCCCTGATTAGTCCCTTGTTTGGTTGGATGTTGTGGTCTTTGCCACCCTAGCTTTTCTTGCCCATGCTTGGTGAGTGTTTCTCTGAACAGTACTAACATTAACTTTCTAAATTCCTTATAGTAGTTTTACAACTACAGTTTGACTTTACTTATTTTAAGATTCCTGTATTTTTTTAAGATTTATCGTTAACTTTCTTTCATCTTAAGTTTATACTTTAAAATTTAATTTTATTCCTTTTTTTCTTAAATTTCTTATTTTTTCTTGTTAACTTCTTTTACTCTTTTAGTAGCTTTGCTACAGTTTAACTTTTTCCCAATGGCTCATTAAAACATAAGACATTTCAATTTCCTAGTATGGGTGTTAAGCTGCTATCAGCTAGGAAACCCTTAATGCTGATTACCTGTTCAGTTGAAAAATTGCTTTCCTTTATTTAAAAAAAAAAAAAAATCGATTATTCCGGTAAGAATTCAATATTGCACAGACATTCATGCTTGCCCCTCAAAGGGATAACTAGTTTTATAACTATTCAGATCTTGGTTCAATAGCTGTTGCACATTTATGTAAAAATGCATGAATTCAAAATTTATTACGATTATATATATTAAATTCAGTAATACGGAAATAATAGGACTCCGCCTTAAATAAAACGTAATCACCATGGCAACCTAGAATCACTATCTATCATGGATATCATTGAATAAATTACGTATGATAGGATTTAATAGAATGAAGAAAACTTTTATTCATATATTTTTAAGTTTTTATTCGATTTACATAAAATTTTAAATGACTCAACAAAACGATTATATATATTAAATTCCAAGCCATTCGGTTGTGTAGTTTTTGCGCTGTTATATGCGGACAGACAGATGGACGGACTAGGTGGTGTGTATTTATATAATTACGAAAGTACCTAGAAAAAGGCGTACAGATTGGTACACTAAGGTACACTGTTAAAAATTTGCAGCATTCTGTCCAGTCATTTGACCGTTTTTTCCGAAAACGGTTACACAACTGTAATTTAACACTATTCTGACCATATTATTGGCCATTTTATGGTCAGAATATAGTTAAATTACGGTTATGAAACCGTTTTTTCAAAAAACGGTCGAATGACTGGGCAGAATGCTGCAAATTTTTAACAGTGTACATGTTATTCTTGAATGGGTATAAAAATCATAAAAGTATGGATCTACTGCAGTGGAATAATAATAGCTTAAAAAAAATTAATGCTTCCCCCTATACGAACATTTTGATTTTCGATGGAAGGAAAAAATCCTCTTATCATATTAGGATACAATTCCTTATATTTATGTAAAAAATATCCATTTATATTTAAATTTGAGAATGTGCTCTTTTATCGGAGAGAAATAATGCAATGCTATTGCATTCAATGCGATACAAAGAAGAAGATTCGAAACAATGATCGAAAAGAATAACTGCAATAAATTTTCTACGTAGAAATACGGAAAAGTATAACTCTCCAAGGTCAAATTTGTTTCCTTTCTTTTTACTTTAAGACAGCCTGCGAAAATGTTAAAACATATCAATAGATAGTGAATATATGGTTCGCGGAGGAAAAATAATGATATCATTTTCTTCAGTTGACTTACAAATATATAAAATAGATAAATTTGACGAATACTTAAATTGCTATGATAAAATATCGTGTGGGGGAACATTTATTTTAATATGTAAACTAGTTTTTAAAAAATGTTTACATACGACTGATGTACCACTACTTTCTCGACAACAAATTCGAATCGAATTGCGACAGTGTATTGATCCTGCAACTGTCTTGGATGAGTTCGTTATTCAAGTATGTAACTTTTATAGTTTGTTTACCTGGACACACAAAAGTAAAACTTGTCATCACTGAAACGCCCGAATAAAAACCTACTTGATACAGTGTGTAGATCTAGCATGTATCTTGGATAAGTTCGTTTATCAGATATGCAGTTCTTATTGTTCGTTTACATGGACACACAAAGACTAAACATTCAAAATTATTCATCAGGATAATGTCCGAAATACTGAAACAATTCGAGCATATTCATGTAGCATTTGGTTATAGAGTTATTGTAAGGCATATTGTAAAAAAAAAAAAAAAAGCTAACCCACAAGATGTTTGCATTAATCCTGAAATAAGTACATCTGCCTGGGTTAAATATACCGAATGAATAGAATGGGAAAATATTAGACATTAAAACTTGTTTTTATATATATATATATACGTTGCAGATATCTGTGAAAGGAAAGATATCGTAACGGAAATTATTCAAGCTTTTTAGGTAGATTTCGTATGAAATACTATCTATTGCAATTTCCTCTATGTTGGAATTTCTAAAATTTTTTTGCAGATCTACACTGTGGGGGGGGGGGGGAAGCCCCCATACTTTCAACTGAAGGACTGTCGGTAGTGAACAAGACTGGGTTGTATACAGCTAGTACATAAAATTTATCGCAAAACCTACGAAGGAGCTCTTATCCTTTAAGAAAACAAACTGCAAATTTTACATCATCAGAAGTCATTTTATTTTGAAGATTCACGAAAACAGTTTGCCAGGAGTGGTCCTTTTTCCGAAAAGAAACAAGTCTTTACAGCATGAAAGTTAAAAGCAGAATAACGGTATTACAAAGTCGTTCCACGACAACATCTCACGAAATTTAAGCCAATCCGAGAATCATGCTAACGTCAGGAATTAACCGTTGAATGAAAGCCTAAGGGGATATTTAAATAACTGGCGAGAAATAGCGTCAGGGTTACAATATATATCGTACAATATATATCGCCAATATATATCGTACAGTAACTCTACGAATCACAGACAGCGAACCTACGAGATGTTTACATTAATCACTTATATAATTATATTACTATATTATTATAATTATATTATTATATTATATTATAATTATATTATAATATAATATTAATATTATATTATAATTATATTATTATATTATTAATTGCTTATATAAAGTGCATCTGCCTGCGTTAAATTTATCGAATGAATAGAATGGGAAAATATTAGACTATAAATATTGTTATTTTTATGTACGTTGCAGTCATCTGTGAAAGGATAGATATCGTACCGAAAATGATTCAAACTTTTTAAATTTTTATTAACTTATTTCTGCGATAATGAAAAAAAAAGGATAACTGCAGCTGCATAAACATGACAGGATGTATCTGGTCATGAGAAAGACATAAGTTAATTTTAAAGCATAAAACTATTATGAACTTTTTGAATAAATAGGAGAGAAAAGGAATAATATTTAATTAAAAATTACATAAAAAGAAAATATACGATGTCTAATCATAAGGCATATCAACAGTTGACAACTAGTAAATCTGCAGATCAGGAGCCTCAACGTCATCTTTGCAAGTCATTGTTTTTTAACACTCATTGCATAATATTCAACTTCCTACAAATCGCTTTTTAAAGTTTTCAAATTACATAAATATTTATGAGCATACAAGATACTTCGTAAAGTTTCAGAAATTAAAAGGGTTAAACAAGTGGTTGTACATTGATGTTCTGAAATTCTGATGAACTACTTATTCTGGTAACTTTTTAAATCAAAAATTAGTCTTTTTAAATTTACATTCGTAATTTTTTATTGATTGTGCGGATGGTTATAGTATATCTTAGATTTTTTTACGCTGTGATTTATAAGGATAAGCAGAAGTTTTTTTTTTTATAAATTAATAAAATTTAAATTTTAAATAAAATATTCATGTTAACCGTACACAGACAATAAATCTTGAAGTAACGCAAAAAAAAAAAAAAAAAAAAAAAAAAAAAACTGATGAAGTCAAAGAATTTGGTCCCTGTTCCACGTGCTTGTTTTGTTTGGGCCGAATGAGGGCATTTAAATCTGAGCGATAACGCACATCGTATTGCAAACTGTTTTTACGGCATACTGCATCTCCATCTATCTCTTTCCTCCGTCAATAATAGTTAATTTTATTTTACCCAAGATCTTTTTATTCCAGCATCTTTGTTAAATGACGTCTATTTCACCTGCTATGCGTACTTACTCAAAACTTTTCATCTTGTTATATTAAGAAATACTCGAGAGTTTTCTTTTTATTTCCAATATGCCGCCATATTAATTTTTCTATTCTTAATTTTATTTTTCATTTTCCTGTTTCACGACAAAACATTTCAATTGAAAATTGTTTAAAAGAAAATATTATTCCGGGTTTTGATTTTCTTGGCAACAATTAAAGAAATATTGGTAAATGTTATGGGAAAATGTTACGTTATTTTCTATGAAAATAATGAACGTTTGTATTTTTAAGCAAAATATTTCAATAAAATAAATAAAATAAAAGAAATATTGCCTATTTTTATTTCTGGGCTAAAATCCTTCTATATTCAAAGATACAAATGCATTAATTCATCTGTTTTGACGTTGGCTTTACTCAAGCATTATACACGCAATTATACTAATATTATTAGGACCAAATATGTTGCTAGGCAACAGAGAAAGAAAAGGAAAAAAATGAAATATGCATTATGTCAAATTGATAAAACAAAATCCTTTATATTATTGCAAAACATGCATAAAATTCCCCCCAATATTATAAACCTAATTAAAAAAATCTCGCAAATATATTGACAATTTATTGGAATAATTTAATAATGTTATTTAAAAATTTCAGCATCAAAAATTTACCATTTAAATCCATTTTTCATATGAGCCATTTCTTTCAACAAATGAAAATCTGAAAATCGTCTGACTTGCCATTGAAAAGCATTATAGAGCAAAATAAAATGTTCCATATTTCCCGAACGAATGAACCAAATTTAACCAAAAACTATACAGCTAAGTCCGGGTACCTCATCAACATGCCCAGTGAATTTCAAGCCGATCGGATGCTTTTTGCGGCAGTTATCGCGGAACAGACAGACAGACTAACAGACAGACAGACTAACAGAAACCAAAACTTTTCGTGTCTCCACAGTAAGCCTTCACTGACGTTTCGGCAATAAAAGAATGTTAAAACCCAGCTCTAAGGAGGTCCGGGGCTGAAAATTCTCCAAAAAAAATGCATTTTTATTATTATTATTATTGTCTTAAAAGTATACTGAGTTTTTAGCGTTAAATATCGCAAACCGCATGCTTTTACCTTCCTTAGATCCAGAGATATAACACCTTTTGCCTTCAGAATCGATGGATCAGCTGCTCTCTGACGAGAACTTTAACTTCATTTATCTCAGAATGAATTTTTTCACGATGTGTCAACTTTAAAAGAATATATCTAATGTTTCTCGCAAGATATTTGTATGAAATTTTCAACAGAGATTTTATGCTACATTTCCAACAATATGTCCTCAGGATTTTTAATTTTGAGTGATAATTGTGAAAATATGCTATTTAATGCAAAACTTATTCATAAAAAAACTTCATTTTTTACTTAATTTTTTTTTATAAAATTCATATACAATATTTTAAGAAATCCTGAAGACAAATTAAAATGACACACTTTCTGTACACAAAAGCGTAAAAATTTTGTAAGTACTTCCAGAGTTATATCAAAAATTAAATATGTTTAAAATTTTAAAATTTAAACTTTTTTAAAAAATAGTTAACATTTTTAAGACTTTTTTTTACGTGCAATATTCTTATTATATGAAAACATATTTCAGAAAACAATTTTATAACAATCTCTATAAATAAAAAAAAAACAGAATTTTGAGCCTCGGACCCCCTTAACCAATTTTCTAAAAATAATGATATTTGGAAAATAAGTTTAAATTAAGACGTATATACTCTCAAAGAAGGATTTCGAAGTATATTGCAAATAAAGTTGATTTAAATCTTAAAAGTATTCATTTATGTTCAACACTTAAATAATATTTGCCAACTAGACAGACTTTTTTTATTCTTGTTTTTCTTTAAAATATTTCTCTGGTACTCTCCAAAAAAGGACAAAAAAATCAATTTTGTGTATAACTAACGATAAACACGGTAAAATAAATAAATAAATGCTATTAAGGAAATAGATATGTTTAATGGCTTGGTTATTTTTAGCGAAAGCTGTGAAATCTATAATATGGTTAGTTACTAATTTGTTCATATAAATATATTTGTAGTATGATTTGCAATATGCAAAATTTCTGTGTTAATTTTTTTTTATTATTAGTTATGTGCAACATATATCCCTTAGCTTTACAAACTTCTTATAGGTATTCATAACCTAGTCTGAATGTTCACCAGTTGCGAAGGTATTTATTTTCTAAATTTCTTTGAGCTTTTAACGATTTATTTCTAAATTTTACCTTTTAAAATAGCAACACTATTCACAAAAAATGTTTTCACGATATATTTAGTTCATTCAAGTAAAGTAAGAAGAACATTTTATCATGTTCCATTCAAAATGAACTTAAAAGCATTAGTTACATAAAAGATTTCAGAAAAATGTCAAATGATGAATCGTTTTTAAAAGCTTGCTTTAAAATATCTTTTTGCAATACTGGAAGATTACTGAAATATTCGGCTGATGATCTCCAAATAAACCCCGAGAACCTTTTACTTTTTAAAACGTGTGTTTTCATCAGATGGAGTGTTAGACGAAAAGAAGTGTATTTAAATAAAATCCATTTCTGTATGTAATAATTTCTTTAAGAAATATTTCAAACTGTCTTTGAAGAAGATAAATAATATAAAGTATTACAACTAATATCCTAAAATTAGCAGTTTCTTTTATTTAAAAGAAAATAAATTTTCTGAATATTAACCATCAAAATAATGATCACTAATTTCTTATAAAAACTTCTTATTTTTTTTCCGACTATTCTATCAAGAGCATTTTACTATGCTGTATTCAATATCAACTGAAGAGTATTAGTTACATAAAATCTTTTAGAAAACTATTAAATGATGAATGCTTTTAAATCATGCTTTAAAATGTTCTTTTGCAATTCCAAACTATTCGGTTGGTGATCTCCAAATAACTCACCGAGAGGATTATTCTTTCTAAATGCGTGTGTATCAGATGAAGTGACATATAAAAGGAGTGTATTAAAATAACTTTTTCCTTCTTATACAACCATTTTTAATGGTAGATTTCAAATTGTCTTTAAAGCATACATTTAATACCGTAGCAAATACAATAGCAAGTATATAATAGTAGCAAGTACGATATGAAAGAATAACTGAAGTACTAAAATTATTATGATATGAATATATGTGACAACATGTGAAAAGGGACAGACTCAATAGATAGCAAATATAAGAGTTTAATGCAGATCTAGACTAATGTTAAAGACTTCAATACAATCTATATACAATTAACATTTACAATTTTGTGAGGGAAAAGGTTTTTGCTGAGATTTACCGGCCGTCAGTACTTCGACGCTATCCGAGCTTTGCTGGGACGTCTTACTAGGTGTGTCTCGAAAAGGAATTCTATCGTGGATTTTAACCTTCGGTTCTCAGGATGGAAATACAAAATCACCCAGTTTTTTCAAGTTTATTGTCTTTTCAATTTTGCAAGCTTTGATAGTTCTCATGAGAAAGAGCTGCACCCTTCCGCTGCGGTCAGGATACGACCAGGATGTTTTGGGAACGCAAACCACATCCAGAAGAGGTGCCTGAGTTTGACACTTTACGGCGGGTGGTCTGAACGCAGTCGTAACTTTTATGTCCAATTTGATTGCAAGAAAATCACTTAACTCCTTCGTTTTTATGGACACAATCTTTTGCAATCTGTCCGGATTGTCCGCCAGCGTAACAGATCATTTTCGGCGCTTTTTTGGTGTGTAAGGGTTTATTAATAACATGTGTGGTTCGTGGCTGTGACTGGCAATGGTGGAGAGCTTGATCGCAAATTTGTTGATATATTTCAAGTTTACTTTTGAATTCAGAGAGAGTGTGACAGCCAAAATGAATTTCTTTATTATTAGGCGTATCTCTAATACCGGTGATAAAGTAATACATGAGTGATGTATCGTCTATTTTAGCTCGCTGGGCAATTTCTTTCATAACAAGAAAATACTCACTCATTTTTTCGTCGGCTTACAGGTACGTGTAGCTAACAATTCGTGTATTTGTGCGGGAGAGGAAATATGCGCTAACTCGTGTATCAAAGCTTGTTTTAATAGTGCGTAGAATGTTAATGCAGGCTCACTGTGGACGAATAATAACGCGGTACTTTTGAGAGCTCTTTCGACGAAAAGAAATTTTTGTAACTCATTAAGTTGAAACATTACGGCGAAACCTTCAAATCTTTTTAACCATTGTAAAATATTTTCTACTGGCTTACCAGGAATAGGTGTAATTAAATTTTCGAAATCGGTAAAGGTACTCAATTGATGCGGTGCAGAATGAATGTCACTTGGTATATTTGGGGCAACGGGTTGTGCGTTTTGAGGGGAAATTGCGGCAGTGTGTTGCAAAGTAGTACTGGAAAAATTGGATGTCTAGCTGAGTTGCAAAGTATTGCGAGAGTCATTGTCCTCGGGAATTTCAATTTCTGAGTCAGACTATGGTGAAATGGAGGGCTGAAATTCTTCTAGATCTGACAGTGCTTCAATAATGCGTCGGGAAATGTCAGCTTCGTTACCAGCGATGTCACGGCATAATAAATTTTCTATTGAAATGAGTTGGGCTAAGGGGAAGTTTCAGCTGCGGGCAGGATGCGGTCGGGATGTTTTGGGAACGCAAAGTCCATCCACATATATGTACATTTTTTATTATGTATATTTCCTGAGCTAAACGCATTTTTCTCAAAACAAATCAAAGCGCGAATGCTCATCTGTGTGGAGATATTTATTTATTTACAACTTTTTAAAAGCATTTAACGGCTTATTCCTGTACTGATGTGAAAAAACTAAGCAACAAACAGAAAAGGCTAATTTTCGCGCATGTAAGTACACAAAAGAAAGCAATATAAATATCAGGAGCATCAAATAGTTACTATCCCTACAAGACAGCTAATTGATGTGGCATCTTTTTTAAGTCATGTATGATCACAAGTGTCGTAGTCGCTACGGTGAAAAAAATATGAGATGGATCTTTTATCCGTCTCATTATTTCTCTCAAATGATTGTTATAGTGTGAATCCACTGAAAAGTGACTGTGACTCTTTCTTTGTGATGGGTCATCAGGTGTCATTACAATGAAGTCACCTTGTGATTCTCATGCGACTGTCATTTGAAATCTTTGTGAGCATATCATATTCCAATGAGTCACAAAATAATGTCACAAAAAAGTCGCATGGCGATTTTCCGGTGACCGTGACTCTACTGTGAAGTCGCCATTGCGTTCTTTGTGAAAAGTTACCAGATGATTTGATTTTCTGTCTAATGGGAACTCGTCACAATCTAGCTATCTTCATGACTTTACAATGGAGTCTCCAAATGACAGTCACATGAGAGTCACAAACTGACTTCCTTGTAAAGTCACCTGGTGATGCGTTACAAATCAGCAGTTATGGTGACTTCTCAGGGGAGTGACCAAATGAGAGTAAGGATGAGACGAATGAAAGATACCACGTTTCAGTTCATTGTAGTGACTGTGACACTTGTTACCTGAGGTCAGAAGTTGCGCGTTACAAGTAGAGAAACTACAATAACCGCTACTTTTTACAGCAGTTTGTTGCGTAGTGAGCTACATATTCAACAATGTAGCGTAGCGAGTAGCCCGATGCAAAAAAATTGTTTTTTTTTTGTAGCAAGAAACGACGATACTTTAAAAGGCACTTTAGGAAATGAATGTGCCATTCTACAAATCACGTGACCGTAATTTGTTTCTATTGTACAAAATTTGTTTTGCTCAACAATTTGTGAACCTTAGTAGCAAATCTCAGTATATAGCAACCAATTCATTGCATGAAGTCAAAGTTTTTTCCCATTCGCACTTGCACTGAAGATCAATTAGTAACCATCAAAATAATTACTTTTTTCGCTGATAACGGTTTTATATATACTTTTCATGCAATGAATTGGTTGCTATATACTGAGATTTGCTGCTAAGGTTCACAAATTGTTGAGAAAATAAAATTTTGCACAAAAGAAACCAGTTTCGGTCAAGTGATTTGTAAGATAGCACAATCTTTTCCTAAAGTAGCGTTAAAAGTGCAAGGTGGCCATAATTAAACTGACGGTACTCAGAGTATTCTGTAGCGCGATCTAATTGCAAGAATGGTGCCAAATTTTATAGGAAGATTAAACAAGACGGAGGACAAAGGATTCCGCAAAAAAAAAATTAGCTCCAAAAATCACCGCCAGTGGAATATGTGGTGCTGTGTATTCGAAAAAGATAGTTTCAAAAAATGAAGAATCATTACTGAAATAAAATTACCGTTCATTTAACGAATTTAGCAATTTAATCCAAGCTCAAAATGGTAACAGTTTATAAAAAGCTAAAAATTTACATAAACACTGCTAAAGTTTCTTTATCTGCAATTTCACTTACAGAGCCCCAAAGAAAGCAACAGCAGAAGAAGAAGTTCTGTATTCAAATTTCACGTTACATCTTTTGGCCCAGTGCCAGCTTGTTCGGCTTTAAAAGATAATGTGCTACTGATAGAAGAAATTTCATTGAAAGTTATCTTTTATAATGTCTCCTTCTTTAGTCGAGCGAGTTCTACTAGTCAAATTCTTTTACCTCAACCAGTGCAATGTGCCAGCCGCTCTTTGTGCTTTTAGAAACCACAAAAATATGCGTAAAGGTAACGGTCCTTTGTCAGTTAATGGTTTAAAAGCAATGGTTGAGAAGTTTGAGAAAACAGGTTCTCTAAATGTTCAGTCAGGCAGAGGACGAAAACCCGTATCACAGGACGCAATCGAAGAAGTGGCAACGGCGATTGTCGACAGAGCACCAGACAATATTGCTACCACTTCCAGCGATTGTGGGATAGCTCGGAATCTGGATATGCCTTATTGTACGGTATCGAAAATCCTATGAAAGATTATCCACTTCTATCCGTACAAGATCAGCCGTGTATAAGAGTTACGTCACACCATGATAAGGGATTGACTTTTGCTCTCACTTTTCTTGCCAGAATGGAGTTGGATGATGCTTGGCCCTGAAAAATCTTATGGGGAGACGAGGCTCACTTTTACCTGAATGGAACTGTAAATACCCAGAACTGTCAAATTTGGGATAACAAGTCACCAAGAGCATTCAAAGAAATTCCTTTGCATTCACCAAAGATAACTTTTTGGTGTGATTTCACAGTAAATGTGATCATAGGTCCATTCTTCTACGAGAACATTACTCCGACAGGATTTGTAATTTGTTCTGTTACCGGAGACAAATATCGCCAAATGCTAAACAACTTTGTTATTCCCGCACTTCAGCAAAGACAGTGCCTGGAAAAAATCCTTTTCATGCAAGATGGAGCCCCTCCACATATTGCTTTGCGGGTACAGCAGCTTCTACGACAGAAATTCACAACAGAAAGGAATCATTAGCCGCTGTTTTTCAACTGCATGGCCACCTCGGTCCCCTGATCTTACACCCTTCGACTTTTGGTCATGAGGTTACCTAATGTCCAAGGTCTATCACGGAGGTGCCCAGGACCTGGCTACGTTGAAGGATAACATATCGCGAACTGTACGGGAGATTCTTGCAGACATGTTATTATCTGCTGTTGTAAATGCTGTGCACAGAATGCAATACGTGATCCACAAAAACGGCGGCCACATCGAACCTGAGTTGGATGTGCTAAATAAACGGTAATTTTATTTCAGTATTGATTCTTCTTTTTTGAAACTCCCTTTTTCGAATACACAGCGCCACATATTCCCTTAGCGGTGATTTTTCGAACTAATTTTTTTTTCGCGGAATCTTTCGTCCCCCGTCTTGTTTAATCTTCCTAGAAAATTTGGCGCCATTCTCGCAATTAGATCGCGTTACAGAACACTCTGAGTACCGTCAGTTTAAATATGGCCACCTTGTATTTCACGCTACGAACTTTTTCGTACGTTTCTTTACGTTTCTCGCGTTGAACAACCGATCTTTTGCATCATACTACTCGCTACTCTACATTATTGAAAATGGTCCTCACTACACAACAAACTGCTGTAAAAAAAGTAGCGGCTACTGTAGTTTCGCTACATGTAGCGCGCTACTTCACAGGTCCTCAGGTCACAAGTGTCACAGTCACTACAATGAACTGAAATGTGGTATCTTTCATTCATCTCATCCTTACTTTCATTTGGTCACTCCACTGAGAAGCCACCACGACCGCTGATTTGTAACGCGTCACCAGGTGACTTTACAATGAAGTCATCTTGTGACTCTCACGGGACTGTCGTTTGGTTTGAAAATGCTTTATTTACAGATTTATTAATTTTTTGAAGTTAGAGTTCTGTTTCGTAATTTTCTAGATTATAAAATTAGACAACTCAATATAATTAACTATCAACAGAGTGGAATATAAATAACATATTAAAATTATATTGGAGGGTTAAATAAACATATAACGTAAATACTTGTCGACGTTAATTTCATATCCCACTGAAATAAATACAGAAAAAATAATAAATAAAATTTATGCAGTGATATGATTGAGTATAAATATGTTATATACAAGAGTAGCCCTCATTATATCGCTCTTTCATATATATATAACTCTGTTTTTGTGACTCCCGAAAAAGTAAACTGGTGTTGTAATTGCATTCTTATTTTCCGCACACATACAATGTAAGGAAAGCATTGTAATCATGAATAGAAACCCGATTGTGGAAATATTGGTATATTTTTGCATTTTGAGGTGCCCTGAATCCGTTTTAGTTGTTTTTACGAGATTTCATATGAATGAGTGGATATATGTACGCAAATTAACATTTCTTCACTATTTCGGACCCTCGCTGATAATCTTTGCAAAATTAGGATCTAAGTTTTTATTTATATTTAAACCCACAGTACTTCGAAAAATCGAGTGCTGTCGCTCCAGATTTTTTAAAGTAATTTTATTTAAATATTTAGTATATTATATGTAGGAAGGTTTATTCCCTTCGTCTAAACCATGCGTATTTTACGACTGCCGAACGCCACTCTCATATCAAGAGACTCTACCGACCGGCAGAATGGAGGAGGCGTGGCTACAAGCGAGCCGCAGAAGTGAAATGAGGAGAGAACAATAAGGTCTGTTACGTTTTGGTACGATGAACTAGAGGACAGAGTAGTACATAGTGCTGCAGAATGGAGGAGGCGTGGCTACAAGCGAGCCGCAGAAGTGAAATGAGGAGAGAACAGTAAGGACTGTTATGTTTTGGTACGATGAACTAGAGGACAGAGTAGTACATAGTGCTGCAGAATGGAGGAGGCGTGGCTACAAGCGAGCTGCAGAAGTGAAATGAGGAGAGAACAGTAAGGACTGTTATGTTTTGGTACGATGAACTAGAGAACAGAGTAGTGCATAGTGCTGCAGAATGTCTTTAAAAAGACGACGTAGTGTGTTTTAATGAACAAAAAAGAACGATGATTAAGTGAAATTTAAGACGTATCGGCTTTTGAGCTTTTGTACACAGTATTTGTAAATAATTCCTAATACAAGCATAAAACCAGTAAGAGACGTCTATGCCTTGTAGTTAAAGAAGTTATTTGATTGTCTCAGATATTTGTGTCTATATATACTGGTTATCAAAAATTAAGGAAAAGTCACAAAATGCTAATTTTCAAATACGCGAACACTCAAAAGGAAATAATTTAATTCGAGTAATTACTATCTCTACAACACAGCTAGCCCATATAACATCTCATTCATGTCACACATGGTCACAAGTGTCACAGTCACTACGGTGAAGCAAAAAAATAGGAAATTTCATACATCTCATTATGAGTCTCAAATGATCACTATATGTGACTCCACTGAGATGTCAATGTGACTGCTGCTTTGTGACGAGTCACCAGGTGACTTTACAATGTAGTTAAATTGTGACTCTCATGTGACTGTCATTTTTAGACTCAATTTCATAGTCACCGTGAACGTTTCATTATGATAAGTCATGAAATAATATCATATTATAGTCACATGGAGACTTTTCCCAAAAGAGCACAATGGTGACTTCACAGTAGTCTCTCTGTCACCTGAAAGTCATCATATGACTTTAATGTGACATTATTTGGTAACTTATCATAATGCAACGTTCATGATGACTATGAAATTGAGTCTAAAAATGACAGTCACACGAGAGTCACAATTTAACTACATTGTAAAGTCACATGGTGACTCATCACAAAGCAGCAGTCACATTGACTTCTCAGTGGAGTCACATATAGTGATCATTTGAGACTCATAATGAGATGTATGGAATTTTCTATTTTTTTGCTTCACCGTAGTGACTGTGACACTTGTGACCATGTGTGACATGAATGAAATGTTATATGGACTAGCTGTGTTGTAGAGATAGTAATTACTCGAATTATATTATTTCCTTTTGAGTGTTCGCGTATTTGAAAATTAGCATTTTGTGACTTTTCCTTAATTTTTGATAACCATTGTATATATGTATCTCTTAATATCGCTAAAGAATTTGTAATAACTGAAATTTTGGACACAAACACAAAACATTTTCTTTACCTTTCTTAATTCTTTAATGACCTTGGTTATATCGCACTTAATTAATTTTATCCCGGCAGGTGCGATGTAACGAGAGGCCACTGTATTATATTTAACATGTGTCTTCAGTTTCGAGAGTAAATTGAATCCTTTGACAAAATCTGAAAGTAGCGAGGTAGTGACTACTTATGAAAAGCAGTTGGTAGCCGCTACTTTGTAAAACAAGTAGTTGTGGTTGCAGATAATTAAATTTTCGATAATATAGTTGTAGTTCGCTACAATCAGAAAGTAGTTTTTCCGACCCCTGCTGGAGACCATTTGTGACGTCACGGAGACTTCATACACCGCCCTCTGAATACGAGACCTGAGAGCAGACACAAAAATGGCGGCTGTCGTAGACGGATTTTTTTAGCGTTTGTACCGTCCCTATCATTTGAACACCAATAGTTTTCAGAAGTTTTTTCAGCTTTATTTTTCTCAGATTAAATAATTCAAAGAAAACTTTTGAAAAATACTTGTATCTAATTTCAGGAGGTCGTACAAATGCTTAAAGTATCCGTATATAGCCGTTTTTGTGTTAGCGATCAGGCCAAGTATTCAGGGGCGGTACTTCATATCGATTGGATGTGCTGTTAGGGTAATAACTACTTTCTACACTTGCAGTTTATAAGAATTCTTTTTGCGTTCTCACGTATTCAGAAAGTAGCATTTTATGTTTGTTATTTAAGGGGACCAGGTAAGCGAAATTTGGGGAAAAAATAGATCTTTATTTTTTTATATCATTAAATAGTTTAAACTTTTATCTTTCCAAAGATGTGTCACACATGTTTATGTATTAAAAAAAGGAAGTGTTGGAATTATTCATTCTTTCTATGAGTACTTCACAGCTTAATGACCATTTAAATCTTTAATTGACTTTTTCTCAAAACTTGGATTTTTCATGTTTGTGTTCCTTTTTTTCAATATCTATAAAACTTGAGAACTCATTTAAAAAAAAATACTTTTATTATGTTATATTGTATACATTAACACAGGGATTTAATGATGTGTTCAGAATTATTTATTTTATGCAGTGAAATCATACCAAAAATGCTAATTTAAAAATGACTTTCAATAAATAATTAATAATTAATTTTCAGGTTCACTTAGAAAGAAGATGGTCTGTTAAAATACGTAAAACATGTTACTCAAACTACTCTAAAATACTAGACCTCTATATTTCAACATTTCTGAGAAAAAGGTACATAAAGTTGGTGTATTTTAACATGGTGGAGTTAGAGCTTACTCGGTCCCCTTAAGTTTTGCACACTAGTGTATATTTCTAACTTTAAAATGGCAACAGTATTGACTAAAATAGCTTAACATTTCCCCCCCTTAAGATCATTCAAGAAGCACATGAAGGGCATTTTATCACGTTCTATTCAAAATAAACATAAAAGCATTAGTTACATAAAAGATTTTAGAAAATTGTCAAATGATGAATCGTTTTTAAAAGCACGCTTTAAAATATCCTTTTGCAATTCTAGAAGATTAGAAAATATTCAGCTGGGAATCTCCAGATAACTCCCACAGAGCCTCCTTCTTTCTAAATCATATGTGTCTTCATCAGCTGAAGTGTCCGATGAAAAAGGATGTATTTAAATAAATTTCTTTTCCTTGTGGCATCATTTCTTAAAGATAGATTTATAAACCATCCTGGAAGAAAGTAATTAAAATAGCGCATTAAAACTAAAGTATTATACTATGTCCAGGGCTGCCACGGGCGACTATTTTTATATTCTATTAGCACAACTATTTTAAGAAATAAATTGTGTAGTATATTTTTTTTTGCAGATGTTGTCAAAGTGTATGTGAAAAATTTCTGTTTTAAAAATATGGTGAGAGATGGAATTAAAAAATAGTCGCCTGTGGCAGTCTTGTTTGTCTTGCTAAAAGATGTAAGATTAAAACTTTAAAACCAGTAATTAATATATATATATTTTCAAAACAAATAAACAAAAATATTCTGAAATCACACGATCTATGATGCAATGATCTGAAGCGCCATCAATCAGTTTTTCACGTTACGCACGTTTTTTTTTTCTTTTACTTGGATGATAATTTCTATTTTCGTAATCATTGAGAAACTCGAGCCAAAATTTTGATAAGTTAAATGATACTGCATTGTTACATATGGAATTTTTATGTGTTAGAATCTCTATGTTTTCTATTGTAATGGATGGATAGTACAGACTGTGGGGGACAATTATCTTACTTTCATGGATATTATTTATTTGGATGATTTCTTCTTAATATAATCTTGATACGATTCTAGTTTTTCTGTTATATTAGGTTGAAACGAAAGTTTTCCTCCAAATTACCATTATAGACTACTAATTATAATATATGCAATTAACTGTGATTTTATATATATCTACCATTTCGCCAAACCTTCACAGTGTCATGTGAAATGATACAACACTAGTACCTAAAGCTGTACACTTTATTCGGTGACATTCCGTTGCTTACTTTTTGCAACTGGAAGTAAACAATGGAAGTAAAACATTTACTGAAAGTAAATAATGGTTCTAATCTGGTAACATGATAGTTCCATTTCAGACACCTTATACTTAATGATAATGATATTTTTTTTTTACAAATTTCAAAACGCAGTATTATAAAGCAACTCTCTTTCTTTCAAATGCCAAAAAATCGTTTGACAAAATATAAGCAAACACGTCAACGCGAACTGTTTGCGCAGAACGTATTGGCTGTTGCGGGAAACTCTCGTTACAATCTGATATTTAATATCAGCTACGTGGACCCTTTTTCTGTACTTTCCTGTTAGTCATACCAATATAGTAATTCTTTGATATTTATAATAAAGCAGAGATTCTAACACATAAAAATTTCATATGTAACGATTCAGCATCATTCAACTTACCAAGATTATGGCTCGAGTTACTCAATGGTTACGAAAATAGAAATAAACATCCATGTAAAATAAAAAAGTAACGTACATAACATGAAAAACTGAATGATGGTGTTTCAGATCATTGCATCATACATCTTGCAAATTCCGAATATTTTTATTTATTTGTTTTGAAAATGACTCCGTTACAGTCGAAATATGTAAATAGACAAATAAAACTATTCTTACTGTTTTTAAAGTTTTAATCTTACACCTTTTAGCAATTAGAAAGAATATATTATTATAAGATGTTAATTTGTTTACGGTGTTAGTTTGTAGTATGTTAAATTTTTGTTTGTTTGAAAGAAAATTGATATTCTGATTAGTAGAGTCCAGATTTTATGCACTATAAAAGTGACAAAATATACAAGCAAACATACACTGGAAATTTTATAAATATGCAAAAAAATATGCACACATAGATTTTAATTTGCTTCTGGTTTTCATAGACAGTCACGTATTTTGTTTACATACAGATATTAGAGAAAGACTCAATAGCAATGTATAACATAGATATTTTCCTTTTATCAGAAGAATTTGCAATACCATAATAAACTATACTTTTTTCAAAATATACATTTTTACCTCTACATATTCATATTGTGTGTAATATAATGCATGCATGTAAAACTAATAAAGAGTTCCTTTTTTGTAGAGTTCATTAAATAAGGAAGTAAACAACTTTTGTTGTATTCTATTTCAAGATTCTTTTAAATTGCACATTTCTCATATACGTCTAATGCCAATACTGCAGAAAGGCCGACTGTGCATAAACATCTTTCAGGCATATAAATTTGCCCACCTATCTAATTAGAGGAGTAATATTTTCAGAGGAAAAGTACTTTGCTTTCAAAATAAAGTTTTTCACAGGAGAAAAATATTTACACAAGAGAAAATTAACCCATTTCTTTACACTTCTAAATCAGAAGAGAACATCGTACTCTGAGTATGATGCCAAAGGCCTTCAGAAAAAGCCATTTTGACTCTTAACCGTTTCAGGAGTAGGAGAATTGTGCTCGTAAAATGGTGAAATAATTTACTGACACCAGAATTTTTAAACAATTTCTTAGAAAATAAAACACCTCGTGATTCGAAGTCAGTTTACTCGAGGAGCCCGGGATCCTTGTCCAACATCCCCGACACATAAGATGATGAAAGATAAATGTTAGGGCAATTTCATAGCTGGTAGCAATAAAAATGGAGGGCATACTAATAAAATCCCACTATTATACATTCATTATAAAAGCAAAATTTTATTAAAATATTCTTGGTGCCATTTGTCAGTTTCAAAATTAAAATTAAGTGGCTAGACCGTGTAGCCACCGCCCTTGAAAGGTTTAATAATCCATTTTACGAATACAAATCCTAGATTTTACGTTTTCTCTGTACGTTGCACGCCGTATGCTTAAACCTTTACGTTATGATGATTTCTTCCGGTTTAAAACAAAAAAACATATCTATATAACTTTCATAATTTTTATGAGTTTATCTTTTCTATTTCCGACAACATTTTCACTTTTGATGCACTTACATAAAAATGTGACTTCAAACTTAATTCAACAGTGTTTTTTGAATGATACAATACAAATATAGTTGGATAACAATTATAACTATTAATGAAGGATTTGTTTTTAAGCGAAATTCTTTAAAGAAGTCATTACTGGCAAATTCAAAGTAATTCAGTAGGATATGAAATAACTGGTAGTTCGATATAACAAAAAAAACAAAATAAAAATCCTGTTTTTCAAGAGATAAATCTGCCAACCATATTACAGGTTTAATGAAAATTACAAGCTTTTATATCCTCAATAAATCTCTAAATCACAATAAAAGATCAGTTCCATTCCGTAATGCAGACTGTCTTTTCCATATATCTTCTGAAAATATAACATCCCAGTTGAATAACCTACCTGTTTATTAACATAAGGATGCGATAGGAAACCTGTTTGTTTTTAACACTTGTTGTTATAATAATAATGACATCCTATTATTTGTTCGATTTCTTCCGTTTTTTAAAACAGCATATGTGACTTTTATGATTTCTAGAATTTTTAGAAGTTTATGCTTTCAATTTGCGTCATCAATTTTTCTTGCGATTCACTCTTTGCCATAAAAATGTGACTGCAAAAATTAATTAAACGGTGTTGTTAGAAAAATGTAATACAAATATCATTTGAAAATAAAAATTATAACTATTAAATAGGCGATTTGTTATTAAGTGGAATTCTTTAAAGAAGTCATTGGTGGTACATTAAACATAGGATGTGAAAAATAATGGTACTTCGATAAAACAAAATAGTGTAAATGTAAACTTTCCGATTTGTTTAGGAGATAAATCTGGCACCCTTATTGCAGGTTAAATGAAAATTACAAGTTTTTATATCCTCAATAAATCTCTTAATCACAATATAAGATTCAATTCCATTTCGTAATGCAGGCTGTCTTTTCCATATAACTTATGAAAAATATAACATCCCAGTTGAATAATCTACCTGTTTATTAGCACAAAGGTGAACCTGCACTGTTAAAAAATTTGTAGTAGGTTGAACCAACTTTTGGTGCTCCAGTAGCTGCACCATAAGATGGTGAAATCTCACTCCAAGATTTGGAGCTCCAATTGAACCTTATCTCCAAATGTTGGTTCAAGATTTCACCATCTTATGGTGGCAGCTACTGGAGCACCAAAAATTGGTTCAACATACCACAAAATTTTTAACAGTGTGGGTGTTTTTAACTTTTGATAAAATAATAATGACACCTTATTTTTTATTTGATTCCTTCCTTTTTTTAAAACAACATATCTGACTTTTATAATTTAAAGAATTTTTAGGAATATATTCTTTCAATTTGCGTCATCAATTTTACTTTTGATACACTCTTTTCCATAAAAATGCGACAGCAAAAATTAAATAAACGGTGTTATAGAAAAATGTATTGCAAAGATAGAAGGAAAATAAAAACTGTAACTATTAATTATTGATTTGTTTTAAAGAAAATCCTTAGTAGGATGTGAAAAATAATGGTACTTCGATAAAACAAAATAGTGCAAATGTAAACCTTCCGATTTTTTTAGGAGATAAATCTGGCACCCTTTTACAGGTTAAATGAAAATTACAAGATTTTATATCCTCAATAAATCTCTTAATCACAATATAAGATTCAATTCCATTCCGTAATGCAAACTGTCTTTTCCATATAACTTATGAAAAATACAACATCGCAGTTGAATAATTTACCTGTTTATTAATACAAGGGTGAACCTGGGTGTTTTTAACTTTTGTTAAAATAATGATGACGCCTTATTTTTTATTCGATTTCTTCCTTTTTTAAAACAACATATCTGACTTTTATAATTTAAAGAATTTTTAGGAATATGTCCTTTCAATTTGCGTCATCAATTTTACTTTTGATACACTCTTTTCCATAAAAATGCGACAACAAAAATTAAATAAACGGTATTATAGAAAAATGTATTACAAAGATAGAAGGAAAATAAAAATTATAACTATTTATTAATGATTTGTTTTAAAGGAAATCCTTTAAAGAAGTCATTACTGTCACATTCAGTATAGTTCAGTAGGATTTGAAAAATAATGGTAGTTCGATAAAACAAAAATAAAATAGCGCCAATAAACATCTGCCAATTTATTAAAGAGATATATCTATGAAAATTACACGCTTTTATATCCTCAATAAATCTCTTAATTACAATATAGGATTCATTTCCATTCAGGAATGCAGAGTGTCTTCTCGATATTTCTTCTAAAAAAACATCCTAGTTGAATAATCTACCTGTTTATTAACATAAGGGTGCGATAGGGAACCTGTAGGTTTTTAATGTTTGTTATAATAGTAATGACATCTTATTCTTTATTCGATATCATTGCTTTTTTAAAACAATATATCTAACTTATAACTTCAAGAATTATTAGGTGTTTATCTTTTTAATTTCCGGCTACAATTTTACTTTTGATGCACTCTTTACCTTAAAAATTTAACTGCAACATTAATTAACCAATATTGTTAGAATAATGCAATACAAATATAGCTGGAAAATAACAATTATAACAATTGATGATTTGCTTTTTATGGAAATTCTTTTAAAAAGTTATTATATGGCACATTCAACGTAGTTCAGTAAGTTGTGAGAAATTATGGTACTTTGATCTTTTTAAAAAACTGCGTCAATAATTAAAAAAAAAAATTACTCTCCTTTATAATCAACCTCGATTTTTGCATGTAAAGATGCAATTTTGCAATCGGTTTTTAACACACTTTCTGACATGCTAGAATTATACAAATACAAAGGCATGTTTCCGATGGCAATACAACACTTTAATATTTTTACAAAATAATAATAAATTAATACATTAATTTTAAGGCATTTTTAAATTAGTCCGCCCTGGTGATAAACCGCTAAATATTTTTTATAACGCGTGCAATTGTATGGGAGTTAAAAAAAAAAGTCCTTCCGGCCAGTGCCGGGAGGAAGAGGTAGCTTTTATTTTCCTTATTTTAAAAAGCCAACTTATATTATTCAAACACACGAAGCTCAGTTTAGTGGAAACCGAATATAGGAGATTCAATACTAATTTTTATCAATACTAAATCATTATGAATGAGAATTTCGCGAAATTAGTCAGCTTTATCCAAGCTGCTTTTATTTACAGTAACCTATATTTGGCTGCCAAATTCGGTGATTTCTTAAAGTTCCTGCCATTTTAAGACAACATGGTGGATGAGGCTAACCAGTGAACTTGGTCGAGACCTTAGTAATTGCTGTGCACATGCTCACTCACATCGCAATCGGTTGATCTATACGAGTGCTGTCGCAGGCAAAAAATAAGATTTTTCAAAATGTCACCCTCATTAGAAATTGAAACTGCTATATCTGAGCCATTTTTTAAGATAAAGACAAACAAAAAATGCTCGTGAATGCTTATATCAAGGTCAAATACTTAAGAAAGAAACCTTTTTCAATTTCTAATTTTTTTGCACCTCACTTTAAATATATATCTTTTAATTTAATGGCCGCCATTTTGAAACAAGATGGCTGATGAAGCTGGCCAGCGAACTTGGTTGAGATATTGATGTATACTATCCACATGCCTTCTTCCATCGAAATAGGCGAATACGTGTGTTATAGCGTGACAAATACAAGATCGTTTCAAAGTGTTAGCCATGCTAGAAATTTAAAGTGCTATAATTCAACTATTTTTTAAGATATAAACAAAAGAACAAATTTTCAGAAACAAAAACTGCTCCAGAATCTTTGTATCAAGGCCAAACACTCAAAAAATTTTTTTTCATTTTCGAATTTTTTAATACTTTATTTTAAATTTTAAATTACTTTTTTTTTAAATGGCAACCCGTTTGAAACAAGATGGCGAATGAAGCTGGCCAACGAACTCGGTCGAGACATTGGTGTGTACTATGTACAGACCAAGTTACATCCAAATCGGTTCATAAATACGCCTGTTATCGCGTGATAAAGATCAGGTCGTTTTAAAATGTCAGCCACAATAGAAATTCAAAATTCTATAACTCAGCCATTTTTTTAGATATAGACGAAACAAAACCTGTTCCGGAATCTCTGTATTAAGGTCAAACACATACAAAGAAAATCTTTTTCATTTTCTAATTTTTTGGTATCTCATTTTAAATTTTAAATTTTTTAAATTTATTTAAATGGCCGCCATTTTGAAACAAGATGGCGGATGAAGCTGGCCAACGAATTCGGACGAGACATTGGTGTGTACTATGTACACAACGAATTACATCCAAATCGGTTCATAAATACATCTGTTATCACGTGACAAAAATCAGGACGCTTCAAAATGTCAGCCACGCTAGAAATTCAAAATGCTATAACTCAGCCATTTTTTAAGATATAGACGAAACAAAAACTGCTCCCGAATCTTTTTATCAAGGTCAAACACATAAGAAAAAAATATTTTTTCAATTTTCAATTTTTTGGTACCACATTTCAAATTTAAATTTCTCTTAAAAATTTAAATGGCCTCCATTTTTAAAGAAGATGGCGTATGATGCTGGCCAACGAACTCGGTCGAGACATTGGTATGTACTATCTATAAACGAAGTTACATCCAAATCGGTTCATAAATACGCCTTTTATCGCGTGACAAAATTCAGGACGTTTCAAAATGTCAGCCACGTTAGAAATTCAAAAGTCCTTCCGGCCATTGCCGGGAGGAAGAGGTAGCTTTCATATTCCTTATTTTTAAAAAGCCAACTTATATTATTCAAACACACGAAGCTCAGTTTAGTGGAAACCGAATATAGGAGATTCAATACTAATTTTTATCAATACTAAATCATTATGAATGAGAATTTCGCGAAATTAGTCAGCTTTATCCAAGCTGCTTTTATTTACAGTAACCTATATTTGGCTGCCAAATTCGGTGATTTCTTAAAGTTCCTGCCATTTTAAGACAACATGGTGGATGAGGCTAACCAGTGAACTTGGTCGAGACCTTAGTAATTGCTGTGCACATGCTCACTCACATCGCAATCGGTTGATCTATACGAGTGCTGTCGCAGGCAAAAAATAAGATTTTTCAAAATGTCACCCACATTAGAAATTGAAACTGCTATATCTGAGCCATTTTTTAAGATAAAGACAAACAAAAAATGCTCGTGAATGCTTATATCAAGGTCAAATACTTAAGAAAGAAACCTTTTTCAATTTCTAATTTTTTTGCACCTCACTTTAAATATATATCTTTTAATTTAATGGCCGCCATTTTGAAACAAGATGGTTGATGAAGCTGGCCAGCGAACTTGGTCGAGATATTGATGTATACTATCCACATGCCTTCTTCCATCGAAATAGGCGAATAAGTGTGGTGTCGCGTGACAAATACAAGATCGTTTCAAAGTGTTAGCCATGATAGAAATTCAAAGTGCTATAATTCAACCACTTTTTAAGATATAAACAAAAGAACAAATTTTCAGAAACAAAAACTGCTCCAGAATCTTTGTATCAAGGCCAAACACATAAAAAAAATCTTTTTCATTTTCCAATTTTTTAATACCTCATTTTAAATTTTAAATTACATTTTTTTTTAATGGCAACCCTTTTGAAAAAAGAATGCGAATGAAGCTGGCCAACGAACTCGGTCGAGACATTGGTATGTAATATGTATAGACCAAGTTACATTCAAATCGGTTCATAAATACGCCTGTTATCGCGTGACAAAAATCAGGTCGTTTTAAAATGTCAGCCACAATAGAAATTCAAAATGTTATAACTCAGTCATTTTTTTAGATGTAGACGAAACAAAACCTGTTCCGGAATCTTTGTATTAAGGTCAAACACATACAAAAAAAATCTGTTTCATTTTCAAATTTTTTGGTATCTCATTTTAAATTTATTTTTTTTTTTAATTTTTTAAATGGCCACCATTTTCAAACAAGATGGCGAATGAAGCTGGTCAACGAACTCGGTTGAGTTATTTGTATGTACTATGTACACACCAAGGTACATCCAAATCGGTTCATAAATACGTCTGTTATCACGTGGCAAAAATCAGGGCGTTTCAAAATGTCAGCCACACTAGAAATTCAAAATGCTATAACTCAGCCATTTTTTAAGATATAGACGAAACAAAAACTGCTCCCGAATCTTTTTATCGATGTCAAACACATAAGAAAAAAATATTTTTTCAATTTTCAATTTTTTGGTACCACATTTCAAATTTAAATTTTTCTTAAAATTTTAAATGGCCGCCATTTTTAAACAAAATGGCGGATGAAGCTGGCCAACGAACTCGGCCGAGACATTGGTCTGTACTATGTATAAACGAAGTTAAATCCAAATCGGTTCATAAATACGCCTTTTATCGCGTGACAAAATTCAGGACGTTTCAAAATGTCAGCTTCGCTAGAAATTCAAAATGCTATAACTCAGCCATTTTTTAAGATATAGACGAAACAAAAACTGTTACTGAGTCTTTGTATAAAGGTCAAATACATAAGAAAAAAATATCTTTCCATTTTCAATTTTTTGGTACCACATTTCAAATTTTAAATTTTTTTTAAATTTTTAAATGGCCGCCATTTTGAAACAAAATGGCGGATGAAGCTGGCCAACGAACTCGGTCGAGACATTGGTATGTACTATGTACACACCGAATTACATCCAAATCGGTTCATAAATACGAGAGTTACAGTGTGACATACGTCAGATATATATATATATATATATATATGGATATATATATATATATATATATATATATATATCAATTTTGAACGGAAGGTGGTTTCGGGGTCTGGGGGTCATGATCGATGAAAATATACCAAAATTTTTTGAAATCGCTTTCCTCCGAACAGCTGCAATAGGTAGCTTTTTGTAAAGAAAGCTGCCTAAAAGTGTAAAATCAATTTTTTTTTTCATTTATATAATTAAAAATAAATCGTTTTAAAAGTTTGAATAAAAGTGAAACAATTTGTAGTAACAGGAAACACACACAAAAAAATAATATTTAAATTTGTTAGATCGTAAATTATGGTGCAAGAATACCAATCGTTCCATTTCCAATGTAAGTAAATATTTATACTATACAAATTTAATTTTGTCATTATGTTGCTTTTAAAATTTTCTGATTTATTTAGTTTTCCCTAGACAGTTTCAGAAGGTCGCTACACACTGCCTACTTTTTTATTTAAAAATAAGTGTCCTTCTGTCATTTTATTTAAAATAACTAGCTGACTCGAATGGCATTGCCCGGACCCGTTTTAATATTCTTAAATGAACCTTAAATTTGAGTTCATGTCTTTAACTCAATTTTGTCTGAAAAAAGTATGAAAATTGGTTAAAAAAATGTCCTTCCGGCCAGTGCCGGGAGGAAGAGGTAGCTTTCATATTCCTTATTTTTTAAAAGCCAGCTTATATTATTCAAACACACGGAGCTCAAATTAGCGGAACCCGATTGTAGAAGATTAAATACTAATTTTTGTCAATACTGAATATGAATGAGAATTTTGCGAAATTAGTCAACGTTATCAAAGCTGGTTTTACATAAAGTGATTCATATTTGGTCGCCAAATTGGGTGATATCTTGAAGTACCCGCCATTTTAAAACAACATAATGGCTGCAACAAAGATAACCAATGAACTTGCTCGAGACCTTAGTAATTCCTGTACACATGCTCACTCACATCTAAATCGATTGATATATACGAGTGCTGTTGCAGGCAAAAAATAAGATTTTTCAAAATGCCACCCTCATTAGAAATTCAAACTGCTATATCTCAGCCATTTTTTTAGACAAAAGCAAAACATAAAATGCTCCGGAGACTTTGTATCAAGCTCAAACACATAAGAAAAAAATCTTTTTCAATTTCTTATTTTTTTGTACCTCATTTTAAATTGAAATTGTTTTTTAATTTTTAAATGGCCGCCATTTTGAAACAAGATGGCGGATGAAGTTAGCAAAAGAACTCGGAAGAGAGATTTCTATGTACTATATGCACATGCCTTGCCACATCCTTATTGGTTCATAAATACGCGTGTTATCGCGTGACAAAAATCAGATCGTTTCAAAATGTCAGCCATGCTAGAATTTAAAAGTGCTATAACTCAGCCATTTTTTAACATATGGACGAAACGAAAACTGCTCCGAAATCTTTGTATCAAATCAGACACATAAGAAGAAAATCTTTTTCAATTTCTAATTCTTTTGTACCTCATTTTAAATTTTAATTTTTTTTTTAATTTTTAAATGGCCGCCATTTTGAGACAACATGACGGATGAAGTTCGCAAACAAACTCGGTCGAGACATTGGTATGTTCTATGTACACACCAAGTTATATCAAAATCCGTTCATAAATACGCGTGTTATCGCATGACAAAAATCAGATCGTTTCAAAATATCAGCCACACTAGAATTTCAAAGTGCTATAACTGAACCGTTTTTTAAGATATAGACGAAAAAAATATGCTCCGGAATCTTTGTATCAAGCTCAAACACACAAGAAAAAAAATATTTTTCAATTTCTAATTTTTTTGTACTTTATTTAAATTTTTTTTTAATTTAAAATGGCCGCCATTTTGAAACAAAATGGCAGATGAAGCTGGCCAATGAAATCGGTCAAGACATTGCTATGTGCTATGCACACGCATTGTCACATCCAAATCGGTATATAAATACGCGTATTATCGCGTGACAAAAATCAGATCGTTTCAAAATGTCAGCCATGCTAGAAATTCAAAGTACTATAACTGAGCCATTTTTTAAGATATAGACAAAACAAAAAATGCTCCAGAATCTTTGTATCAAGCTCAAACACATAAGAAAAAAATCTTTTTCAATTTCTATTTTTATTTTTTTTTTTTATTTTTTTTTTTTTTGTGCCTCATTTAAAATTTTTAAATTTTTAAATGGCCGACATTTTGAAACAAGATGGCGGATGAAGCTGTCCAACGAACTCGGTCGAGACATTGGTATGTACTTTGTACACACCAAGGTACATCCATATCCGTTCATGAATACGCCTGTTATCGCGTGACAAAAATCAGGACATTTCAAAATGTCAGCCACGCTAGAAATTCAAAGTGCTATAACTCAGCCATTTTTTAAGATATAGACGAAACAAACACTGCTCCGGAATCTTTGTATCAAGGTAAAACACAAAATAAAAAAATATTTTTCAATTTTCAATTTTTTGGTACCGCATTTCAAATTTAAATTAAAAAAAATTAAATGGCCGCCATTTTGAAACAAGATGGCGGATGAAGCTTCCCAACGAACTCGGTCGAGACATTGGTATGTACTTCGTACACACCAAGGTACATCCATATCCGTTCATGAATACGCCTGTTATCGCGTGACAAAAATCAGGACATTTCAAAATGTCAGCCACGCTAGAAATTCAAAGTGCTATAACTCAGCCATTTTTTAAGATATAGACAAAACAAACACTGCTCCGGAATCTTTGCATCAAGGTCAAACACATAATTGAAAAATATTTTTCAATTTTCAATTTTTCGGTACCACATTTCAAATTTTAAATTTTAAAAAAAATTTTAAATGGCCGCCATTTTGAAACAATATGGCGGATGAAGCTGGCCAACGAACTCGGTCGAGACATTGGTATGTACTATGTACACACCGAGTTTCATCCAAATCGGTTCATAAATACGAGAGTTACAGTGTGACAAAGATCAGATATATATGTATATATATATATATATATATATCAACTTTTGAACGGAAGGTGGTTTCGGGGTCTGGGGGTCATGATCGATGAAAATATACCAAAATTTTTTGAAATCGCTTTCCTCCGAACGGCTGCAATAGGTAGCTTTTTGTAATGAAAGCTACCTAAAATGCTATAACCCCGCCATTTTTTAAGATATAGACGAAACAAACACTGCTCCGGAGTCTTTGTATAAAGGTCAAATACATAAGAAAAAAATATTTTTCCATTTTCAATTTTTTGGTACCACATTTCAAATTTTAAATTTTTAAAATTTTTTTAAATGGCCGCCATTTTGAATGGCGGCCATTTTGAAACAAAATGGCGGATGAAGCTGGCCAACGAACTCGGTCGAGACATTGGTGTGTACTATGTGCCCACCGAATTACATCCAAATCGGTTCATAAATACGAGAGTTACAGTGTGACATAGGCCAGATATATATATATATATATATATATATGGATATATATATATATATATATATATATATATATATATGGATATATATATATATATATATATATATATATATATATATATATATATATATCAATTTTGAACGGAGGGTGGTTTCGGGGTCTGGGGGTCATGATCGATGAAAATATACCAAAATTTTTTGAAATCGCTTTCCTCCGAACGGCTGCAATAGGTAGCTTTTTGTAATGAAAGCTACCTAAAACAATAGATTAAATTATGGGTCGATAAACGCTCGCCAAAATATGCCGAATCGCTGCGAAACTGCAACAATAAAACATGTTAAGGACTAAAAAGTAGAAAATAATTTTATTAAATAAAAAATTAAGAGTGTAATATTTTTTTAATACTCTTTTATCAGTTAATAATTTAATAGTAATAAATTTACAATTGTGCATTGAGGTATCAATATAGAAATCCTAAAAAGGTAGTTTATAATGTAGTTAGTAATTGTTTTCTGTTGTTTTTGTTGTCCTACCTTTAAAAAGAAACAGGTCAAAAATTGTGTATTTTTTAATAAATTCACTCATTAGCGCGTTCTACGAAGCGTAAAAAAAATTAATTTATGTCAAATTATGATATTCTAATGGAATGTTTTAAGAGAAAACATAAAATGCAGCCTTAAAATTAAGCGTGATTTTCAAGATGAAAATTGAATGCTTATAATATAATTCCTTTAAAAAATTTATTTTTAACTTTTAATCTTAATCAGAAGATAAATTTGGCAACACGATTGCAACTTTAATGAAAATGACAAGCTTTATATCCTCAATAAATCTCTTAATTACAATATAAGTTTCATTTATATTCCGTAATGCGGACGGTATTTTCGATATATTTTCTTAAAAATACAACATACCAGTTCAATAATCATATCTGTTTATTAACATCAGAGTGACATGGGGAACCTGTGTATTTTTAATGTTTGTTATAATAATAATGATATCATATGCTTTAGTGTTTTCTGAATTTTCATAAAAATATTAAAACGGAATTTGTAATTATTTATCTAATGAAATAAATCGAAATATGTGTTAAAAGTGAGTTAGAATATATTTAATTTATTTATTGTACATATTATGTAACATTGTACGAAGGCAAGCCAGTAAGTAGGTTATAAATGCCAAAAAAAAGGGGGCCAATAAAAGGCAAACCATGATATACATACTAGGAAAGCATCTCTATATAATCGCCATTTACAATGATATATTTGTCCCATCTCTTTGTGAGTATTCCAATACCTGCTGCACAAAAGTCTTTGGACTGTCTCAGCCATCTATCTACCTCAGATTCAACGTCTGCATCAGTCGCGAAACACTTGCCACCCAGATGTAATTCCAACGGACCAAGCATGTGGTATTCGCTTTGAGTTAAGTCTGGACTGTAAGGTGGATGTTAAAGAAGTTTCCAACGAAACTCATCAATTTTCTCCTAGGTTATTCGAGCTCTATGAGGCCTTGCATTCTCGTGATGGAACAGATTCCGCGAATCAATAAGCCTAGAGGTTTTCTTCGAATTGCAGTACGAAGGTTCAAAAGAGTGTTACAGTAGGAGGAATTCCTTTTGCCCAGAAGAAACGCACAACACTTCGCTGATCTTCTATTGCACACTCGAGGGGCACAGTCGCCATTTTCAAATGCAGCTTCACTTCTTGTACAACTGTTGTCTCATAAGTTCGAGATTAACATTTTAACAATTGGATAGTGCTGCCACCTTTTGTTATATTTGGAAACAATTTACTACTAATTTTCGGAACTTTGTGATGGCCAGTCCATGACATTGATATTATTCACATTAAACCACATCTTTGTCGAGTTAGACACATGAATAGGCAGCCTGTCTTGTTGAAATACACAGCGTGGTCCTCCCAGCAAAGTTTTTAGTGGATTAAAACGGTCCTCTAAGATTTGCTGATAGTCCTGGGAGTTCATTTTCTTGCTACAAAATGCCAAAAATGTTTGTCCATTAAATCCCAAACCACCCCAAGTCATTACTCATCGTCCAGTTTGCTGTCCACTGAAAAAACTTCTTGGTTTGCTTCTTAAATCATATCAGTAAAATTTCTATCCATCTGTTCAACCTTTTCTTGCCACTAAACATTGTTGACAGCCATTTATCACCATAAGACATCCTTAACTGAGCCCAGTTTTGTGGTGTTTTCTTAAGCATGGTTTCTTCAACATTTTCTTGAAAGTTATTCGTTTAGATTCCAGTATTCTTCTGTGAATGGGATTTTTCGAGACTCCAAATGGATGCAATTTTTCGAAATTAAATATTTTTGCTAGATGCCATGCTTAGAAGGATTCTGCCATCGCGCATGGATGTAATTCTTTATCGACCAGGTCTTTTCTTAATATACTACTTGTCGCCAGTATGCAAAATTCTGTAAACACTTTTTAAAGATCTCTTTTAAATCTTGGATGTTTCTTTCGGAATTTCAAAATTCTTCTTTTTGCCTTTAAGTTTTAAATCCGAAACTTTGATGATCGCCTTTTTCGAAATCTCTTTACCTCTAAGCATTTTGTCGAATTTATAAAAAGCTCGATTAGTCAGTCGAAAACAAGCCGAAAAATGATTCCAAACCAATAAAAGTCAGAACAGCATACGATACATACATTAAAGAAATGTGAATAAATAATCGTCTGCTGAAAAAAAATATTTTACTAATAATATTTCTAATTAAAGCCAGACGATGTCTACTTATGGGACAGGCGATATTACATTTTTTAAATTGTTTTCATAATTTTTATGTATTTTCTAATTTTTTTTACAATAAACCCTAATAAATCAATTAAAAAGATGTATCTCAATCATTTCTGGAAATACAAGAAAGGTATTTTAGCTTGGGATATCATTTTTTATCTGTCTATATTTTTGGGACACACTGTAGCTAATTTTTTCTATCTTTTTAACATTAACATAACTGCCAAATTTTATGCTTTTTTCTTACCACTAAAATTTAAAAGAGTTTTTTTACTTTTTTAAATCAGTGACTTCGCCGATTAAATATGAAAAATTTTACTATTAAATTTTAGTGGTACGGAAAAAGCGTTTAAAATACTTATTTATAAAGTTTCGCAGTTAAAGTACAAACAGTAAAATACATTCAATAAAATTTGTATTAATACCCAATTTTCTGTCCTTTTAAAAAATTGAACTCAAAGCCTGTAAGAAAATATTTTGTCTTTTATTCCGAACTAACTTAAAACTATCAGTTACATTAACGATTTCTTATAATTTTCTAACAATGAATCTTTTCTAAAAGCATGCATTAAAATACCTTTTTGCAGTTCTAGAAGATTACGAATGTATTCAGTTGTTGATCTCAAACTATTTTCATGGGAGTTTCCTTTTTTTTCCTTTTTTTTCTGTATTGTGTGAGTATCATCAGCTAAGAAAGAACTATAGAGTATTATTTCTTGCATGACATGTTTGGTAAAAATAGATCCGAAATTATTCTATAAGAAAATAATCTTCAACTTTGAAATTTAAATTTTAAAAATGTTATATTTTTAAAAAATAAATAGTAATTTTATCTAATAGTAATTTCATCTTTTTAGGTGAGTTCGTAATTATATAAATACGTAGCACTTATAGTCGTCGTCTGGTCTGTCCGTCTTTGTATCTGTACGCATGTAACAGTGCAAAAACCAACCAATCAAATGATTTCAAATTTAACACATATAATCGCTCCTGAATTGTATCGAGTTATTTCAAATTTTATGAAAATCGAATACAAAACTTAAAAACATATTAATGAATGTTTTCTTCATTCTATTAAATCCTATCATTCGCAATTAATTCAGTGATATCCCATGATAACTAATGATTCTAGATTTCCATGGTGATTACATCCTCTTTAAGATGGAGTCCTATTATTTCCGTATAACTGAATTTAATACATGTAATCGTAATAAATTTTGTATTCATGCATTTTTGCATAAGAGTGCAACAGCTGTTTCACCAAGATCTGAATATTTATAAAACTAGTTATTGTACCAACGAACCCCATTGCCCCGTTTGACGTGCAATTCCGACTTGTTTTCTCAGTTGTTGCAATAAAATGATTTTATAGTAATGATGTTCAGATATTTCACATTATGCTTGCACTTTAAATAATATAATTTGCATTTATATGTATATATATTTTTGCACATAAATGTTTAAATACACTGACGGAAAAAAAAATCCCAACACCAAGAAAGGCTTGTGTTAGATAAACGAAATTTGGTAGGCGTGTTTATACATCTGAAAGATGACATCGATTGAAATTTCGCGCTTCGCGCATAAGTTTGGCGCTAGTAGCGCCACTCAGAACTTGCAGATCTGGTTTACTTTAAATGCGTGCTGTAAAGTTCGTGGGCGTTATTTAGCTTCGAAATGTAACGTATTGAGTTGATATTAGCCAAGAATGTCTTTAAGAAGACGAAGAAGCCACTGTCAACAGCTCACCGAGTTGGAACGAGGTCGCATATTCGGGCTACGAGAAGGTGGATTTTCTTTCCGTGATATTGCAGAAAGAGTTGGCTGGAATGCATCCACTGTGCATGATTGTTGGAAGCAGTGGTCAAGGGATGGTACTGCCTCAAGAAGACCAGGATCCAGGCGGGCACATGACACTCCTGAGAGGGAAGATCGCCGTATTCGGCGTACGATTGTGACACATCGTACTGCATCTGCGGGAGAAATTCGAGCTGCAGTTGGTACCACAGTGACACAACGAACTGTTAAAATCGGTTACTTCAAGGACAACTCCGAGCCAGGCGCCCTGTAGCGTGCATTCTACTGATTTCAAGCCATTGCCGTTTGCGACGCCATTGGTGTCAGGCCAGAGCTAATTGGAGGACGGATTGGAGATCTGTTGTGTTTTCTGATGAAAAAGAAACACATCTCCACTCCGCCCACCAATGAGCTCTGGCTTGACACGAATGGCGTCGCAAACGGCAATGGCTTGGAGTCAGTAGAATGCGCGCTACAGGGCGCCTGGCTCGGAGCTGTCCTTGAAGTAATCGATTTCTAACAGTTCGTTGTGTCACTGTGGTATCAACTGCAGCACGAATTTCTGCCGCAGACGCAGTACTATGCGCCACAGTCGTACGCCGAATACGGCGATCTTCCCTCTCAGGAGTGCCACGTGGCCGCCTGGAACCTGGTCTTCTTGAGGTAGTACCATCCCTTGACCACTGCTTCCAACAATCATGCACAGTGGATAAATTCCATCCAAGTCTTTCTGCAATATCGCGGAAAGAAAATCCACCTTCTCGTAGCCCGAATATGCGACCTCGTTCCAACTCGGTGAGCTGTTGACAGTGGCTTCTTCGTCTTATTAAAGGCATTCTTGGCTAACATCAACTTAATACGTCACATTTCGAAGCTAAATAACGCCTACGAACTTTACAGCACGCATTTAAAGTGAACCTGGTCTGCAAGTTCTGAGTGGCGCTGCTAGCGCCAAACTTATGCGCGAAGTGCGAAATTTCAATCGATGTCATCTTTCAGATGTATAAACACGCCTACCAAATTTCGTTCATCTAACACAAGTCTTTCTTGGTGTTGGGATTTTTTTTTCCGCCAGTGTATGTTAAATTCAGTGTTTCATTTAATGTACCCTGCTAATAAATCAGAAAATGATTTTCTGTATTATGTATACTGACTTCTCGAAGTCTCAAAGTACAACATTTTCCGTTCAGTAACAAATAAATTTTCGCCGCATTTCAAAATAAAAAAAATTTCTAACTATAAAATACAAATAATAGGCGCAAAGGCTACATCATTAACAATGAAAATTCTTCTCTTTTAAATTATGCTAGAAACCCATTTGATGATATCATTTTGTGAATAAACTTTAAAGAATTAGCTAAATAAAGGATTTTAGAAAACTGTCAAATGTCTAAAACCGTGCGATAAATAACGAACTGTTGAATGACAAATAACGTTTCAAAAATCATGCTTTAAAATTTGAAATTTTAGGAGATTACTGGAGTATTCAGTTGCTGATCCCTAAATAACTCCCTGGGAGTTTTCTGCTTTCTAAATCGTATGTGTCTTCATCAACTGACTTGTCAGATGAAGAAGGATGCTATTTAAGCTTATTTCCTTCTGAACAGATGACAGTCTGTTTCAGGTAGATTTTAGAGCATTTTAAATAATATAATTAATCTATAGCTTTGAAAATAAAATATAAAAATAAATTTTATCACCTGTCTTTTACAAAGTTATAACAATCAAAAACAAATATTACTGTTATTTGTTTTACTATCCGTTGTTATTATAATCCAGTTAGAACAATAATGTTATTTTATAATTAAGTCAATTAAGTTTTCTTCATTTTAACCCTTTATTTACTGAATTATGAATTCATGAAATGTTTAACTTCTAAACCATTTTTTGTGAACTGTTTAAACTATATTTGAAGATTTACGTAATCATTTAATAAATTTTAGAAGAATTAAAAGATTTAGAAGAATTAATTAAATTTGAATTTATAGGGATTTTATGCAATATTTATAACCCCACTCAAATCTTTTATTTTAAATATTTTTCTTAGTATTTTGTAGAATTAGGAAAAATGTACAAATATAATGCTCATACAACAGAAATATAGAAATATTTCCTAATTGAAAAATCTCCCCCTCCCCCCCAAACGCCAAGAAAGCTAAAAAGATGCAAAAGCAAAAGAAATCATCCTTTTAAAAATATTTTTGTTTTTTGTAACCCATAATGCTTTTAGAACAAGATAAAGTAATGTATCCATAACTCATTCAAACTGAATTACAACTAACTGATGTATTAAATGAATTTTACAATAAGTTATTTTAATGGTACTTATAAGTACCGTCAGTAGATAATGGTTAATCTAAATTAAAATCTTTCAACTTTTCAGCATGTCAAAAAGAATCTGAGATATATAATTGAATTTATGACATATTCTAATGAATAACAAGATTAAGACTCACTACTATTTAAATTTTCACAGTCTCGGATTCGCAATTCGATAAATATAATTAGTTTGTAACCAGTTTTGAATTTTTAAAAGTTTCCACTTATATTTTTATTTATAATAAAGAAACAAACAGGAACGTTAAAAAGTTTTTATTTAAATTTTTATCTATAATAAAGAATCAGACAGATTCCATAATTGTCCTTATGTGACATTCTGTTGCAGGTAGACTTTAAATCATTTTCAAGAATATAGTTAGTATATGACTTTGAAAATAAAATTCTAAAATAAATTCCATCATCTGATTTTTACAAAGTTATAATAATCATAAACAAATATTACAGTTATTTTTTTTACTATCCGTTGTTATTATAACCCAGTTGGAACAATAATGTTATTTTATAATTAGGTCGATTAAATTTTCTTCATTTTAATCAATTAAAATCTTTCATCTTTTCAGTATGTTAAAAAGATTCTGAGATGTAAAATTTAATTTATTTATGACATATGCTAATGAATAACCAGATTGAGACACACACGACTATTTAAATGTTCAGAGTTTCGGATTCAGAATTCGATAAATATAATTAGTTTCTAACTACTTTTGAACGTTAAAAAGTTTCCATTAAAATTTCTATTTGTAATAAAGAATCAGACAGATTCCATAATTTCAGAAACGTCAGTTAAGGCTTAGTGTGGAGACCTAAAAAGATTTTGATGTCTGTATGCTTGTCTGCTTGTCTCATAATAACCGGCACAGAATGCATCCGATTAGCTTGTAATTAGGTAGGTATATCTTTGAGATATCCATAATTAGATTCATAGTTTTTGGTTAAATTTGGTTTATTCATTCGACAAATTGGGAACATTATCTTATACGTTCTAATGCTTTTATGTGGAAATTCAGATGATTTTCATATTTCATCATTCACTGAAAAGAAAACGGTAGATTTGAATAGTTGATTTTAATGCAGTGTTATAGATGCGATGTCTTAAATTAACTAAATCAGTTTGAAATTTCGACAATAATTTTGTCTGTCATTTGCAATTCTGTAAATAAATTCTTACGGAATTTTGTGCATAAGTTCAAAAACTATTAAAACATATCACTTTTACTAGTTTGAAGTAATACGTATGTTTTTTTGTTTTTTGTTTTTTTTACAAGAAGAAAGTATTGGATTCATGAAAATTTTCGAATTCCGGTTTTCGACGGATTTACTCGTTTTAGAGGTCAGAGAACCCGAAAAACATGTTTTTACAAAATGTCTGTTTGTGTGTCTGTGTGTGACACAAATTTTGTGGGCGCTCTATCTCAAGAACTAATGAACGGAATTTAATAAAAATTAACATTCAGTTAGTCCCTGATATAAATTGGGGCTGATTAGTTTTTGGTACAAATCGCTCAACAGGTGGCGCTGATATAGAGCATTTTTCACGATTTCCACAACAGCTCAATCTCCAGAACTAGTGCACAGATTTTCATTAAACTTCAGTTAGTCCTTGACATGAATTGACGTTTTATACATTTTGGTGTAAATCGCTCAACAGGTGGCGCTGCTATGCTGCATTTTTGCGATTTCCGCAATAGTTTTATCTCAAGAACTAATGCTTGGTGTTTCACCAAACTTCAGATTAATGTATATCTTGATATGAATTACTGCTGTTTATGTTTTAGTGCAAATCGCTCAACAGATGGCGCTGCTATGCTGCATTTTTCAGAATTCCCACTACAGCGCTATCTCAATAACTAATGCACGAATTTTCATCAAACTTCAAATTCAGGTCTACCTTGATATCAATTAGTGCTGTTTATGTTGTAGTGCAAAGCGCTCAATAGGTGGCGCTGCTATGCTACATTTTTCACAATTTCCGCTATAGCTCTCTATCTCAAGAATTAATGCACGAATTTTAATCAAACTTCAAATTCAGATAAAGTTTGATATGAATTGGTGCTAAATTGATGTAATTTCTTGTATTATTTAAATGATTTAATTGACGGGATTTATATAGAAGAAAGTTTTGTGATTGCCACAACATACTAGTTTCTTCTTGTTTTCATTTAACGGTCGCTTAGAAACTGAATTTCATAGCATATCATAGAGAGAAAACTAAACAAAAACGAGCTAATTTGATATTTATAAAAATAAGGTTTTCTAAATTTTTGAGAAATCTTATGTTTTGAAATATACCAATATTTAAACATTATTAATTGTGGATTTTCATAATTTTAGATATCGTGTGAAGTAAGACGAAAATTAAATATTTTGTAAAATTGATCTTGAGACACTTAATCTGAAGATTTACTAGTTTTATAACGATTTACATTTTTTAATCTTTCTTTATTCAAATATCACTTGAAAAGTACTACAAGAACATTTTATCATGTTCTATTCAAACCGAACAGAAAACCATTACTTACGTAAAAAATTTGAGAAAACTGTCGACTGATGGATGGCTTCTAAAAAGCATGATTTAAAATGTTCTTTTGCAGTTGTATAAGATTGCAGAAGTATTGTGTTCCGGACCACCAAATAACTCTCTCGAATCTTCCTGTTTCCTAAATAACGTGTTTGCATCACTAGAGCTGTCAGATGGTGAAATATGGTATTTAAATAAATTCCTTTACTTCATGTGACCATTTGTTACACCAGTCATTCTCGCGAAAAGACACATTTTACCTCCGAAGGGATAAATATTATATGAAAAGTTGGAAACGGCGTGATATTTCCATCCATGTGCATATTTAAATTTGTAAGTTATTAAATGCATTTGTGACAAAGTAATTTTATTTTTTAGCCCCCGGTACGGTATGCTATTTCTTTTTCCCAGCTTATTTTGTGCATTCCAAAAAATAACGTAACCTTACAGAAGCCAGTCGTAATACAAAGCAGTACGATTAAATACTCTATAGCAATTTTTTAAACTTCTAAGCATCGCACATTTTCGATTTTTATACCGTCGTATTGGAAAAAAAGTACTTTTAAATGCATTTTGTTTGAAAACTGTATCTCCATTTATTTTTGAGGTATTAATTTTTTTGTTGTTTTTAAGGCCATTTGCTTAATATTGGCAACGGAAGTACTCCGTTTCTGCAGAAAGTGAAGGAAAAATAGTTGTAAAATATTAATTATATATTTTTGTTGCCATTTTCTCATAACAACCGAAAGAAAATGTAATTAAAATACGTGCTATTTTGAAAAAATATAAAAGAATGATTTCTGTTAAAACAATGGAGCTATTATAAACTATATTTAATTTTAAGTATCTATGAATCATTAAATAGCCCTTTTTTTGTCGATTTTGTTGAATAACGGCATCTTTTTGCTGCATTTGTGTATTATTTCGCGATAGTGATATCCTATGCCTACTTTACTGTAGATGTTTAAGAGTGGATTGTAAATGTGGAATTCTTAAGCGGATGCGAATGACGTCATTTTACATAAAATAAAAGCGTGTGCTGTAAGTCTCAAAATGTAATTATGTTTTGTACTATTTATATATACATGTATATTTTTTCATCGGAGTGCGAGACTAAATTCTGAAAAAGCAGAATTCCTGTTTTCTAGTTATTTGTTTTCGTTTCGAATGTAAGTCGAAAGACCCCTGGTTAGACGTCCCTACATCTAAAACACAAAGTTCACTTCAGTGACATTTAAACAATTTAAATAAAGAATCAGGGTCCATAAGCCGCGTTTTTGGCCCAGAAACAAGAGTGATATTCGATTATGTTATGCTGTCTTAATTGAAGAGGTGAGTGGATGAACATGTTATGCTACATTTTCAAAAAAAAAAAAAATATCGTTTGGATGAAAGACTTATGAGGTATCCTATCACATGGTGAGGCTAAAATACTGAGGTTACATTTAGTCTTGACAATTTAAGACACTATTCATTAATATTTGATATTTTAATATTTAATAATGTCAATAATATTAATACGTTTAATATTTGAAAATTAACTATGAATAGGTTTTTCTGGGAGAGTTTAGTACCATACCTGTTAATATTTTAAACACGTGGTATCAAACAGAAAATAAATCATTAAAATTTACAGCAAAAACTTTCACTTCAAATTTCTTCAAATGTAGTTTTTGTTACTTAACATGTTCTTTCACTTAGCTCTTCAATTATGTCACTTTTTAATATTAGAAGGTATATATTGTACGATTTTAACAATAGTTTTAGTATTTTGTTCGGATTTATATGACTTACAAAAGCTCAAAGTTCGTGTAATTCAGTAGTTTTGATGCAAAATAGGCAATTTCTGCTATTTTTACCTCAATTTTTAATATTTTACTATGAGCGCAGCTTTGCAACACTTTTATTTTAACATATTTTGTATATTTTGATGTGTTTTATAATATATGTCAAGAAGAAAGTGTTGCACAATTGCGCACATATAAATAATTGATGTAAAAATAGCAGAAATTGCGCATTTTTCATCAAAACTACGATTTATACGAACTTTGAACTTGTGTAAGTCATATAAATCCGAACAAAATACAAAAACTATTGTTAAAATTGTGCAATATATACCTTCTAATATTAAAAAGTGAAATAATTAAGTCAGTATAACATAATCGAATTTTACTCTATTTCATGGGCCAAAAACGCGGCTTGTGGACCCTGATCCTTTAAAAAAATCAGTAATAATTCAAGTCTTCAGTTAAGTTGTACACTGTAAAAAAAAATCCGACCAGTTTTCCTGTAAGGAATCGGAAAAATAGTTGCCCTTATCGTCCCGAAAAATTTTCCGACCCAGCTCGGAATAAAATCCGTAAAAAAAAGGAAATAGTCAATAAAACGGTATTTTACGGATTTTATTCCGAGCTGGGTCGGAAACTTTTCCGGTACGATATGGGCAACTATTTTTCCGATTCCTATAGGAAAACTGGTCGTATTTTTTTTTTTTTTTTTTTTTTAAGTGTAGCTTACTATTTTTAAAAAATGGTTTTATTTTACTAAAAAATTAGTGCCTTAGCAAAATGACACTGAATTGGCCTTGGACACTGAAAATACATTTTTTAAAAATGCCACAGTTGACAGTAGATGTCAAATCATCATTAGGTATTTTGCTAGAAAGAAAGCCTTTTCATGTTTTAGTTATGAGGCATTCTCACAAAATTTTAACTTTCAGGAATAAAAGTCTGGTGAAATTAAACTTAATAAAATAACATTTTAAACTTATAGACGAATTTCCTTACCGTTTTACCACTCTGACTTTTTATTTTCTTCTAAATGTTTACTTATAATGAATTCGCATAGCACCCTCAGAACATTCAAATAAGAAATAACAAGAATGTAGTCCTTTTATTACAAAATTTTGGTATAAGATTATCTTAAATGTATGTTAAGGAAAGGACGGTAGGGGAAAAAAAGGGACGGTAAGGAAAATTACCGCCTATTTTTAGGCAAATCATGTTAAGACTAACTGATAGCCGCAATGTTCATTGACTTTTAGCAACAGTTATTTACATTGGATTAAATTACAAAAAAGAAGTTAATTTACCTCGAAAAGTGCAGGAATAAACCTTGGGGACGAAAAAACTACCAATAATGGCGCAATGCTTGAAATTGATATTTAAATGCTGATTTAAATTCTGCAGTAAATTTCCTGTCAAAGAATTTTAGCCATTCTTTCTCTAGCATATTGCTGCATGAGAAAAAAGTTGAAAAAAATTCTATGGCTGCATCTGAAATGATTTTCTGTACAAATTTAGCAAAAGGGACAGTAAGGAATCTAAAATCCAGAGACAGAGTTAAAAAAATAATAACAACCATAAAAATGTGTGCGTGTTAATTTTGTGCTACATATTTATATAAAACAACAGTCCCAGTTTTGGAAAAAAAAATACATCGAATTACTTTTATTGAAACAATTTTATACAGACAGCTTCAAACTTTAAAATCAGCATCAGGGACACGGGACGGTAAGGGATTTCGAGGTATATTTGGACCCTCAACATCGTCCAAACTTATTTATCTCGTTAATATTGTTATACAATCATGCAATGAGATGTTTTCCAGTATAAGAAATAAAACACAAGACTATGTACTAAAATAAAACTTATTATTCAGGGACTTAAAAGTCAACATTATGTGAGAATACCTCATACAGCTCTTTGTTCTGTTATGAAATTATAAAATATTTTTTTCAATTTATTAAGTTCCATTTGGAGTTTGCCACAGCTTTGTTATCATCACAAACCAGATTCCAGGAGATGCATATGTCCTTTGCCAAATTTAAAGAGATGACAGAATAGGACGCAAAAACGTCAGAATTCAGAGAACCACGATCGTGCACAAAATCTCAAAACGCACTCGTCCACTCGAGTAGAGAAACTAGGACTCTGCCACAACATTTCAAGCATTAACACCTTGCCATTTAGACTTTTCAAGACAATCTCCACATTGTTTGATGCACATCACTCAATCTATGAAGATGAGAAATATTCTTGAAAGCGATATTTCCTTTTTACGCAGCACAAAATTAAATATTTTGCCGCTCTACTTTTGTATGACATAGGAATCTTGAGATTAAATGATACAGAAGTTTTAAGTTATATATATCGGTAAATTATAATCATACGGCAATGAACCTGCTTTTTTCCTTTTAATATTACTATATAGGGATAAACTTCCAGGGTGTCCCAAAAAGGAGTATCTATTTTTAAAAATGAATAATAAATAAACGAATAGAGTTATTAATAAAATTCTTGCAGGAAACGGATCTGTGAAGTCTGGAATTTTGTTTAGAACACTTTATTATGTTAGTTCAAATTCTTACCGACAGATGGCGCTGCGGCTACTGCATTCATCAGCAATAATTGAAAATTAAATGACAATATTTTCAATATGTCCTCCATTCATCACAATAACATATCGGCTGCGGACCTTTCTTTACATTAAATCTTTTCTGGAAGCTCCTTCTTGTTGATGTGAAACGTTCACCCAATCGGTGATATTCTAAAACAATGAAAACTCTCTCTTCCAATGAATACACCATTTTGAAGAATTTACGCAACGACAACTATTGTTTCTCTTGAAATGGTGACTACTGAGCCTTCACTGACCACGTCTACCTCTGTCTGGTCTTCACGCATGCTCCGTTTGTTCATATAGCCGCCAAAATGTGCTGTAGCGCCATCTGTTGGTCAGATTTTGAACTAACATAATAAAGTTTTCTAAACAGAATTCCAGACTTCATACATATGTTTCCTGCAAGAATTTTTTTAATAACTCCATTCGTTTGTTTGTTATTCATTTTATAGGAGTAACCAAATAAATAGTTAGATTTTTATTTTAAAAAATCCGGTTACGCATAAAAACTGTAGGAACGCGTAAGCAGACACATTTGTGTATATCACCATACACAAATGAGAAATAAAAGAAACTCATACGTATTATGATGATACAGCTATTCTGTAATACAGACAGATGTATGAACAACTTATTATTGGATAACTTATGTTATCCAATATAAGAAGGAAAATAAATGTTAACCAAATTAAATGCGAATGTAAACTATCCACAAGTCAAAATGTTGGAAAAGAATACACACACAATAAAAAAAAAGAAGAAAAATTGCGGTGAACGGATGAAGCAATAAAATGTTGTATAAAATGCAGTAACTACGTATCAATTTATTATTGATACCAAACTCGAATAAACTTAAATAAAATATTATATATTGGTGAAACATATAAAAAAGGGTGGGGGGGGGGGGGGAGCCTGACATTGGAAGATAGGAAAAAATAAAGATTTTTATTAAAAAAAAAAAAGAGATACATGCTTCCAATAGAGTTTAAGGGAATGAAAGGCTAATTTTTGTAATGTAATAATATAAATATATGAAAAATTTATAAGAAATAAAATACAATTTTATAATTATATTTATTAAAAATCAAATAAATTTATAATGACATTAAAAAAATAAAAATACTTGTAATAATAATAAAAATAGAAGTAGGGATTTAATAATTAAGTATTTAACATTTAAAGAGCATAAAAAATCTTTATATATGTTAAAGTAAGATAATGAATAAATAGAAGTGAAGAATATTTTATCAAAGTCCGATACAAAACGAAGAAATGAATACTATTAATAATTTAAATTTAATGAAAATAACCCACAGCAATGAAAAAGAATTGAAACTATTGATTTTGACTGATCACAGCTTATACAGAATCACCTCGTAGTAATAGAAATATTTATTGAATATATTCATATGTATATATATACATATACTCTTGAATTGAACAAATTGAAATATTTATTTTTCCTTCGCGAACACTATATTCCACAATCTATTGATATGTTTTATCATTTTCTAAGGCGCTCTTAAAATAAAAGGAAAGGAAATACAATTGACCTTGGAGCTCTATATCTTTTCTTATATTTATACAGAAAATATATCGGAGTTTTTTCTTTTAGCTGATTGTTTCAAATGCATTTCTGGATATCGCCTTGAATACAGCAGAATTGTTTTACTTATCCCCCCATACGAAAGCACATTTTGGAATCCAAATATAAATATGCTTTTATGGATATTTTTATGCATAAATTTAAGTATTTCATCCTAATATGATACAGGGATTTGCTCTACGATCAGAAATCGGAGAAAATAGCCTGTCTCAAAGGGGAAATACATTGTTATTTTCATATAATTTTCGAGCTATTGTATGATAAATGTGGAATGTTTCCACTTTCAGTATTTATAGCCATTCCGTATACATAATATAAATTTCTAAAAATTAACAAATTTCCTATTATTATTCAAAGAATTCTATTACAATATTGAAATAAGGTTTAAATGATATTTTGGTTGATGAGAAATTACACCTGAAAAAAATACATTGATCGAACTTGTATTATATTTACATTTATCATTTTAAGGAGTTAAAAAAAGTATAAAAATGTGAAATTCACTCATCTCCAAATATTACAGTATATCTTAATAATAATGAAAACTAATAATAATTTCATAAAAAAATATATATAAAAGTAACGAAAAACTTTCTGATTTTCTCTATGCTTATCTTTTAATGTTTGTATATTTCAATGGTTTTCTCTCAGACTTTTTACCATATGAGATTGGGTTTTTTCTTTGTTTTTGTGTTTAAATGTTACATAATGCAATTAATCAAATCAAATAAAATTCTGTTCATTTATTATTTATTTTACTTTCTGTAAATATTAATTCAAAATTTACAGACTACAAAGAAGCATGTAAATAATTTTTTTTTTTTATAAAGTATCTAGCATATAATGTGCCAATCCTTAACCCTTAATGCACTGAATTACGAATTCATGAAAATTTTATCTTCTAAAGCATTTTTCGTGAATTGTTTAAACTACATTCGAAGATTTACATAATCATTTAATAAATTTTAGAAGGATTTTAGAAGGATTGAAGGATTTAGAAGGGTTAATTAAATTTGAATTTATAGGAATTTTGTGTAATATTTATAATCCTACTCAAACCTTTTATTTTAAATATTTTTCTGGGTGTTTTGTAGAATTAGGAAATGTACAAATATAATTTCTTACAATTTAAATCTAGAAATATTTCCGAATTGAAAAATCCCCTCCTTCCGTCTCCAACGCCAATAAAGCTGAAAAGATGCAAAGGCAAAAGAAATTATCCTTTTAAAAATATTTTTGCTTTGTGTAACCAATAATGCTTTTGGAACAAGATAAAGTAATGTAACTATTACTCATTCTAAACTGTATTACTACTAATATATGTATTGAATCAATTTCATAACAAGTTTATTTTAATGGTACTTATAAGTACCGTCAGTAGATAAAGGGTTAAATTAACTACAGCGAAAATATTCCTTTTTCATTTAAGCTTATTTCTCACTAATCTATTACTAAACATCCAGTTTAGCAACGAATATTTTCTGCGTACAAATTTTCTAATGGGGAATTTTCTTTGCTGTTGGCACCTTGATAACAATAAGTAAGCAGAATTAGCAGGATAGCTGATTTACTCATTAATCCGGCACGTGCTGTTTGCTTGACTTTAGTTCTTAAGAGGAAAGCGCTCTTGGAAAGTATGTAGCGATGTGTTTTGTTAAGGGGAAAGTTTATTACAACCATATTTATGATTTCTTGGCAAAATCCGGATAGTTGTGATAATAAGGGAAACACGTTTATTACGCTGTTTTAATCTCTTGACGCTGCATAGGAAATCAGGAAACATTCGTTAATGCGATGATATATACTCAATTATTAAGGGTTGACTTCTGATTTTTGACAAGATATAAGAGAATGTATATGTATTTATTAAAGAAGTTCTATTTGTAGTAAGTATAGTTCCGAAATAGAGCCATTTCTGACACTTATCCTGATAAGTGATATTTTCTCAGCCTTTTTACCATATGAGATATTCATTGACATATTCTGCTCAATTATTATTTGTTTTACCCTCTGTAAATTTACCTAATTACTTAATAACTCTTAATAATAATTTTACAGACTACAAAGAGGCATGTAAATATTTTTTTTTTTTTTTTTTTGATAAAGTATCTATATATTGTGCGAACCCTTAAATTAACTACAGCGAAAATTTTCCTTTTCTTTTAAGATTATTTCTCATACATATATTACTACACATCCAGTTTAGCAAAGAATATTTTCTGCGTACAAATTTTCTAATGGGAAAATTTTCTTTGCTGTTGGCACCTTGATAACAATAAGTAAGCAGAATTAGCAGGATAGCTGATTTTCTCATTAATCCGGCGTGTGCTGTTTGCTTGACTTTAGTTCTTAAGTGGAAAGCGCTTTTGGAAAGTATATGTAGCGACTTGTTTTGCTAAGGAGCAAGTTCATTATAACCCTGTTTATGATTTCTTGAGAAAATCCGGATCATTGTGATAATAACTTTAGGGAAACGCGTTTATTACGTTATTTTAATCTCTTGGTGCTGCATAGGAAATCAGAAAACATACGTTAATGCGACAATATATTCTCAATTATTAAGGTCTGACTTCTGATTTTTGATAAGATATAAGAGAATATATCTATTTAATAAAGAAGTTTTATTTGTAGAAAGTAACGTTCCAAAACATAGAAAATTCTGATACTTTTTCCGATAAAATTTTATTTATTAATCTGAAAACGACTACAATTATGTGCATTTAAGGAAATATGAAAATCGAGCTTACTTAACTTACACTAATATTATGGTTGTTTTTCTTTTTAATTATCCTTGAAAAATCGTTTTTTATTAGACGCAGCATCTTAAATACCTTACATTTTAAATGTTACACATACTGTGGATTCTTCGGTTTTAAGAAAGAGAAATATAAAAAGATTGACACAATAAGAAAACTATACATCTGAGATCAAGATATTTTGTTGAGGCGGAAAAGTAGCTAGAAGGATTCTTCACATACAAAGCTGATTTCGGATTTTTAGTAACTGAAATAAATACTTTTTCTTACTAATGCCCTCTGGTTGACCAAAACGGGAGGCCTGGGTAAGGAAGGCTCGGAGTGGAGAGAAAAGGTCGCAGTTTGATGAAGCATTGGATGACCTGGAATCCGACGGTGGTTTCCCTACCATTTTGATCCTAACTGTAAGGAGAAAATTCACGGTTTGGTACTTCCCTCCTACCTACCGCCTAACTTCTAAAGGAGTGGATTCAACACGCGACTGATTTTACGTGTCGGTATGTGCCATCGACATAGGTCCAACAGCAGTGCAGCGTTTCCAGCAGCAGAAATAACAATTTCCACCGAAAACCAACGTCGGAGAAGCCATAGGTAAAAAGTGTTCAGACTTATCGAAAAAATGGATGACTGGTGTCAATAGGAAATATTTCCATAAGAGAAATTAAAAATAATCTGGGAGTTAATATCGCAAACGACACATTACATAGAGACATAAAAGTCTGTAACAACATTGTTTTTAAAAAAATGTCATGTAAACCGCGTCTAAAGTCACACCATAAATTGGCCAGAATGGATTTGGCTCAAGATTACATGGACAGAGAGAAGTGGCTCAGCTTATTATTCAGCTATGAAAAGAAGTAGGATCTGGATGACCCTGATGACTGCATTTGCTACTAGCATGTTCCCCGAAAACAACCTATTTTCTTCAGTAGACGACAATGCTATAAGTTTCTGATAGTTTGTGTGTATGTGGGAGGAGGGACTGTCTTTAACCCCTTGGGGACGAGCGGCACGTATACGTGCCGCATGAAGCGGTCAGAATCCTTGTTTTTCCTCAACTGTAAAGTTTTACTGTAAAATTTGCCTTATCTAATCTGCGCGTTTTCTCGATTCAAAAAGACACAAATTTCTGTTTTTAAAAAACAGTCACAAAAGATTTAAAATTTCGTAAAAGGCTCCCGTCTCGAAGGGCTTAATAGCCAAATCTCCCTGGCATTTCTGATGGGCAAAAGAAATTCTACAGAGACACTACTGCAGCACCTACTTCCAGTTGGTGTCATCTTAGGGGGCTCTAGTTGGAGATTACAGCACAGCAATGCTGCAATTTACAACTGACATTGTACAACACAATGCACGGTAGGTGATTTGCCGATTCTAGCTGGCCAAAAGTCGATTTTTAAAAGTTTATCCTAGCGCAATTTATATTTTGCCTGTTATAGTTCAATAGTTAGGGCGTTGTACCCTGCTATTGATTTTGCCATAAATATAATTGTATGGTCCATAGACTAGTGCAAAATTGGTGCGTCTTAGTTGGGAATGAATCAAGCAATTTGAGTATAGTTCTTTAATCTGTTGCTTGAAGCGGAATAAAATATACTGCTCGATTATGAGCGCTTCCAAACAAAATATGGACTTTATTTTATTGGATTTATGTGCATAAATTTTGCACATATCAGCTGTTATTTCATATTTAATGTCGCAAAAAACTCTGTATTTTTTTTTTTTTTTTTTTTTTTTTTTTTTTTACAATTTTTAAGTTTTAATATAGAAAAAATTATATGATAAAGCACGATTAATCTGAATTTTTGATATGATTAAATAGTTTAGATTATTACCTTTTCGTTCCAATTTAATTTGCCTGCCCCTAGGTGCCCCCTAGTTTTTAGAATTGTTTATCGCTTATTAAGTCTAAACAATTTTTTTTTGAAATTTTAGTTCAAGTATAGTATTCTTTTTAACAAAGACAACAGAATTTAAGTTAGTCACATAAATAAACTTTTGCAACATTATGCAACGGCAACAAGATTTAAAATAATAAACGAGAATGTGAATTTGGTTGAAAAGGTTTGTTTATAGAGGAAAATTACAATGAAGAGCACATGAAGATTTGCAAGCGCGAAATGTTTAAACTTATGACCAAATTTGGACAAAAGTTGCCAGTTGTATGTAGGGGACTCAGGACAAAATGATGTAAAATATATTACATGGCTGCAAATTTCGAGTGGTTAGAAAATTGATCCAGACAAATTCTCCAAATTCAAATTTGATACAATGCAAAACATAATGTACACATTTTCTCATGATATCTTATGATTCCCATTCTTTACACACAAGGTTCCTTTCTGCAGAACTAAATATAAATATACAAAAGAATATACAACACAGCAATTTTTATTAAAGCTGTCGAATGTTTGCCCCCTATCTTAAATTTTAGAAAAAGAAAATTTAGGACTTTTTATAATAATACAAAAATAGTTTTATCACATTAGCTTCCATACCATTAAGAAAGTATCATTAAAATAGTCAAGAAGAACGTAAAATCATGCGTCATTCAGATTATGAAACATTTTTTAATGCATTCGGACTACTATAATAAAACTTCATAGCTTAATAACGTGAAAAACGATGTCTAAGTAATAATTTGTAAAACATATAACACATTTGAAAACGCAATTTCAACCAAAGTTGAAAAAATAACTGCAAATTTTGTACATACCTGTATATGAACTATAGATTTATCATATAATTCACAATATGCTAAAATTTAGGAGAGTTAGTGAACGCATAGCACAGTTGAAAATTCCTCGTCAGCAATTTCCGCCAATAAACGGAAATGTACTTCAGATATTTTGTGCAGCCCTGTATATGATTTATAGAATTTATACACACTAAATAGTATGCAATTTTTATAATTTAAAAAAGTGTTCCGCAACTGAAAACGCACTTCCATCAATTATTGTTCATAGAGAGAGAAATATAACTGATTTATTTCGTGTGCCCCTGTATATGAAAGATGAATGCTATGCAGATGATATTCAATAGTAAGCATCTTATAGAGCACCTCAGAGATACATATAAATTTAAATACTGTTGAAATAGTATTACATGAACAAAACACGCCACAAACAATTTTTCTCCATAGACCGTAATGTAACATAATTCTTTTTAGTGTCCCTGTAAATGATCGATAAATGCTATCCATACCATATTCTATTGCAATCATCTTGTAGTGCACTTCATAGGAATGTATATAAATTTCAAAGTGTTTGAAATTATAAAACACCATTAAAAACCACCCAAACCACCCAAAGCGATTTTTCCCTATAAGCCGTAATGTAATGAAATTCTTTTCAATGTCCCTGTAATGAAATTATGACTGCTATACACTGCATTTTGAATCACCTAACACTCAATAATGAATATCAATAACATTTTTCACTTTCATGGCGATGCGAATATACTGACGCTAAAAATAATTTTGGCCAGCTAGAATAGGAAAATCACCCATCGTGCAATGGTTTGCCGCGCAAAATGTTAACGTTCCAGACTGCCAAGTTTTAAGCCTAACTTAAAATCTTTTGAGATTATTAGGGTTATCTTAATCCATGGAGTATATAAAAATAGAAAGCGAAATGACTCTACTAAATTACTAAATGTGGCCATTGAAAAAGCTTGATATTCTCGCCACCAGTGATATTTCAAAAACTAGTTAATTCATTGGAAACACAAATGTTTGAAGCAATCCGAAAGCAGTGAAATATTATTAATGAATGACATCATATAAAAGTTACAAAATGATGAGTTTTATTACATTGTGCCTGTTTTGAGCTACTGTATAATATCAGAATGTTTTATCAAAGTTGTGATAATGTACCATTTTTTCATTTTGATATCAGTTATTTGAATTAGTTTACATACATATTATAGATGCAAATAAATATTATGTTTTTGTTTAATTTTGTATTGGTATTTAATAAATGACATTTTCTTGTTATGCCTAAACTTTTGAGACAGATTGCCTAACACTTAAACGAAGAATGAAATAAATTGTATAATATATCCATTAAATTAATTGAAAGAAAAATTTATTAACGCACGCAGCACATAAGCATTTTCAAGCTATATATATAAAACCAATGTAAAAAAGGTTCAACATTATACAGTAGAACCTCTTTTATCCGAAACTCTTTTAACCGAAACTCTCGAATACCCGAAATCCATTTTTAAAGCTTTTTTTTATACTATCACATTCCTTGTGTGCAAAATCCATTTTGAAAGATTTTTTTTATTTAACTATCATATTCCTTGTGTGAAAGCTGTCCTTTCCGAACTACGAGTCCATATAAATATTTTCGATCCCCTTTCTTAAAGTTCCTTTGAATTTAACTTGAGCTCCCGTAACCTGCGGAGTGGAAAAAAAAAGAACAAATTAGCAATTCTGAAGCTTTTGAATGTTTTGCAAAATGTTTGGCATGGCTGAAGCGGCAGAAAGACTGTGATACTGGCGAACTAATAATATTAAAAAGCTTCGTGATAGATCTTCAAAGGAAAGGCAATCGAAACTGCGACAAACAACACAATTTTTCAAACCCTTGTGATATATGTAAAAGGTACTTAATTTCAAAATTAAAATTCAGTTAATTTATTCATGTTTCTATTTTGCTATTTCTTTATTTTTATTAAGCACTTGTTACAATAACAAGAAATATGAAATATTGCATTTATTTCTCCTTAATCTTAAAATTGAAGCCTTCTCGATAATCCGAAAATTTCGATTTTCCGAAAGAGGGCCGGTCCCAATTACTTCGGATAATCGAGGTTCTACTGTAATTTTAATCATTGATCATTACTATTTTGTGAATTTCGTGATACATTTTTCGAAATAAAATAAATTTCTTCACCCCCTACCCTACCCCACTCACTTAATTTTTAACTGGCCTCTTTTATTTAATATCAGTAACATTTTTTCGTAAAGTAAGTGGTTAGAACAATACGATAAATAATGCAAATGAATTTTCGTGAAATTTAGTTCCACTGAAACTTAAAATTAGATATCAATTCTTAAAAACTAGTTGTATGTGCCAATCCCTCAACTTTCTTCAATCTTAATATTTCTAAAAGTAGTTATAAATGATCATAATTTAATATTATTAGTTCAATACTATGTCAACTTTAACTTTCATCTTACAAGGAGAGGGCCAACCTTGTTAATCACAGATTTTGATTATTTTAATATATGTTGTAGGGTAGACACCCCTTAGTGTCAGGTTCAACGGATTTTATCCAATGCCCCTTAGTTCTTGAAAAACCAAGGGGGGGTCTAATATTAGTAGACAACTTAAATACTTACTTCGCAGCAAAAATGACAGGTTAGTCGTAGCTCAGTTGGCATGGCGTTTGCCGGCTGATCCGAGGGCCCGGGTTCAATACCTGAATGCGCTACATTTGTTTTTCTCATTTTTTGTTTTATAAATATAGTTATAATTATAATTTAATAATTTCAATTAAAAATTTTAACACCAAACATTAATTATAATGTTAACAAACTTAAATTTATCATTTCTTATTTGCAAACTATCATTTCTCATCCATTAAAAAGGTTTAAAAAGAAATTGGATCTATTATTGAATGATAAAAATTCCAAAATCGTGACAAATTCTGTTGTGGTGCCATCTAGTTATGATAAAAAAAAAGGAATCTTCAAATAAAATAAAAGCGGAAAAAAGATAAAAGGGAAAGCAAAATAATTGAAAGCGCAAGCATACTTATTACAAATTAAAAAATCTTTAATATGCAAAAAATCGATTGTAATTTAATTCTGATGCTAATTTTTAATATGATTATGCTTGTTACTTTAAAAACAGAATAATAGTATTATCTCATTGACTTCCTTTGTTAAAGCAATGCGTAAATGATGTTTCTTTAAAATCACGAATTGACACAATTGCTCAATATCATTGCAACGATAAAGAATATATGAAATACATTTTAAAAGTGATTTAAAAAAAAATAACAGTTTTATGATGTTTTATTACAACTATTCAGTTAAAAGTAAAAAATTAAATAGGTTAAAATTATAATTGATATACAATAATAAAATTTTAATTGACAGTGAGATTATTAAGTTATAATTACAAGTAAATTTATAAAACAAAAAATGAGAAAAAAAAATGCAGCGCATTCAGGTATCGCACCCGAGCCCGCCAATCAGCCTGTTAGCACCATACCAACTGAGCTACGACTGACCTATCATTGTTGTAGCAAAGTAAGTATTTAAGTTGTGCACTAATATTAGACCCCCCGGATTCTCAAGAACTAAGGAGCATTGCATAAAATCCGTTGAACCTGACACTAAGGGGCCTCTACCCTACAACATATATTAAAATAATCAAAATCTGTGATTAACAAGGTTGGCCCTCACCTTGTTAAATTTCTGTTAATCTAGATAATTATATTTAATAAAATCAATATCGTTTCTTATTCTGTTGTACTTCAGCAGTTTGCGAATAGTCGCCTCAGCAAGATGTAAACTTGCCCTCTCTGAGCGAGCCGCCGATGTAGAACAAAACTACAAAAAATCCAGAGAATTACACAAACATCTCTATTACAGATCCCACTTCAGGAGTATTATTTCCAAATTGAAGGAGGATCTACTTACCATTGCCAAAAAGATGTATATAAAATTTGGTTAAATTCTATGCATAAATTCATACACTATTCGATGTTACAATAATGAAAATGGTACAAAAATCGCTATTACAATGCCACTTTCTGCGGAATATTTTTTAATTGAAGGAAGGCCTGCTTGCCATAGCCAAAAACATATAAATGAAATTTGTTTCAATTCTATGCATAACTTCAAACATTTTTTGATGGTACTATGGCGAAAAATGGACATACGGACTGACACACAGACATTATTGTATAAACATGTTTTTCAGGGTCATTAAAAAAAAAAAAAAAAAGATGCATTTAACTGGCGCATCTACAACTAAATAAGTTAAATCTGCTGTTAACAAAGGAATTCGAAATATATATTTTATCATCAAATACATCAATTTAATGAATATATTATCTAAAAATGTGATTTTGAGAATTAAATAATTTTAAAAAGTTTTCTAATACGTATTGACTATTTACTTACCTAACCACAAGAAATCCATGGAGACACTGGAATTCACTAACAAGCGCAAGTAATATCCGGTTGATAGGTAATTACATATGATTGAGAAAACCATCGAAGCAGGTAATGACTTTAAATCCTTACGGTACCAGTCTACATACAAAGCTGTATAGTAATTTCAAATCAAATAGAATCCGCTGTTTCAGTTTTTTACAATCGTCTTCTATTTGGAATTAATAATAATTATTCATGAAATTTTAAAACAATCGTAACACATTGAAATAATGTAACCAACTTTCACGAAATTGACATTTTAAGGGGACAGTAAACATTTAAAATGAAATCCTCCAATTTTCAATGGGCGCATTTGAAAATTCTAAGACACCTTAATGGCAAGCTTAAATGGTTATATTGAAACTTTTCTATTAAAATAATAAAAAGTTTTAAATTGTTCGCTATTTAAAATTTTTAAATAACGAGTAATTGTCAGATTTTTAACTGTCCCATACGCATTTCTTTTGCCTAAAATACGACAACATTAATTTTTGATATACATATTACCTGGTGTCCCATAAATGAACGATTATTTTAAAATTCAATAACTTGCAAACGGTGACCGATTTTTAGAAAATTCTTGCAGGAGCGTTATGCATGATGTCAGGTGATTTTTTTACTGTGATTCTTTATTTTAGTTCGAATTTTAAACAATAGATGGCGCTGAGAGCAATAGGTGCTCAGTCCAGAGTCCAAATCCGATTTTTGGTACATTGGGATCCATTTAATGCATTTTAATCGCCTTTTTTCGCATGGAAGAACAGAGCCGAAAAATCGAGCCTGGATTTAGCGGTTATTGCTTGCAGTGCCATCTATCGATGCTATTTGTAACTAAAACTCAGAATAGCAGCATGCAAACTTTTGAGATGTTACATAACACTCCTGAAAGAATTTTTTTAATATCTGTTACCGATTGCAAGTTATTGACTTTTAAAATCATCGGTCATTTTTTTGGACACCCAGTACCTATTTCAATGGAAGTTGGCATGAATTTTAAAACTGCGCTGAATATATAATCAGAAAACATATATTTTTATAATTATGCATTGTTTTTTGTTTTTTTTAAAATTAGCTATGCATTTTCATATAAATATAAATTTCAACACTAAAATACCTCTGAAACGCAACTTTTTACGCTAACATTAATTTAGTATTATATAGAGAATATACAGTATAAATTTCAAAAGAATATGATAATTCGGAATGAGCATGGAATGTTTCAAATATTAAGAAATATACGGATTTTGCGAATTTTCGAAAAAATGAGTAAAAAAATTGTATAAAATATATAATTTTTATAAATATTAAAGCTTTTATCTCTGCGAAGACGCACCAGAATTGAGACAATATTTTTGCTTCAGATAAATCTGCGCATCTATTTTCACAATTCTGCAAATTAAAAAAAATCGGGTTTTTAATCAAATTTCGGGATTTTGAAAGCCTACTGTCCCCTTAACATCTGCATGTAAATGCTATTCTTAATAAAAACTGTTATATTAAATCAGAAATTTATTTTTTAATTAATAATAAGATACATTTGCTTTCTGTATCTACAAATAATTATGTCAAATCCATTTTTAATCATGAAATTGAAAATGTGTCTTAGATCATAATAATAATTAATATAATGATCGTGGTATCTAATAACGTCATTTTTCGATTCAAATAGTTTTAACGAGCTCCGTATTACGTATTGACTATTTCTTTACCTAACCACTGATAGGATTTTCAATCCCATTAAATAGGCGTGAGTAAGTAATGTAAATTGGGACTTACCCTTTTTCAGGATACTTATCCGTTGATGGTGTAAATCCACATTTTACCTTTAATCCCAAAACGTATTAGTTGACGTTATTATCAACTTTATATTTGAAGAAAATTGTATTCTCTAATGCACCACCTTTTATGCCTCCTTTAATTAAAGAAACCTTAGACTATTATTAGTCCAGGCAATAGAGACCGTATAGGGACTCTACCTAGCAAAATTAATGGTAGTACTAGAAATCGGCTTTCTAGATGTTTATTGGGTCGCTAAATCAGAATTTGCAACTTCCCACCAAAATTTCCCCCAGCAACCCCCCCCCCCCCAATTTTGATAAAAAGCCCCCAAAAAAGGTTTTTATTACAAAAATTTTATTCTTTTAGGGGAAAAGTAGCTATAAATTCAGAAAGTAGACAAAATTTGCAACAAATAAGATATATGACATTATGACTTAGGATGAAGGTCGAAGGGGGGATCTGCCGCGGAACATGCGCCGCAGTGTTGCGTGGACTAAGTTGCGCAATTCCACTTAACCACTCACACGTTTACATTAGCCCTCCCATCTTCCCTCCGAACTTTTTCTATAAGATTTACTTTAAGTTTTTTGGGTCGCTGAATCCGAATTTTTAACTTAAACCCAAAAATAGTTGTTTTTAACTTAAATTTCTTATTTTTTTAGGGGAAAAGCATTACGAAATTCAGAAACTAGACAAAATTTGAAACAAATAGGATATATGACATTATGACATAGGATAAACGGGGAGAGAGGGATCTGCCTCGGAACATTCCCGCGCGCTTTTCTCAAAAACCAAATTTTTTCAAAAAATCAATTTTTTGGGGGGTTGCCGGATGAAATTTTGGTGGGAAGTTACAAATTCGGATTCAGCGACCCAAAAAACATAAAGTGAGTTGAAATCCAGAACTAGTATTAATTTTGCCAGATAAAATCCCCTATTGCCTGGACTTCATAATTTAGTGCACGTAGCACCGCAGTGCATGTTCAGAGGCAGCCCCCACCCTCACCGTTCATCCTAATTCATAATGACATATATCCTATTTGTTGCAAATTTTGTCTAGTTTCTGAATTTCGTAATTCTTTTCCCCTAAAACAATAAAAAATTTAAGTTAAAAACAACTATTTGGGGGGGGGGTTCGGGGGTGAAATTTTTGGGGGAAAGTTAAAAATTCGGATTCAGCGACCCAAAAATCTTAAAGTAATCCTTATAGAGAAAGTTCGGAGGGGAGATGGGAGGGCGAATGTAAACGTGTGAGTAATTAAGTGGAATTGCGCATCTTAGTTTACGCAGCACCGCGCGCGTGTTCCGAGGCAGAACCCCCCTTCCCCTTCATCCTAAGTCATAATGTCATATATCTAACTTGTTTGAAATTTTGTCTACTTTCTGAATTTCTAGATACTTTTTCTCTAAAACAATAAAAAAAAATTGATTATTTTAATAAAAACCTTTTTTGGGGGGGCTTTTTACCAAAGTTTGGGGAGGTTGCCGGGGGAAATTTTGGTGGGAAGTTACAAATTTGGATTCAGCGACCCAAAAAACATAAAGTAAGCAGATTTCCAGATCTACCATTAATTTTGCTAGGTAAAATTCCCTATTGCCTGGACTATATGTAGATTAAATGAAGAAGCGGTAACATTTTAAGATATTTAATTCACACTTCATAGATTGTAAATAAGAGAGCATTTTTATATGCTTCTTTCCTGGATTAGCTACATTGTTCAGAATGAAAGAAAATGTTTACATTACAAGATGCATAATAATAACAATAAATCAGTTCACTGTAGATTATGCGTATAATTTAGCCATTTAACAAGTCATTATCTTTATAGGAGTTTCAAGGTTAAATGCATTAGTATTATAAATAGATTTATGGCTAAATGGAAAAGCTATATTGTTTATGTAACTGTAGAAATTAGTTTATTTTTAGCACAGTTATTAATCTTGTCCATCAACCACAAGAAATCCACGAAGTCCTTATTCACTAATAGCACAGCCAATACCGGTTGATGGATAATTACATCTGATTGAGAAAACAATCGAAGCACGTAGTGACTTTAAATCCATTTGGGACCAGTCTCCATACAAACCTATATAGTAATACCAAATTAAATAGCATCCACTGTTTCAATTTTTTACAATTGCCTTCTATTTAGAATTAATTATAGTTATTCATATAATTAAAAAAAATTAAATAATGTAATTAAGTTTCACAAAATTGGAATTTTAATATCTGCATTTAATCTACTCTTAAACTAAACTGTAATATTAAGCATCAATCTTTAAAAAAAAAAAAAAAAAAAAAAAAAAAAACTAATAATAACATGCATTTGCTTTGTGCACAACTAAGTACGTCAAACGTATTTCTAATCATGAAATTTAAAATGTGTCTTAGATCATAAAATTAATGTATTAATCATAGTATCGTCATTTTTCGAATCAAATAGTTTTAACGAGTGCCCTATTACGTATTGACTATTTACTTACCTGACCACAGGAAATCTATGGAGATCCCTATGCACTAAAAGCGCAGGCAATATCCGGTTGATAGATAATTACATCTGATTGAGATAACCATCGAAGCAGGTAATGACTTTAAAACCTTTTACGGAACCAATCTACATATAGTAATATCAAATTAAATAGTATCCACTGTTTCAATTTTTTAGAATCGTCTTCTATTTAGAATTAATAATTATTCATAAAATTTTAAAACAATCATAAAATATTGAAATAAAGTAACTAAGTTTAACAAAATTGGCATTTTAACATCTGTATATAAATGCTATTCTTAATCTAAACTATTATATAATTATATATGGTACAGCAAATACAAAAAGAAAACTACAGCTTTGGCCAGACTATATAACAAAGAACCTCCACAGATTTTCATTATACATAAGATCTCATAATTTTTGTTTACAGGTTTTCAATTTATAATTTTTTTTTTGTGAAAATATTTGTATCATTATAGATCTTGAGAATGTCATCGTCTAAGCGATGAAACATGTCGATCTGAATTACGGTATTTATTTGCCTGTAGGTGATTTTTTAGATGCGTTCGCAATTATATAAATACGTAGCACCTATAGTTGTCGGTCAGTCCGTCTGTCTGCATATAACAGAGCAAAAACTACCCAACGGAATGGTCTGAAATTTTAAATATATAATTGTTGCAAAATTTTGTCGGGTCATTTCAGATTTTATGAAAATAGGATGTATAGTTTAATTACAGGGACAGTCAAAATTTTCCGTTACATTAAGCTTAATGGGAAAAAATTATTTAAAGTGCATTTTAATGATGTTACAGCCTTTCGAAGAGAATGAAATTGATATGCACTTATGAAGTGCACTAAAATATACATTCAGTACAATATGCGATGCAAAAAATATTTATAAAACTAGTTATAGTACGAACGCACCTTATTTGCCACGTTTGACGAGCAATTTCCAACTTGTTTATCACTTCTAGCAAGTATTAACTTAGTTTGGTAAACTATTATATTAAAAGAGAAATTACTTTAAAAATAATGATAAGATACGTTTGCTTTGTGTTCTACAAATAATTTCGTGAAATGTATTTCTAATCACGGAATTTAAAATGTCTTAGAACATAAAATGAATTAATGTAATGTTCATAGTATCTAATAACGTCATTTTTCGAATCAAATAGTTTTAACGAGTTCCCTATTGCGTATTGACTATTTCTTTAACTAACCACAAGAAAACTACGGAGATCCCCATTCATTAAAAGCACAGCCAATATCCGGTTGATAGGTAATTACATCTGACTGAGAAAACCATCGAAGCAGGTAATGACTTTAAATACCTACGGTACCAGTCTACATACAAAGCAATATCAACTTAAGTAGCAAATACTGTTGCACTTTTTTACAGCCATCTTCTGTGTAGAATTAATAATAATTATTCATAAAAGAAGAAAATGAAATAATGTAATTAAGTTTCATAAAACTGGAATTTTAATATATACTACATTTAAATTCTATTCTTAAACTAAACTGTAATATTAAGCATCAATTCCTTTAAAAAATAATAATAATATGTATTTGCATTGTGTATGTACAAATAATTACATCAAACGTATTTCTAATCATGAAATTTAAAATGTGTCTTAGATCATAAAATTAATTAATGTAATGATCACAGTATCTAATAAAGTCATTTTTCGAATCAAATAGTTTTAACTAGTTCCCTATTACGTATTGACTATTTCTTTACCTAACCACAAGAAATCCACGGAGATCCCCATTCACTAAAAGCACAGCCAATATCCGGTTGATAGGTAATTACATCTGATTGAGAAAACCATCGAAGCAGGTAATGACTTTAAATCCTTACGGAACCAGCCTCCATATGAAGCTGTACAGAATAACTACTTAAAATATCGATCGATTGCGTCCTTTAGAGTGTAAAGAAACGCTGCTCTTAGTTCGTGCAAGAAAGTTTTAACAAATGGCAGTTGCCTTTACCAAAATTATTTAGTTTGGTATTTTTCAGTTATGTTAAGGAATGTAGTGATCTAAGCAAAGTATTCAGAGATTGAAATGAACTTTTGGAAGCGGAAATTGTTCGGGATTTTTGAAGTAATTTAATTATATTTTAAATAAATACCATGCATTATGTACTATTTAAAGGAGTTGGGCTATTTTAAATCTGAATTAATAAAATATACTGATAGATATGGATGCTAGACATTGTCCATTTGAACGCTGTTGCTAAATATACTACTTGTTTAAGATTAATTATTACTTCATTTTTTGGCAATAAAAAAATGTATACTTTTAATTTCATTAATAGAACTTTGCTTAATGATTTATTTTTATAGTGTTGTTTTATATTGTCAATTTCCTTTAACAAAATTGTTTATTGACATTAAGCAACAATTAAAATAGCAATTAAAAAAGCAATTAAAGCCTTTGTGCAGGAATATTAAAAAGCAGTAAACCAACGTTTAAAATGTACAAATAATGCGTGATAAGCAGCAAAGTTGCTTTTTAATTAAGCGACAAATTAAAAATATGTCTACTTTTAATTTCATAAATAGAATGTTATTTAATAATTTACTTTTGCATTGCAGTATTCTAAAAGGTATTTTCAGATAAGTTAATATTATGTATATAACAAGAAATATTCTTTCATCTGATAAAAAATAAAAAATGCAAAAAAATGCTATTCTTGGAGGAAAGTTTTAACAAATGTCAATTTCGTTTATCAAAATTGTTTATTTTGGTATTTTTCAGTTATATTAAAGAGTGAAGAGATTTAAGCAAAATATTTAAAGATTAAAATTAACATTTTAAAGTAAAAATTATTCGGAATTATTGAAATAATTTAATTATACTTTATGTAAGTGCATTAAATACTATTTAAGGTAATTGGACTATTTTAAATCTGAATTAATAAAACATACCGATAGATTCTGGATGCTAGATGCTAGACATTGTCTAGTTGAACGCTCTTTCTAAAATAAGCTATCGGTTTAATATTAATTATCATTATTTTTATTGATATTAAACATCAAATTACAAAAATTATACTTATAATTTCATTTATAGAATTTTATTTAATGATTTAGTTTATTATTGTAGATTCTAAGAGAAGTTATTTTTATATGTGAAACAAAAAATATTCTTCATCTAATAAAAACAAGTAGGAAATTGCTCGTCAAACGTGTCAAATGAGATGCGTTCGTACTATAGCTAGTTTTATAATTATTTTTAGCACCCCATATTGTACTGAATGTATATTTTTTGCGCTTCATAAGTGCATAGTCTGTAACATCATTAAAATGCACTTGCAATATTTTTTCCCATTCCCCGTAATGTAACGGAAAACTTTTGACTGTCCCTGTAATTAAACTATACATCCGGTTGTCATAAAATTTGAAATGGCTCGACAAAACTTTGCAACAATTATATATTTAAAATTTCAGACCATTCGGAAGGCTGTAACATCATTAAAATGCACTTGCAATAATTTTCTCTCATTGGCCGTAATGTAACGGAAAACTTTTGACTGTCCCTGCAATTAAACTACACATCCGATTTTCATAAAATTGGAAATGGCTCGACAAACATTTACAACAATTATATGTTTAAAATTTCAGACCATTCGGAAGGCTGTAACATCATTAAAATTCACTTACAATAATTTTTCCCATTGGCCATAATGTAAAGAAAAACTTTTGAATGTCCCTGTAATTAAACTATACATCCAATTGTCATAAAATTTGAAATGGCTCGACAAAACTTTGCAACAATTATATATTTAAAATTTCAGACCATTCGGAAGGCTGTAACATCATTAAAATGCACTTGCTATAATTTTCTCTCATTGGCCGTAATGTAACGGAAAACGTCTGACTGTCCCTGTAATTAAACTACACATCCGATTTTCATAAAATTGGAAATGGCTCGAGAAAATTTTGCAACAATTGTATGTTTCAAGTTTCAGATCATTCGGAAGGCTGTAACATCATTAAAATTCACTTACAATAATTTTTCCCATTGGCCGTAATGTAAAGAAAAACTTTTGAATGTCCCTGTAATTAAACTATACATCCGATTTTCATAAAATTTGAAATGGCTTTACAAAATTTTGCAACAATCATATATTTAAAATTTCAGACCATTCGGTTGGGTAGTTTTGGCTCTGTTATATGCGGACGGACGGACGGACAGACGGACAGACGGACTGAACGACGACTATAGGTGCTACGTATTTATATAATTACGAACGCACCTAAAAAATGGGATATAAGGAAATGTTGTTTTTGGTTCTTGGAGGAAAGTTTTAACAAATGATAGTTGCCTTTACCAAAATTATTTAGTTTGGTATTTTTCAGCTATGTTAAGGAATGAAGTGATTTAAGCAAAGTATTCAGAAATTTAAATTAACTTCTGGAAGCGGAAATTATTTGCGATTTTGAAGTAATTTATTATATTTTAAATAAATAGCGTGCATTAAATATCATTTAAAGCAATTGGAATATTTTAAACCTAAATTAATAAAATAATCTGATAGATATAGATGCTAGAAATTGTCTATTGGAACGCTTTTGCTAAAAGCAAACTATTGGTTTATATTAATTATCATTTAATTTATTGGTATCAAACAATAAATTACAAAAATATATGCACCTAATTCCATTAATAGAATGTTATTTAATGATTTAGTGTTATATTTTAATATGTAAAGAGCAGTTTTTTTTTTTTTTTTTTTTTGTTTTTCTGTGTGTGAAACAAAAAATATGCCATTATGTAATAAAAGAATGGGATGTAAAGACATGCTGTCCATTGTTCGTGCAGGAAAGTTTTAGCAAATGGCAGTTGCCTTTGACAAAATTATTTAGTTTGGTATTTTTTAGTTATGTTAAGGAATGCAGTGATTTAATTAAGTAAAGTATTTAGAAATTGAAATGAACTTTTGGAAGCAGAAATTATTTCTGATTTGTTAAGTAATTTAATTATATTTTAAATAAATACCGTGTATTAAATACTATCTAAAGCAATTGCGGTATTTTAAACCTGAATTAATAAACTATACTGATAGGTATGGATTTTAGACATTGCCTATTGGAACGCTCTTGCTAAAAACAAACTTTTGGTTTATTTTAATTATCCTTTAATTTATCGGCATAAAACAATAAATTACCTAATTTAATAGAATGCTATTTAATGATTTAGTTTTAGATTGTAGTATTTTAAGAGGAGTTATTTTTATGTGTGAAACAAAAAATATGACTTTATGCAATAAAAGAATGGGATGTAAAGAAATGGTGTTCTTTGTTCATTAAAGAAAGTTTTAACAAATGGCAGTTACCTTTACCAAAATTAATTATTTAGTTTGATATTTTTCGGTTATGTTAAGGAATGAAGTGATTTAATTAAACAAAGTATTCAGAGATTGAAATGAACTTCTCAAAACGGAATTTTTTCGGATTTTTTTAAGTAATTTAATTATATTTTAAATAAATACCGTGCATTAAATACTATTTAAAGCAATTGGGCTTTTTTAAATCGTAATTAATAAAATATACTGATAGATATGGATAACACTCTTGTTAAAAACAAAGTATCGGTTTATACTAGGACTTCCCTCAGAGGGATTAGTCTAAGCGATATTACCGAGAACATAGATTTAATAATAACTTCTTGCAAGTAAAGAAAATGAGGTACTATCTTTATGTGTATCTGTTGTGAGCATTTATGTCTTAAAAGTAACAGCCATGTCAGTTTTAATAATAACTTCTAGGTTTAATAATAACTTCTTAAGATTTTAAGATTTAATAATAACTTCTCGCAAGTAAAGAAAATGAGATACTATGATGCAATGAGATACACTGGTTACAAATTCAAATGTTGAAATATCTAGATTAGTGAACCTGAAAAAAAATATATACCCATATCAAATTTAAACCAGCACTTCCCTCTGTTAAGGGTACCGGCAAGAGATAGAATAGCCTAGAGAAGGAACACATTACATACTTGGCAGCATTCCCTTAAACTTCCGTAAAATGTGAGTTAAATTTACCCAAGTTAAACACATTTCGAACCAGAAATTTACGAAAGAAATTAAATGAAATTAAACAACAAATTACAACCATTATACATTAAATGTATATAATTCTATCTAATGATTTAGTTTTATATTATTTTAATTTTTGAAGCATTTTAAAAAGTATTTTCAGGTAAGTTTTTTTTTTTTTTTTTTTTTTTTTTTTTTTTTTACTACTAAGGGACTCTGCCACCTACGAGCTACGCTCGCCAACCCCCATCTGGACACCACAGGCTCTAAAAACTAGCTAATTTACTCTTATTTAAAAGGATTAACCGATTGCAGAAAATTGAAAGATATTATCGCAAACAGCGACAATCTTCCTTAATAGGGTTACCATTCTGTTTTTGAGTCGAATCAACCGCTGTCGCGATAGCTCACGGCTATTTTCGCAATTTATTAAGAACAATTAAAATAATAATGAGAAGAAGAAGCTTTTAAAATTTTCAGGGAATACTATTTTACGATTTCCTATAACTTTAGCTTCATATTTTTTTTATTTCATTTCATATTTCAGCATTTTAAGGGGAATTTTCAGAGATATTTTGATGCCTAAAACTAAATTATATCTTTCATATTTTCTAAAAATATAAAATCATTCAATGCCCATGAATTTTTTCACTTTTTCCACTTTAATTAAGTATGATGTTAACTTAAATCTCATTAAATATCAGTGAATGAGCCAAAAAAATATAATAATGATTACATGAAAAGGGATATGTCTTAATTGCTTTAAAGAAAGTTAGACAAAATACGCAATAGGAAGGCTTATATACATATTTATATATGCATGCATGCATCAGTTTCACCATTTCATAAATACAAGTCGGAAATTGTACTTCAAACATGGTACTGTAATTAATTTTATAAATATTGAGGTCTTGGTGCAATAGCTGTTGCACTCTTTTGCAAAAATGCATGAATACAAAATTTATTACGATTATATGTATTAAATTGAGTAATAATATGACTCCATATAATACGTGATTTATCACATTGCTAACGAAGCGTAGAACCAACAATGTGAAAAATGTCCATGCCGGGAATCGAACCCGGAACCCATGGAATAACATTCCAAGTGCACTACCATTTAAGCTACGAGGACGATGCCCAGCTTAGCATTTCCCACATATGTTGGTAAGGCTACAACTGCAGCACAAGATGGAATAGTCTTCCTGAGAACACTATGTGTTCACCTATGGTGGGTTCTGTTTGTGTCTCATGTTTTGCGCAGGATTGTGTGCTCATGCAGACTATTCCATCTTGTGCTGCAGTTGCAGCCTTACCAACATATGTGGGAAAAGCAAAGCTGGGTATCGTCCTCGTAGCTTAATTGGTAGAGCACTTGGAACGCTATTCCAAGGGTACCGGGATCAATCCCCGGCTTGGACATTTTTTCACATTTTTGGTTCTACGCTTAGTTATCAATGTGATAAATCACGTATTATATATTCAATAATTTTGAGCGTAATTTCACTGCTGAAAATTAATTGAAAAATTAATTAAAAAATTAAATATAATATGACTCCATTTTAAATATGTTATAATAACCATGACAGCCTAAAAGCATTACCTATCATGGGATATCATAAAATTAATTACGTATGATAGGATTTAATAGGATGATGGAGATAATCTTAATGGAGGATTGATAATGTTAATGGAGGTCATTTTTAAATCTAGATTTTAATTGTTGAAAAAAGGTAACAATTAATGTTACTTTTTTTTTTTTTTTTACATTGGGAAAAAATACGAAAATTTAAGTATCAAAACAAAAGTTAATTACGTAAGTTAATTACTGTTTAGTTTAAAAAATGAATACATACATTGATGTCCTTTGATTTTACGGTTTTATCTTTTATAACATTTATTTCCAAGTCCTTTCGAAGTTCAGTAAATAAATACTTTTTTTTTCCTTCTTTTTTTTTGGACCGGAACAAACAGTGGCGATTTCATTAATTTATCTATTTCTTTGAGAGTTTCCAGACAGAATAGGGCAGGAGAGTTTAATGACTATCATCCTTAATTTGTCATCGGATTTAAATTCATTGCCTAAAAAGGCACAAAGGGGTTTAAACATTTAAAAGTTACCGGAATAAATAAAAATTCTAAATTTAGTTTAGAAGTTTGATGAATAATGCGCTCTCCGGAATTATTTTTCTAATGAAACCTCCTTCATGCTACCAGGAAAAAACGGAATTTGTTTCATTTTCTTCAAAGAAATGGATCGCTCATGGAGGAAGTTCAACTGGATGGTCTCTGAATAGAGGTAAAACTAGTATTGAGCCTATGGGAATAAATTTCGTTTCATGAAAAAATGGTCATTCAGGGAGGGCCATTCAGGGTCATTAAATGGTCAATCAGGTTCGCTTAATGGAGGTGGTCGCACAGAGAGGTTTCACTGTATATTAAATTCAAACCATTCTGTTGAGTAATTTTTGCGCTGTTGTATGCGACAGATAGACATACAGGCGGTCGGACCAGACGACAACTATAGGTGCTACGTATTTATATATTAACGAACTCGCCTAAAAAGTATGTACAAAAAGTAGTAGCAAGAGTTTTTTTAATTTTTGACGTTGAATAAGTGTAAAATTTTAGTATCTATTTATTTAAGGCTCTCTAGTTCGTTGCTAATACATAGGTAAGCTTCCAATTTTATTTAAATTTTTAATACAATATTTAAATACGTTAAAGAGTCGAATTAGAAGCGCGTCAAGAATCAGCATAACACATTTCATCATATGCATAAAAACATAGGAAAAATAAATTTTAAAAAGGCAATATGTACTTTATGTTCATTTCCCCAAGCAATTTATTTTATCCACCGATTTCACTGCATATTAAACTTAGTGCATCAAAATAGTCACTAAAAAATTCAAAGTTATTTCAACGAAATTATTTCCAACAAAGAAATATTACTATCTTTGCGTTTAAGTTAATGGTGAATGACAAAACTTTTAACACATTTACATAGCTTCTCATATTTGTATGAAAAAGAGGATTTTGAATGTTTTTAAGAAAACAAAGGAGCTTTAAAAAAAATCCCTTTTTCGAGGGATAAACGTAATAGGTGACTGTAATCACAACCACTGCCGACGTTGACAAGCATGATGATGAAGATTCATGCGATTTTGATATCCAGGGATTCTAGAACTGTGAGCTAGGGATTAACTCAGTGACTGCTAGAGTAATCCCTCGAAATTGTGAAAGAATCGTGTCTAGAATATTCTCTATTCACAGCCATATTTTTTCGATGATATTTTTTGCAGATATTTTCTTTCTCCGAAGAGTTACGGGAAGAATATTTTATTTGAAAAGAAAGGATTCTGATGAAAAGTCTTTTCTCACATCTTTGACTTCTAGTGTTTCAAAAGTCTTCGGAAATAAAATGTTTTGTATATTAGCTGAATGTTGATTCGTAACATAAAGTAAATAAGCTTCTAATGCGGTTCCCGCAATATATTTTCACATGAAACTGCAACGCACTTATGTATATATTTGATGTTTCAACTCATGTTAATAGATTTATGTATATATATATATTGCTTTCATTTTAAAAAGTATTTAAAAAATATTAAAGAAGTCTAAAAAGTACTGAAAAGTTTCATCGCCTGTGAAAAATCATCTGGTTTCAAGTTCTCATAAATTTTTAAATACTTATTGAAATTACATAAACCCCATTAATATATTTAAACCATATTTCAGGCTTTATAAAATGTAAAAATAAACATAATATAATACAGTAGCAGTTCAATTAATTCAGTTCTTTTCAAAGTTTTTAACACGGTATGTCAGGATCTGAAAATCTTAACTGAGAATAGGTAACATAAAACTTATGTTAGAATGACCTCTAATCTATATTTTATTGAATGAATTAATGATACAGAAATTATTTGACAGAAACTGTTTAACAAATTCAATTAAATTGGAAAAATACAAATTAAAAAGAAAAATTAATCATTATAAAATAATGAAGATGTTTAGCTATATCTATAATATTAATTCATTCCATAAAATATAGTTAAAAAGACATTTTAACACAAGTTTTATGCTTATAAATCCATTTTAGGTTAAGTGATCATATGGATTGTGAAAAAGTTTTGCAATCTTAACAGAATAGCATTTTTTATGTTATGTTATAAGTATTTATTTTTACATTTTATAAAGAATGCAATCTGGTTTAACTATATTACAAAGGTATGCGTAATTTCAATAAGTATTTAATGAGAATACAATTCCACATGACTTTTCACTCCCAGTAGAGTCTTTCAAGACTTCTTTATTGAATTTGTCAGTAAAAGAATCATATCATATTCAAAAACCGTAATATATAATAACTAAGTACGCGTAACAGCTAATGCGCACTGCCCGTAACGTTTATACACAAAATGTGAGGAAAAGTCTTTTTTCTTTTTAAAAATATATAGTATTAAAAATAGCTGTCAGAAAAATAAATACATCTTATTAACTGATCGCAACGTAAATTATAGATAACGTAAAAAGGGGGACGGATCGTACATTGTGCCAATATATTAAGAAACAGAAACAACGTAGAAAGACACAAATATAAATATGTATAAAAACCTTACAGCTGTTTCGAAACCTCTAAGGTCTCATAATCAGTGCTTAAAATCAAAGTTAAAATTTCACCAAAGTTAAGGCATTTCGCCGTTGACAGTCGAGCTGTAAGGTACGCCTTTCTGGCTCTCTGGCTCCGCCCACCCCCTTTTAATCCAGAGTTTTAATTTTAACTTAGATTTTAAGCACTGATGAGACCTTAGAGGTTTCGAAATAGCTGTACGTTTTTTATGCATACTTACATTTGTGTCTTTCTGCGTTGTTTTTATTTCTTAATGTATAGATAACACGTGATGTGCATTGCCCAACATAATTACGTATAAAAATGGATAAAAAATATAAATTCAAAAATAAAAAGATTTAAAACATTAATTGTCCTTGACAACAAAAAACGAAGGAATTGCACTCAGTAAATGTAACAAAAAAATAATTAACCATAAGTAACATCTAGTATGTATTGTCTGTCACATTTACACACAACAACGTTGGACGATGTATTATTAACATTGATTTTTTTTCCAACTTAATTGTATTTTCTAATGAATATGAAGATATCGTATTCAAGATTTGTTAGTTTTGTAATATTGTGATTTTTTTTTCTTTTCTCAAAGTGTGTATGTGCATGTGAGACACAGTGATCTCATAACTACTAGAATAAAAGTTAACACTCAAAAAGTCGCTGCTTATCTGGATAATAAATAACGCCAAGTTATTTGTTTCATTCCATTTACTCTGTAATCGTTTTTTACTTTTTGAGTTAATCTATTCTCCAGCAGTTTACGGCAGGGTTAGAAAAAAAAAAAGAGTTTTTTCGAAAAAACCCAGCCCACTGGGCCCACTAGTCTAAAGCCCTGGTTTTTTCGGGTTTTATTGAGTATTTTTGGAGAACACTTTAAACTTGTAATTTTCATATACATAATACCTAAATTCTCCATTTATCAGTGAAACCTGGGCATAATTTTGCATTAAGTATGAATGAACAAAAAATATATAAAAAGAAAAAAAATCAAATTAATTTAAAGTACATCTGTATCTCATGGGACTAGTTTGCTGCACTAAGGATATATTAAGTGCACCACAAGTGGATTTCTTTATATAATTCTTGTCTTAAGTTAAACATGTTAAATTTAAGTAGTTTCTTTCACTCACTTCAAGTCAAAAATCAGTTGAAGACTTTTTTTTTTCTTTCAAAAAGAAATTGGATTTGTAATAATATATTTGAAAATTTATTAGCAACATTTACTACTATATTGCAACAGTATTAAATGTTAAATTAGATTGTCATAGAAATCAGTGTCAGTGATATTTGTAAATTTAGATCGCAAATGGCGATACACTTATTACTAGCTTTGCTGCTTTATCAACTCAAAAATGATTACGTAACTTGCTCCAAACCAGACCAAATGTAGAAAAGTATTGTTCGATTGAAGCAGAGGTAACTGGTACTGAACGTAAAGAAAAGAAAAACTGACAAATTCCAGGAGGAAACTAATCTGTTTCACTCTTTTTTGCCACAATCTGGACCATTTTTGTGTTAAAAACTCCTGTATAACTCTTTCATTTTAACAGGATAATAAGCGGGATGATTAATCTTAAAAGCTATAACAATGCAAACAATCAGGATGGGGTTCAAGAGCCATCTTTTTGCATGTATTAACATTTAAAGCATTTGGATACATTTTAGATTACAGGCATTAAAATCTTCCTTCTTTACAGCTAATTTCTTTTTTGGTCATTTTATCTCTGTTTAGAAATTCCTTTAAATCTGTTTTTTTTTTTAATATTTAAATTGGCATTTATCTTTGCATTCTCATACCTTAGATTAAATAATGATTGTGAAAGCACAACAAGATTTTAAAAAACCCACAATAGGTTTTTTAAGGTGGCCCGCCCGAAAAAAACCTTGGTGGGTTTTTTCGGGCTGGGCCCACTTGGGCAAACCCTGTCTAACAGCCACTGACTATTAACCCAAATTTCCAGTTTTCACCTATCCTCATACCTTAGATTAAATAATGTTACAGTTGTGAAAACATGAGAAAATTTGAAATTTGAAAAAAACCCACAATGGGTTTTTTCAAATGGGCCCGTCCGAAAAAAACCGCCCGGGTTTTTTCGGGCGGGCCCACTTGGGCAAGCCCTGGTTTACAGGAACTTGGTATTTATTTAAAATTTTTCGAAATTTTACAAGAATGTCGATTTTGATATATTAAGCTCAAGATGTTCACATACTCTAAACAGGGTGTAAAAATGTGATTATTTTTTAATACCACTATTTCCGAATAGTAATATTTGCCTTATCTAATTGCTGAATTTTGTGATTAAATTCAATTTTTTTTTTAATTCAGTGTGAAAAACTTTCACAAATTACTATTTGGAGATAGTGGTACCCAAAAATATTTATCTCTATACACCATGTCTAATGTACATTCCAAAGAAATTTTAGAGCTCGAATCGAATTCGAAAACAAGCTGCAGCTGTTTTGTTTTAGAAACCGAAATCTTGAATGAATTCATCATCATTTCGAATTAATAGCCTTCCAATTGCTAAGAATTTATAAAATGTTTGTGAAATTGTTTGCATTATCTTCAACTTAAATATTATTTCATGATATTATTTATCATAAATAAAATTTAGTATCTAATTTGGAATATTTTCAAATGTTTTTGGACGTTAGATAATATTTTTACTTATGTGTTCAGTTCTTCATGAAATAATAGCTATGCAAAGTATAGTATTTAGATTGGTATTTGAATAAAGTGCACACTTGCTTTTTTTAAGCGCGGAAAAAAATCAACATAAATTTACAAAAATTGTTACACCAGTCTTTTAATTCAAAAATTGCGCTATGAAAAAAGCCAGGGCAAAAGTTTATTGGATTAAATGAGTAACATATTGCCTAATATAATGTAATTAATTATATGTAATTCTTTCTGGTTTTTGGAACTGTAAATTGTTTTCCACAAAAATTCGTGGCATTCGATTAAACTAAAAAGCAGTTTGCTGACATTACTATAGCTGACAACATATGAAAATCTGAAACAAAACAAATTAAAAATAAATACACTGCAAATTCCCAACACACATTGAGAACACACTTGGATTTAAAAAAAAGTGTTCCAGTTACCTTAATGTGTCCTGAAATGTGTTTCGAATATTCTCCGCTGTAAAGAAGGTGATCCGAAAGTGTATCGAAAGTATTCTGCTCAGGATATTTGTTAAATTAAAACTTGGGAACATATTTGAGAACAAATTAAGAATACATTTGGGCACACTTGTGAAATTACGCGTTCCTAAAAGTGTTCAAAAAGTGCTCTAGTAAGTGCTGAAACAAATGAGTGTTCTCGGAAGTATTCTAAAAACTGTTCCAAAAGATGCACTTCAAAGTGTTATGAAAAGGTGACAAAATAAGTGTTCTAAAAAGTGTTCTGAAAAGTGTATGAAGATTTGCAGCGTAGGAGAAGTATTTAAAAATTTATGACGAACAGTTTACTTTTTAAAGAAGCTCCCAAAAAGTCAAATCTTCCATAAAATACATGGTTAGCAAGAAATAAGTTACCCATTTCAAAGGGTTGTAAAGCAAATCCACTGCTTCGATTTAGAACCCTGCATAGAGTCGGATTGGCGCTATAGTTTTTCATTGCGGATCGGGTTCGGATCGGATTCTTTCTTTCTTTCGGATTCGTGTCGGTTACGGGTTGGGCATTGAATCTTGGATGTCGGGTTCGGGATGACTCGATTTTTCAAAATAATGTCCATGAAAATTTTTCAGCTTAAAAACTATATACAATAAGATCTCAAAAATGGACGTTACTGAAAAGCGGACACCTCTACTTAGCGAATACTTTTCACATTCCTAACACACTCGTACGCTTCTATCTGAAAAAGAATGCACCTCCCAATCTACGAACGCGGAACATGTGTATGTGTGCATAACTATCACGATTACAATAGTTGTGCGTATCAAAAAGGAAATGTTGGTAATATTTTTTATATTTCGTGAGAAGAAAAAATGTTTCTTAAAGAAAGAATAATCTATGATCTCATTCCTTGTACACATTTTATTTTTCCTTGTGTAAATTGAATATGTACTCATTCATATTCAAATACGAATTTATTTTCACCTGAAAATAGTTCTGCTCATACTTTTTGTGAAAATCCCAAAAACCCGATTTGTAAAAAACCTAAATATGACCCGTTGTGTAAATCGTCTCGCAGAAAAAAAGAGTCAACCAGAGTCAAAAAAAAAAAAAAAAAAAAAAAAAAAAAAAAAAAAAAAAAGAGGAAATTATGAACAATCCGGCCCTATGCAGGATGCTATTAAACAACCCCAAGGTGTCTGCTCTTCGGAGATTTTACTATATTTCAATATTAAAGAATGTAGATTTGTCCATTTTCTATATAAAGTATAAAATTGATATTAGAAATATAATTTTAGATTATTTTTCATAATTGGATTGAAACATGATTTACTTTCCTTTTATTTCGAATTCGGGTCGGATTGAAGCATTTCGGGTTCGAGTCGGATGATGGTTGAAATATGTTGGCTTCGGTTCAGGTTGCGGGTCGCCGAAAATTATTTTGGTGGGTTCGGGTCGGGTTGCAGGTAGAGGAAATTTTTTTTTTTGTAATCGGGTTGGGCTTCGGGATGACATTAAATGGAATTTTTGGGTCCGGGTCGGGTTGTACCCGATCCACTAAGGTCGTTCGGTTTAAGAGGAATTAAAACCACATGTATACAAATGGTGAGCTTGTCATTTATAATATAAAACATTTTGGTACAATTTTTTTCGAAAGATATGGAGCTGTAGCACAAAACTAAATATTTGATAAGCTTATATATTTTAATGTCATATATGCCTTTAGATAAATGTTTAATATGTGACAATAAATGCTCTATCTGTTCTTCGTTGCCAACAACTTGATGCATTCGCAAACCCAATTTTCGACCAATGAGTGCAGTAAATTTCTAGTAGAGTGCCTAGCTACTCTTTATAAAGGATACTTTAGTGGACGAATGAGTTGTCAGATTTAACATGCATTCGTGGTGTCCTGAATTCTAACATTTGTGTATGAACGAGACGTATTGTGTCACTTTTTTTAAGTTTCGCAAAGTGCATGTGTGTTTCCAGAATTTGATTGCCCCAGTTATTTTTGCAATGATACGAGGGTGTATCAAAAAAATTTTTCCCTCACATAAAAATAATTGAGTGAAATTTATGAAATTGCTACATTGCATTAGTCCTTTTCTATATAGTCACCGTGTACAGTAACACATTTCTGCAAACTGTATTTCAAAGAGAAGGGGTTAGCATGTATCCCAGGAGGCGCGATAGTAGACACAAAGTGGGGCAGTTTTCTAACTTTTGTGGACCTCCACATATAACATATTGTTGGAAAGGCCTGTGACCGATTCACGTTATGCACTCCCTAGATCCTCCCCCCCAAATATGTCCCACTGGGAGCATGAATGATGTTCGAAAAATTTAGAAAAGTGTGCTCCGGAGGGCAAATTTGGGGAGGGTCTCGGGAGGTGCATAGCATGAATAAGTTGTCACAGGCTTTTCCAACAATAAGTCACAGGTGGGGGTCGCAAAAGTTAGAAAAATGTCCCCCTTTGGGTCTACTGTCGTGCCTCTTGGAGTACATCCCCCCCCCCCCTCTCTTTGAAATACCGGTTGCACAAATGTGTTACTGTGCACACTAACTATACAGAAAAGGACTTATTAAATGTAGCAATTTCATAAATTTAACTTAATTATTTCTATGTGAGGGCAAAAACTTATTGCTACTCCCTCGTATGTTAATTCGATTGACTGTAGCTGTGTAGTAACTGCATATAATGCATTAGGAGATGGAATGGATGGATTTGGAACGCATCGGCTGTGAGTTTTCACCAGTTTGGTAAGAGGTTGAGCTTCCTACTGCGAATAATGTGAGATCAGAGCCCACGTGATTCTTTCTTTCAATTTTAAAATGATATTAGATGATAAAATGTCTTTATTGTATTACTTCAGAACGAACGGTGGAATCATTTTGAAACGTATTAAATGCGTTTAATTTAAAAAGTTTTGGGAAAGAATTTTCCCCCTGTCAGCCTTCCATAAGTTTATTTTTAATCACCTGCATATTAAATCTGCCCACTGCAGTGCCAATGCTCTATTTACTGCTCTAAATAAATTGTTGCGCTTCCAAAAACTTGTGTCATGCCTTCATTTCCAGATGGAAGTTATGCCATAAGTTTGACCAAATATCTCGAATACAGCAATAAATGATTTCTTTAAGATCTGGACTTCTAAAAACTTGTGTCATGCCTTCATTTCTAGATGGAGGTTATGCCATAAGTTTGACCAAATGTCTCGAATACAGCAATAAATGATTTCTTTAAGATCTGGAATAGTTATGAAAATGTCATTTTGCGACTTTAAAACAATGTTTACAACGAGAGGGCATATTGAGCATTTATTGCAGCGTATTAAACATTTCCGGTAAGGCATATTGGTTACTAAAATGTATAAACTTTCAAAGTATTTATTTAAGTGCTACAAAGTCACCTTTCGAAATCGTTTTTTACTAAACATTTTTACTGAGTAAATGGCAAGCTCATAATTTTTATTGCATGTAGCTGTAATTCCGCCCCACTCATAGCAATAGAAAACAGTTCAGAGCATTTTGAAGTGGGTAGCTAAATTCTTACTAACCGTGTACAATTAGTTATGTTTTTTGAACAATATTTAATTTAACTTTAATATTATTAATTTCATAACTAAATAATTTCGTAGCTTGTATTTCACAATTATAATATATTTCACTCTTAATAATGGCATAGAAATAAAGGTTTTGAAACATTCATATGTTCATTTTAATAAGTACCGCTTTTCCTACCCAAATCCCGATTTTTTATATATGTTTTTTTACTCCAGTGCTAACATTACCGATTTGTAAAATAAAAAATCTCTCAATCCTGATGAGTAGAACTCATTCAAGACCTCTCAAATGTGGGCATTTATTTTACGCTAAACCTGCACATTTCCAACTTATTCAAATTTTTCAAATACTGGGTTGCAGGAGAGTGTAAATTTCGTTAAAAATTTTATTGTTGCAGCTAAAATATCTCATTCATTTCACTGTAGCCTATTCTTTTGTATACAGGGTGTTTCACTACCAGACCGACAAACTTGCAGGAGGTGTAGTGGGCACAGAGAAGACTCGGAATCCCATAGCAATGCAGAGTCGGAAATGCAATCCTAACGAGATAGAGAGGTTGTTAGGGTCTGAATTATAGTGATATAAAATTAACATTTAAAAGACCATAAGTTTAAATTAAGTCATGACTTTCCTGATAATGAAGCTCCCCAATATCTTCTGCCTGCATGCCTTGTCCTTGCCATCTGCGGTTTTGCATGTTTGAAGATATAGGGACGTTTTGAAATGGCACATCTTTGTTGCTACCGCAAATGTCCGAAACACGCTCAACGTACACTGGTGTGCAAAACTTAAGCAACAAGCATAAAATGCTAATTTTTAAACATGTGCGTACTCAAAAGTAAGTGATATAAACATCAGGTGTAGCAAATATGTATTATATCTACAAGGCACCTAGTTGATGTGACATCTCCTTCATGTCACACATGGCCACAAGTGTCACAGTCACTACGGAGACATAAAATTTGGGATCTTTCATTCGTCTCATTATTACTCTAAAATGATCGTCATATGGTGACTCCACTGAGACTGTATTTTTGTGATGAGTCAGCAGGTGACATTACAACGAGGTCACCTTGTGATTCTCATGTGATTGTCATTTGAAGACACAGTTTTGAAGTCATCGTGAGCATTGCATTGTGCTGAGTCTCCAAATAATGTCACAGTGATGTCACATGGTGATATTCAGATGACCGAAACTCTACTGTGAAATCATCATTGCGCTCCTTTGTGAAAAGTCACCAGATGATTTCATTTTCAGTCACTTGGGAATTCGTCACAAAACAGCTATCGTGATGATTTTACAATGGAGTATCCAAATGACATTCACATGTGGGTCACAAGGTGACTTCATTGTAAAGTGATCTGGTGACTCGTCACAAAGCAGCAGTCATGGTGACTTCTTGGTGGAGTGATCAAATGAGATTAAGAATGAGACGAATGAAAGATATCACATTTCAATTCATTGTAGTGACTGTGACACTTGTGACCCTTTGTGAGGTCATAGAGATTTCCTATAGGCTGGCTATGCTGTTAGGATAACACCTATTTTTTACACTTGCTGTTTATAGAATTTTCTTTTGCATACTCACGTGTTAATTACGTGTTAACTGTTAATTTTTATTAACAGTTTGTGTTCGTTGCTTAAGTTTTGCACACTAGTGTATTTCAAAACATTTGAGACTCTGTTACGAATGTTTCATTCACACATTAGGAAACATCGAACAACTTCATTATGAGGAACGTCAGGACTTATTGTAAGCTTAAGATCTTTAAATGTCAATTTATATCACTATGATTCAGCCTCTAACAACCCCTCTATCTCGTTAAGATTGCATTTCCGACCCCTGCATTGCTATGTGATTCCGAGTCGTCACTGTGCCCCCTACACATTGTGCAAGTTTGTCGGTCTGGTAGTGAAACACCCTGTATATTTTTCAATGCTGTTTATTTTTTGACGTTAAAGACTTTGAAATTTTAACTATCATAGCAGTCTAGGCATCCACAATTAAAAGAAAAAGTATATTTAAATCAACTGCCTTTCCTACTCTTATCGGAAGCATAAATCATTCGGTAATAGATCGTGCAATAAGAGATCAATAAGAGATCTTTTTTGTTTGTTTGTTTGTTTTTTTACTTCTAATTCACAACAGAAATATGATCTAATGATGAATCTTTTTATGTAAATAGGAAAACATAAGAAAACTTTTAACGTGTATCAAGCATTTTGCACTACAATTAGGAATTCAAATATGCCATAAACATAAAAAATAGGTTATGCATTATTCAGTGTGTTTCAGAAACGATACTTATATTTGCTATTCAAAAACTTTTGGTAGAAGGTAATTTATTGTGAGTTATTTTTTATATAAATAAATAAATATAAGAAAATTTATAATATCTTCAAGAATTTTCCCACTTTGCAATTAAGAATTCAAATGTATAACAAACATAAAAATAAATAAATGCCATGTTTTATTCAGTGTGTTTAACAAACATTGCACATATCTGGTCTATCATTCATATAACATTTTCATATAAACATTTTTTACGATATTTTTTGTCACAATTTAATAGTAATATATTCATATACAGAATGTCCAGACAGGGGGTCCAGCTATACAGGGTGTCCACTCTCAACAGTGTCCATGTCCAAGGCTAATTACTAAACCGTTAGTCATACGCATATAGTTCCAATTACAAAAATTGTTTTAAATGAGGTACAAAATTATTTTAAAAGTCGTTTTGATCAATAAAGACATTTCTTAAAAAGTTACGAAATTTAAATTATTATACGGTGCCCGGTCCTATAAGTGATATTTCGTAAATATTTTCAATTACACTAGCAAGTAAGACAAAAGAAGTTCCATTCATTTAACACTAAATTGGCCGAATTATGAAACTTTGAAGTGCATGACTTGTGCCAATTTTCTGCATCTGAAAACAAATGAGTTGGATCATGCTTCGAGGGATCGTACACGAAGCGCTTAAAGTATTAGAATGATTTATTTCGCGTGTACATTTCTGCATTGAGGCCGAAGGGAGTCACTTCGAGCAAGTTTTAAGATAACTTTAAGTTTTATTAATAAAGTTTTATAATAGATAATGTAATAGCATTTTAAAATATATATAATTTTGTAAATAATTACGACTGTTGTTTTTCATCATTTCATTTAACAAAAATGCTATTATTTTTAACTTACATTTTTAGTAAAAGTTGTATATTTTTCTTTAAGAAAGAAAATAGATAGCAAATTTATATTGCAATGTTAATTTTACTCTCAATTATTATTAATTTTTTTATATATCTGACGATTATCTATACTTCTAGTAAATTTGTGAATGAACCCTATTTCGCAGCAAAAAAGATGCTTCAACTTTAAACAGCTATTATACTGTCAGTTTTAATAGTAAAAGAATGGGCTTTTTTTTTTTTTTTTTGTCTTACTTCTTAGTGTAATAGGATATTTTTACTAAATATAACTTTTAAGACCGGGCCGTATAAAAATTTTAAATTTCGTCATTTTTTAAGAAATGTTTTTAATGACCCAAATCTCTTTTAAAATACTTCTTTATCTCGTAAAAAACATTTTTGTAATTGGAACAATATGTCTATGCCGGTTTAGGAATTAGCCACTGGACACCGTTAAGAGTAGACGCAATGTATGTGTATATTTATTATTTGAAAAAAATAAATCTATAGTGATGAGTTTATTTTTTTATTTTTTTTAAAGTCGAATTAAACTTACCTTCTGCTTTTCATTTTCCTATGTAACAGGAATATACTCAAATGCCGTTTAGCAAACGTCAACAGTGTTCATTTATATTTCGAACTCGCATTTTATTTTTGATACAATGGTGAAATAATTTACAGAATTAAACACAACACAAATTTAAAACAAAAGAATTTATTTTTAAAAGTAAAAATCATACAAATATTTTCTCATTCCATTTGTAACAAACATTCTTGAGCAAAAAATTATTCTTGATTAGTAAAACAAATATAAAAATGAAAATCATTCTAACTATATTTACAAATGCCCTTCGCTGTCCTCCGCTTAAAATGCTTGAAAAACTATTATCCAATAGTATGTAAAATTAAAAATCGATATATTTTTTTAAAGTTCTTAACCAATTAGTCAAGGCTGCCATGATCCACACATTTAATATACAAGACTTTGTGAAAAAATAATATATATATTTCACATACTTAACTATTTTGCACATTTTGGAAGAATATAAATTTTAATACATTACAATGTTAAAATATTACATTATATTTCCCAAACGTATATAAAAAGGGTTTAATGACATTGAATAACATTCAAAAGGCTTTTACGTAAACATAAATCAGTCTTATATAACTTTTTGTACTTCAGAAAACAATTTTATAAATTAAACATACATACACAAACACCTGTTAAAATCGCTTTATTTCACTATATTAAATATACGTATATCATTCATTTTTTAAATGAATAAAATGGAATTATCAATTTAAAAGTCGATATTTACTGATAATGATGGACGGAGTTGATAGGTAACTGATATTAACTGAATGCATAGAAACAAAAGATTTCATAAGTGTTAACATTTTTATGTATTACTTCAACGCATTTATTTTTAAATGCAAGCAGAGAAAGATTTATTGAAGCGACTAGCTCTTACATTTTAATAAGAAAGGTAACTAAGTACTTTATAGTTAATTATGCAAAATTTGAGACACATTAAAATATATTTTATACTCTCAGATGAACTTATTTTTGTAGTAGATTGAAAAAGACATTTTTATAGACTTAAATGTATTAAAAATTCAATAATAATTTGAATTTTTATTAAAATTACATATTTTTTGTTTCATACATTATCCATAATCCTTTATTTTACATAGCTGGAAATAATTGCAATGATTTTGACTTATCTATTTTTAAAATTTCATATCTTGAAAATGCCATAAAATTACATTAAAAAAATTCCAGAAACTCATTATTTATTTAATGAATATATTCTTTTTTTAATAAAATAAAATTAATGCATGGTAAAAGAAAGACAAATGTTTTTCTTTGTTGGAAAATATAACTTCAAATGAAAATGTACAATAACCTCTTCGAATTACCCACCATTCCGAAAAGTGTTCTTCAGAAACTATTAGGTCGTTCTGAAAGTCGTGGTCGTTTGGGAAAATTACTTCGTACCGGAAAATTCTGCCCGGTAATTTTTAGACATTAGATATTGGAATCAATGTCTAATAATTAATGATAAAATTTTCCGTTACGAATTGATTTTCCCAAATGTACACGACTTTCCGAACGACCCAATAATATATTTTCTAGATTTAAAGAAGTAAGCAATTTTAATATTTACAATAACAACATTATCATTTGCATTAAAAATAATAGTACTTTTCCATGTATAAATTCAGGTATGCAGCTGAAAATATTTAATTGAAAACGGATAGCACCTTGAAAAACGATATTCTGGTTTGAGAAAACTGCTCACTAACACACTGATCACAAACTGATTCAGTATTCAATTCAGACCCTTTTCTTCCGGGAGGGATTTCTGTGTCTCCGGGGAGAACATTAAGGAGTTCCGGGGAGGAAACTGCACTTTTGGGCCACTGAAAATACAAAATCTCAAATCTTCCGGAGGTGGACATCTCATTTCTCCGGGGAGGATAAAGATTACTCGAAAACGTTTCTGAAAATCAGAAGCAACAAAAAGAAAAAAAAGAAAGAAAAGAAAAATTATAAATATCTTGTTAAATCTCGAAAATATCTTGGTTTCTAAAGATAAGAACACATTTCAGAACTGTGAATAATTCGGAAGAGTTTATTTATATTTTCGTGTATGGTTATGTTATATTTTCTTAGAACTAGAAACATGTGTCTGCTTATTGTACAGTGCATTGTACATTGTACCTACATTATGTCTTTAAATATACAGTTTGTTCAATTCAATATATATTTTAATAATATCAATTGAAATTTTGCAAAATAGTTTTCTCTATTCTAAAATTTATATGACGCTACATATCAGCATCATTTAACATTTTTTTGCACATTTCTCCATTAAACAAAATGACTAACAAAATTACGAAACATTTCAGACTTTTCGTATACTAAAACAGACAACATGTCTTCATTATTTTGCAACGACAGTGGCTAGATACATAATCCATAAGCATAATAAATTTTATTCATTAATGAAATAACATTACAATCAAGCTAACTTCAATGTTAGTTAACTTGTATATAAGAGTTTCTAATTATTGTAAGCATCCGATTTAGTTAATAGAACAAAATATAATTTCCTCTGTAATAGTTGATCGAAACTAATTTAAGTTTAAACATAGACCAAAATTTAATTTCCTTTGTAATAGTTGACCGAAAGGTGCATTTTTTACAACTTTTTATCTAAATTTAAGTTTAAATTACTTAAAAATACCATGCAATTGAACTAAATGTCTTTTAGAAAATGTTCATTTAAATGAATCAGTACACTCGTACTTTAATGAAATAAAATTTAGAATTTGTTTTGCACAAGACATGTGATTATTTATTTGAACAAAACCGATTTTTGAGAAACTTTTATTTCGCATGATGACTTATTTCGATTTTCCGGATCTCTCCATATTCGGATTACATCCAAAACACATTTGTCCGGATGATTGGACATTAACAGCATTTCGCATTTTTTCTACAAATTTCTACTTTAACAAAATGACTCTCAACTAAATGACTAACAAAAGTATGAAACATTACAGTCGTTTGTAATAAAACACACATCGACGACATTTTGCTATTACAGTGGCTAGATGCATGATCCACTCATCCAGAAAGACTGAAGTTCATTAATAACTGAAAATTCCACACAAAACAACTTTTTCCGTGTTATTTGGCCTCTGAAGAAAAGTTATACATCACTATGAATGTCTGATTTATGTTTGTATTCATCCTTTGGCACTGGCGTACTAGTTCTTTCGATATCCTCCATGGGAATCTAGAAAATATAGGGAAAACATAAACAACATATTTCAGTATCAACAATTTTAAAAGATGAAATTTAGGGAGATCATCTAAAAAAATAAATATATATATACTTTGAAAAGTGCCTTATTTAATTTACTTTGTAACAACAACAAAAATATATATATATATATATATATATATATATATATATATATATATATATATATATATAATCCTTAAAATAGCGTAAAATAATTTTTATTATATAGACTACCTATTTTGATTATAATTATTATATTTATAAGAATGTGAATATTATCTGCAAGCTGTAATGATTTGCAACCGTAAGGATTAGCTTTTAACTGTACCAATTAATTAGGCGGGTTTTTTGCTGTGCTAAAATGGGATACATGTTTGAGTTGTAATATGGTCACAGCAATTCTCTTGCTGGGTCTGTGAAGATATTATAACTCACACATTTAAAACTAAAAGTTTGTCCGGTGATGTAAAAGTGACAGTACATTGGGATGCTGCCCAAAACCCAATTTTATTATTGAGCTCTCATCCCATTGATTGCAAACAGATTCAAAAACAGTAAAGAGGAAATTTATTGAAAACAGTTTGACATAATATAATGATGGGGTGGGCCGCTTAGAAAAAGCGTGACTTTACACAGTCAGAGTATCAGGCCGAATGATACACTTAGATATCGAATACACGCCACACCCACTGGAATACCAAGCCAATATGAGAGTTACGCAAACGCCAAATTATCCGTTGCATAGAAAAACAATGGGAGAAAATTTAAATTATTGGCGAATAAACTGATAAAGACAAAATCGTGAATATAACTTCAAGCAACCCTACCAAAACATTAAAAATACGTAAAATTTATTTATATTATAGATGTCAAATATAATTTTATGATTAAATTTATTGCCTGAGTTAAAATGCAAGAAATGGATAACATCCCCTTGTTAATAAAAATGATCGCTTTCTTTTATAAACAAAGCAAAGGAAAAATTACCCACATACATATTGTAACTAAAATATATTAGTATTAAATTATTATCGAAATGACAGAAATGTAATTATCGTAAATCAAGTATAATTTAAGCTGTAGACTTGCAGATATAAAATAGCGAAATCAAAATGATAATGAATCATTTCGTTAAAAAGACATGTTAATTATTTAATGTTTTACTTCCGCCTGAAAGAGACGAGAAATAAGCCTGAAATTACTTTTTAACAAATCCAGTTATGACTGACTGAATACATGGAAAGAAAAAGAAACATTAATTTAAAAAGAATAAAAAGGACAATATATGATGATTGCATCATCATAGGGTCTTTCTTAAATTTAAATGTTACAATTTTTTCATATTGTTCATTATTACGGATCTTGCATTGATAAAGAATTTTTTTTAATTCAATTAAAATGACATGGTAAATTTATACATTTTGGTGTATAGTCGATCGGGTACATAATAGAACTCAATTTTTAGCTTATTGCTGGATTCTATTACAGAAATCGACGATGTTTTTGCTTATATTTGTATTTCATGTACCCTTGAAAAAGTGAAATGTTATATAAGCTTCCGGCTACATCCATCCATTTGATCTATTTGTTTACGATACCTCTTTTAATGGTTCAACAATATTTCGTTGGTTATTTGTATCTTTTGTCTTTAATAGGTTATTTTATCAAAATTTGGTGGTTTTGCATATGTTTTATATGGATTAATCGTCCGCAATGTGCTACTGAATTAGTGATATTGTGCTTGATTTTGTATTACTATTTAAAGGTTCCTTCTTTAATTTGTGTAATGTCAGTGTTATGAATTTAAGATAAATTTATTAATTTATTAATTTAATTTTAGTAATTGGTAGTAACATAAAAAATTAAAAAGAGAAAAAAATGTATGTAAATCACACTCATTCAATATTCAATACTGGACTGAGGGCAGGCTAGGTAAAACAAAGTGGCGAAAGCCACAGGACAAAAAAAAAGTACTTTTCGAAACAACATATATATAAACTTATATATATATAAATTTTTGGAAATTTTTGTGTAGAAAATTTCACACGCCTTAATTTTAGTAATTTGTAAAAATTACTTATTTTGATGTTAGTAATTAGTCAAAATAATTCAGCAACTGTTGATTTTCAAATTAGCATATGTATATATATATATATATATATATATGCTAATATATATATATATATATATATATATATATATATATATATATATGCTAATTTGAAAATCAACAATTGCTGAATTATTTTGACTAATTACTAACATCAAAATAAGTAACTTTTACAAATTACTAAAATTAAGGCGTGTGAAATTTTCTACACAAAAATTTCCAAAAAATTATATATATATAAGTTTATATATATGTTGTTTCGAAAAGTACTTTTTTTTTGTCCTGTGGCTTTCGCCACTTTGTTTTACCTAGACTGCCCTCAGTCCAGTATTGAATATTGAATGAGTGTGATTTACATACATTTTTTCTCTTTTTTATTTTTTATTACTCTTTAAATTTATCTTTTAAACTTTTTTGTTAGCCTTAATAATTTATAATTGTTTTCAAAATATTTGCTCTATCATTTTTTATTAACGTTATTGCTGCGAAATCATTAAATACTTCTAAGTAGTTTCATAACTACGGTTAAGTATTTCACAAAGGCTCCATCTATTAGCAAGACTCTCTCACACATTGGCTGTGCATAAGGTAGAGGATTTCTCGGAAACCTCTAAAAGCTGCTAAGCTTCTTACACTGTTCATCATTTCATTTAAATTGACCAAAAGACCAATTTCTTTACTTGTATTAAATTTAATAAATTGATAATTTTTTAATGAAAGTTACACTTAAAAGTTTTAATTGGAATAAAATTTGTGATAAAAAGAATTTGTGCTATGGGTACATATGGTCTAATTAAGCCTTATTTCTAGTCATTGTACTCAATGATTAATTTGCTGCTCATGCACACGATTTCGAAAAAAAAAAAAAAAAAAAAAAATGTTTGTCAAATTTTGCGGAAAAGTTAAAATTTTATTTCTTATTCATTATTATGATTTTAACTCAATTTATTCCTTCCTATACAATTAGTGACTTTTATATTTAACTTTTGCGGTGGTTAATCATTTTTGTACGGAAAACAAGATTCACAATACATCTATTCAGTTAAAAATACAGGACATTCTACTCTAAGCTTTATTCGGAATTTCATTCATACTTCTAACAATAATGGAGAGATTGTACACTTTCTGTGAAATGTGATGACATCAGAAGAAGTGCTGGAAATGCTCCACATCCGCGACCAAACAACACTGAGGTAGATGCTCCATCACTCGACATGTTGCTGACAGTACATGCGATGATACTGACTAAATTAGACTGCATTTCCAGCAGTTTCGTTGATTGCGTCATATTTATACCAAAGCAAAGTTATTTTGTTGAAAGTGGCACTAGAATATCTTTATTGTTGTTGCAGGTATGAAAAGAAAATTCCACTTTTGGTTATTGTGAGACATTTTGTATACAAAGTGTACATAAAAGAATGTTCCAGTTTCAATAGTATATTATAACAGCTTAATGCAGATTATTTACAACAAATCAAGCATCAAATTGAAGGTAAACTAACCTAGTTTTTTTTTTTAAATGTTCAATATATGCACATTCAGTTATACGGCATACATCCAAATTAAAGTCCAATTCTTCCCACACTTCGGTTAACAAGTTCGGAGTAATTGAAGCAATAACCTCTTCTGTGTCTCAACTCTGTCAAATCATTAGGTAGCGGCGGAACGTAGACACGATCATATAAAGCCCCAATGGAAAAAATCGCTTGGCTCAAACAGGTTTTTAATTTTCAGCCCAGCAGTAAAGTTTTACGCTCAGTATTCGCCATTTTGCGCATGTGGCAAATAAATAACAAAGCAGTACTCGCGCATGCGCTAATCTAAAACTGTTTGAGTTACTTTTTGTGAACTTGAACCAACACTTCAACGCTCTACATTCTACAACGCTTTCAGTTGTTACTATTAAAATTTATAACTGGGACAGTCTAATATGAACACCCTGTATTTAACTAAATAAATGTATTGCAACCCAGGTTTCCAAAACATTAATTGTTTCGACTTTACGTATATTAGTATTTCATAACAGAACACACTACGTTATATTAACGGAAATTCTTTGATAAATATTATTAGTATTATACTACCCTGAATAGATAAAGTAATTTACATAAAATAAACCTATAACAACATTTCCTGAATATATTTCGAAAATCATGCATCGAAGAAAAATATATTCTTTAAAAAAACTTTTTAACAAGCTGTTTTCAACAAACCTGGCGCATTTAAAATCATACAACTAGCTATTACAGAAACAGCAGCTAATAATACGACATGAAAAAAAGCATCTCAAAATTACTTTTACAAAAGTAATTTATTTTCCCATCCTAAAAAAAATCTGTCAATTCCCAAAGTGTAAAAAATTAGAGCTTATAAAAGGGAAAGGTGTGGAAGAAAATTTAAACATTTTTCTTTTACGAAACATTTTGCTTGGAAATGAGGGAAAAAAGGGGGTTGTTAGCAAAGTTATTTTCCCCAGCCATTTACCGAATAAATATGTCCAACTTATTCCTTGGAAAATTTCGCTCCCCGCACAGCTTTCACAGATCACTCAACAAATGACTTCGAGCTGCGTCAAAGAAAAAAAAGTCGAATGATTTTTGTATTAAGCTCAGAAGCATTACTGGGTTCCATATTACACTGAGGGATGTAGTTATCGACTTTTCCTTTTTGTATAGTGTATCTATAGCATGCAAAATATATTGATATAGAAAAATATATCAAGGTACAGTCGTGAAAAAGAAAAAATCTTAACACCCCCTACTAACTCCTCAACAAATTAACGTAGAAGAAAGTTGCTGGTAACGAACGATTGGAAATAAAGTCTGCTTTTAAATGATGTACATAAAATTTGATTAGGGGGCATCTACATATTAAAACGAACCCAACCTTCATTTTTTAAATGACAATACCCAATTTTAACAATATATTTCAAATCTTCGGTTCAAACTATGCCTAGACCCCAAAATTCAAGTGATTTGGATGATCCGTTTTTGAATTATAAACATCCAAAATTTAGAGCTTCTAAAGGCCCCACCAGTGGTCGAGAGGTTCTGCTCTCGAAGTTGGTAGACGAAAGGTGCTGGATTCGATCCCAATCGCGCCCATCGGCCTAATCGTTCGGAGTTTTCGTGGTTTTTCTTTGAACCTTGGTTTTTCAAGTGTAAATACAGGTTAGGCTTCCTTAGAAAGACCCCCACAGTGGGCACCCCCCCCCCTTTGTGCCTATATCCCTCGTGTTGATAATTGGCCGTCATAAACTCAACCAACCAACTCTAATGTTAAATTTTTTTTTCATATTTTTATTAATATCTCCTGAAATTATACTCCTAATGTGCTAATTTTTTCTGTAGCAATAGCAATAATACTAAAATACTCAAACATAAATATGCTGAATTTGCAATTTTTATAATTTTATGATATGAATTATGAAATTAATATTCGAAAAAGATATGAATTGCAACCTACAATTTTTTTGATGGATTTAGATTTATTAAGTCCTGCTTTATGGAAATACAAAATTTTACATTTTCCTTCCAAGCAGTTTTCAAATTATGCTTAAATAACGGCAAAATGATGGTTTAAGGGGCCGTCTATGATTGAAGTGACTAGATATTTTGAAATTTCTTTTACTATCCTGTAATCTAGCAGTCCTCAATGATTGCTTGAGTGGCGCTTAAGATGTTTTGATCAAGAAAGTGACTTTTTCGATCAACAATCGAGTAGCGAACTTCAATTTGGAAACAGCCCCTAAAATACACTCGTTTTAAAATAATTAATTTCTGGGAAACTTATCGTACGAATTGCATAAAAATTTGTTTTTAGGCTAATTGAAGGGTATAGAGCTCATTTATGCTACCAGAATTCGTGTACCGCTATTGAAAAAAGAAACTAATGGTTCGTTTTGATATGTAGATGGCCCCCTAAGCAAATTTTACATACGTACATCATTTAAAAGTAGACTTTATTAACAATCGTGTGGTATCAGTAACTTTCTTCTGCGATAATTTTTTGCAGAGTTAGTAAGGGGTGTTTACTTTTACCCTTTTCCACGACTGTACATTCAATAAATTCATCGTGATATACGCATAACATGCATTATATTCACAATTCATACATTGTACACTATTATACAGGGTGTTTCATAATTCGACCGACAAATTCAGAGGAGTGATAGTAGGAGGATGAAAAATTTCCATAGGGCATGGGGACGCAAAACACTTATTTATTTACAAATACAGAAAGTTTCATCCTAACAACTCGGGTTGACGGTAATACCTTCGAGAAAAATAAAACTATTGCAATGAAAATGCAATGATATGTACCTTGTGTTGTGTGAAATGTGATAACATCACGAAAAGATGTGGAAAAACATGTTGCTCAAGCAAACGATGATACCCCGTATGAACTGATAATCAAAGTCCAAAATGTGGGGCGTCAATTGCACACTGCTGGAGCTTATAATGCAAATTTCTACCATTTTTGTTTGGTGTTATCACATTTATAACAAAGGTGAGAATGTCTGTTAAGGGGTCAGGTAACCTTTGAACCAATAAAGTATATGGAAAAGTGACCTCTGTAAGAATTGCAGTCATTCTTTAACTAATTAACTTTTAATTATAAAATTGAAAACACATGTTAGGAACGATTTATTTTATCAATCAAAGTTGTTAGAAAAGGTATAAACATACATAGTTTTTTTTTAATTTATTTTTAAAGATAATACAACTTTTACGAAAGAATTATTCTTGCATGCATTGCGCGCATGATTTTTCCCATTTCAATGGCTGAAACAAGCCAAGATTTTTTTAATGAGCACAGATATAAAATGTTTTAAAAATGACCTAGAATGAAAAAAATAAAACTTGTAGATCCCGAGAAAAAAAAATTTTTTTAGAGTAATTCGAAATATCAAGATTTTTTTTTATATAAAAGTAGCCGTGAATTCTAAACTTCTTACTTTAGAAGCATAATAATAGGTCATTTTGTGCTTCTGTACGTTTAATACATCCACCAAAAATTTCGTGAAATTCTAGGCAACCCTTTTTCAGAAATCGTGCGCGCAATGATCAAAATCGCTGTTTTGAGAAAATTGGTTTTAAAGATTGAAAAACCCGTTGATCATATAGCAAACGCTCAATATATTTTAGACATAACTTCACTTCTAATGCGAATTTTTGTATGGGGTTTGCTTTTAAATGTTCCCAAAGAATCAAATTTAATTATAAGCTATTTAAAAAAAAATCGATTTTTGGAAGCTTCAAAGGTTACCTGACTCCTTAAGTGTTTTATTATAATACACTTCAGTTTTCTGAAAGTTATATCCGTCAACCAAAACTGAGTAAGAATGAAACACCCTGTATTTTTGATTAAATACGTGGTTTGCCATCCCATGTTCTGTGGTAATTTTTCCTTCTCTTGGTGCCTACTATCACCCGTATGAATTTGTCGGTTGAATTTTGGAACACCCTGTATTTATATATATTTTTTTCTGTAGATGTCAAAAACGTGCCAATGACTGTTTACCATGGTAGCCGCAATATGAAGCAGAAATTTGTAGTTTGAAATGCATGAAATCCGATTAGGATTATTAAGAGAGTTTCAAAGTTGTTAGAAATATGGGTACTTTTCGGTTACCGGGCGCCAGTGTTATATTTACATTCATATATACATATATATGCACATATATGTACATATATATACATATGTAATTATATATTTATGTGTGTATCTGTACATATATATATGTACATATATGTGCATACATATGTATATATGAATGTAAATATAACACTGGTGCCCGGCTAACCGAAAAGCACCGAAATATGTTTTTAGGAAGTTAAGAGGTAGCAGGGTAAAGTGCCCATATTTCGTCACACCCCCCCCCCCCCCCTCCCAGTCACTGTTAGGCCTTAAATGTTGTAGTTTTCAGTGTAAACCTACAAAATTTGGATTTTACATAGACTAACTACCCACGTACATAGAAACATAGGCAAATATCGTACAAAAAATTTTAACTATGCGAAAAATTGTTTTTTCAAAAGTATCTAAAAAATGCAAAAGAAAAAAAATGGTCCTAATTTCGTTCCCCTCAAAAAATCCTATACGCCGACGCTTAACTTATAACTAAATCAAAATTTATTTCTAAATGAGTAAGTAATTTAATTTGCATTAAAGTAAGGCACAAAGAAATGTACTAATTATCAGTGGAAGAATAACATAACGAAAGATTAGCCCTCCAAACATGAGGAAAAAATTGTCTGAAAAAGCATTCCTAATTTCGTCCCCGGGACGAAAATAAGAGCTGCAAGGGGGACGAAATTGGGACCATGCTACTTCCCAATAGGGCGGAGCTTCAGTTACCGTAAGATGAACTGAGTGTCCTAAAACTCACTGTATGCTACTTTCAGAATCTTACCTACGTAAAATACATGCAATGAATAAGAAATAAATACTTACAGTACAGTAAATAACGTTCTACAAGCGACGTAATAAGAACTCAGATCTTCTAAAAATAGAAAATTCGGCGTCTTTAATTTATGTATACGTCTTGGCGAACGAAACTTTCAATACTGACTCCTTTTACCTTCCGTCCCCTGTGCCTTGCGTCGTAAGTGGCGCCACTTTCGCAGAAGCGGAGAAATCAATGGGGACGAAATTAGAAAAGGGGACGAAATATGGGCACTTTACCCGATTTAGCATTTTATTGTTGGAGAACAAAATTGTGGGTTATTTTCCCACCAAAAGTACTCACGAACGGAACGCCCTACACTGTAAAAAATGGATTTTACAGTATAATACGGGTGCCAGTTTAAATCCGTAAAATTAGCAATAATAAACCGTAAAATAACAAGTAATTTACAGTTCAACAGCAATATACTGTTTAATTTTTTATACGACGGTATATTACTTCTTTTTTTACGGTTATAACTTAGTGCCCCAGCTGCCAGTATTATACTGTAAGATCAATTTTTTTTTCAGTGTAATGTTGCATTAGAATCAGAAGTGACTATTGATTAATTTTACTCCCCTGGAAATTTTAAACATTCTTTTTTGCGAAACAATTTGCTTGTAAATGAGGAAAAAAAGGGTTGTTAGCGAAGTTATTTTTTCTAGCCAGTTTAAAGAATAAATATGTCCTATTTATCCTATTTATTCCTTGGAAAAAGTCCCTCCCAGCACAGGTTTCACAGATCATTCAACAAATGATTTTCGAGCTGCGTCAAAGAAGAAAAAAGAGATTTTTCTTATTAGGTTCAAAAGAATTACTGCGTTCCACATTTCATTAAGGGATGCATTTGTCGATATTTCCATTTGTATGTAACGTGAAAAAATACAGATTGTTACGGGAAAAATATGCAAAAATACATTCAATAAATTTATTATGCATGTACATACACTACACAGATATTTAGAAAAGCTCAGAAGCATTACTTGATTCCACATCGCACTGTAGGATATACATATCGGTATTCCCTTTTGTGCAGTGTATAAAGTTTGAATGTGCATGCAAAATCGCATACATAAATTCAGAAAGATAATCCAACATACATTTATTAAATTTATTATGCACTTGTATATGAGGCATTCTCACAAAATTTTAACTTTCAGGAATAAAAATCTGGTGAAATTACACTTAGTTAAAAAAAAACATTTTTTAAACTTATAGACGAATGCCTTAATGATTCAAAGTAGAGAAAAAATGGTCAGCAGCGAAGATTTTTTTATTTAACTGAGGTTTAAGGTAAACTTGCGAGTTTAATTTTCCTTACCGTTTTACTTCTCTAACTTTTTATTTTCCTCTAAATTTTTAGCTGTAATGAATTTGCGTAGTATCCAAATAAGAAACAATAACAATGTAGCATTTTTAGTACAAAAATTTGGTATAGCATTGTCTTAAAGGCTGTGTTAAAGAAGGGACGGTAAGGAAAAACAAGTAAGAAAAATCATGCGTTAAGCATAGATTATGAAACACTTTCCAACACTTCCTGAATGCTTTAACAAAACTTCGTTATTTAGGGAAATAAGGTATATAAGTGAACTAAGTAAACATTTTAGAAAACACATAAAACATTTGAAAAACTGATTTTAGCAGTTACCGTCCATAGCAAATATGTATTCCAATTCTTTTGAACAGCCCTGTATTTGATCTGTAGGTTGATATATATACTATATAATGGAGAAATTTAGTTTGGCAAGAAAACACATAACAGGTTGAAATTTCTCTTTCAGCAATTTATACTAATAGATTTAAACATACTTGTATACTTTTGTAAAACTCTGCAGTTAACCTAATACCTTTATTACACGCCACTATTTAGCTAAAGTTTAATTCAAAGTAAAACACTCTTAAAACTACCGGAATCACATTTCCAGAAATTATCATTTATAGACGGCCATGTATCCAATTCTTTGCGTGACCCTGTATGTCATTTTATATATGTTTTACAAACATTTCTTAGTAAACCAAATGCGGTTCAGCGTAAAAATGCCTAACTCGTTTAAAAATCATCTTTAAGCAATTTGCAATCATACCCAGTAACCATTACGAATTCTTTTGAGTAGCCCTGTATATCAATTACAGCATTTATACACACCATATACAATGCATAAATATAGTGAAACATAAAAGCACATAACATAATTAAAAATGCATTTCCAGCAATCATCGCTACTTTACAGTACTTCGGGTACAATATAGTATCTGAAATCTTTTGTGTGCCCCTGTAAATGCTCTGCATTTCGTATTATCCATGAAATAAGTTATAGTGAACCTTAGCGACGTATATCTATTTCATTATACATGTAATAGTTTAACATAATTAAAATACGCCGGAAAAAATTCCCTCCACTTCTATATCATTATGTAAAGGAATTCTTTTGTGCGGTACTGTGAATGAATAATAACTATTTTTTGGGCCGCATATTGTACAGAAAATGCATATTTTAGTCAACTTGATAAATGCATATCAATTTATTATGTTTGAAAGCATGTAACATCATTAAAAATCATTTTAAACTATTTTTTCCCCATAGGCCGTAATGTAACGGAAAACTTTTGACTGTCCTTGTAAATGAACTAAACATGCTACAAACTTCATTTTCAATAGGGTTCGTGCTATGGTAGAGGTCACTAACATCCAAAAATTTCAGAACGATCCGAGTATATTTACGGGAGTTAGAGCGCGTACAGACGGACAGACAAACCGAAGTCATAAACACTTTTCAACTTTGTTGGAAAGTGTTAAAAAGGGGACAGTAAAGGAATAAAGAGACGGTTTAAAAAAAACGGGGCAGTAGGGGAATAAAGGGACGGTAAGGGGAAAAAAAAGGGATGGTAAGGATGGAACGGTAAGGAAAAAATTACCACCTATTTTTAGGCAAATCATGTTAAGACTAAGTCATAGCCATGGTGTTCATTAATTTTTAGAAACAGTTATTTACGTTGGATTAAATTAAAAGAAGTGAAGGAATAATCCTTGGGGACGGTAAGACTACAAATAAAGCCATGATGCTTGAAATTGATATATAAATGCTGATTTAAATTCTGCAAGAAATTTCCTGTCAAAGAATTTTAGCCATTCTTTCTCTAACATATTTCTGCATGAGAAAAAAGTTGAAAAAAAAATTCTGTGGCTGCATCTGAAGACATTTTCTGCATAATTTTAGCAAGAAGGACTCTAAGGAATCTAACACCCAGGGACAGAGTTCAAAAAATAATAACAATCGTAAGAATGTGTGCAGGTTAATTTTTTGCTACATATTTATATAAAACAATTAGTTCAAGTTTCGGAAAAAATTACATCGAATTACTTTTATTGAAACAATTTTATACAGACAGATCCAAACTTAAAAATCAGCATCAGATACACGGGACGGTGTGGGAATTTCGTGGTATATTTGGACCCCCAACATCCTCCAAAACTTATTTATCTCGTAAATATTGTTATACAGTCATGCAATGGGATGCTTTCCAGTATACGAAATAAAAAAAACACAAGAATATGTACTAAAATAAAAATTATTATTCAGGAACTTAAAAGTCAAAATTACGTGAGAAAGCCTCATGTACACCATACACATAATTAAAAAATCGTTAAATGTTTTTATATTAAACATAGCAAAATCACTGGGTTTAATAATACAAATACACCGTGGTATGTAATTATTCATAGTCAGAAGCAACACAATATTTGGCCGCACAAGTTCATAACTAAACAGAGACACTATTTCATAATCGCATTTACAAAGCTATTTTTCTTTTTCATTTTTTTCTCCTGTACGGATCTCTTTTGGCAATATTGCATGAAGTGCTGCTTTATTTTCTCTAAAGAGATTTGTTTCTATAAATAAGATGTACTTTTCGGTATGGATAATGTACAGTAAGATTTTAGGTGCGTTCATAATTATATAAATAAGCATCACTTATTGTCGTCGTCTGTTCCGTCCGTCTGTCTGTTCGCATATAACAGCGCAAATATTATCCAAGCGAATGGTTTGAAATTTAATCACTCTGTCAACGGTTCTGAAAGCTTCACAAATGCTTCTTTAAGTTGTGAACACTTTGTTTTCGGCATTGGTCGTACATACACAATATCTCTGATACTGTCAGAACTTAAAGAACGCATTTGTGCAGAATTCAGAACCATTGACAAAGTGAAGTTACAAAATGTTTGAGACGAACTGGATTACAGATTGGACATATGCCATGTAACAAGCGGGTCACACATCGAACACTTGTAACGGAAAAAAACTTGGTATATTTTTCTTTAAATTCATGTATCACTTATTGTAATATGTGCAGTAGTTTCGAAAATATGATTTTTTTAAATCGGGTGCATCATTTGCAAAATATATATAATCGTCGTAATATATATAATAATATATATACTTGCAAAATGTATATAATCGTTGCAAAATTTTGTCGAGTCATTTCAAATTTTATGAAAATCGAATCAAAACTTAAAAAGATATTAATAAAAGTTTTCTTCATTGTATTAAATCCTGTCATGGGATACCATTCAATGACATCCCATGATAGGTAATGATTCTAGGTGCATGGTCCTATTTAAGATGGAGTCCTATTATTTCTGTATTACTGAATTTAATATATATAATCGTAATAAATTTTGCATTCATACATTTTTGCATAAGAGTGCAACGGCTATTGCACCAAGATATGAATATCTATAAAACTAGTATGAATGCACCTCATTTGCCAAGTTTGACGTATAATTCCCGACTTGTTTTTCACACAAAACTGTCTAATACAATTAAAAGGTTTCCACTACCAAAATTACGCAGGAATTTGAATATGGTAAGATAGCTTTTTAATTTTTCGATTTAGTGTGGCGTGACGTAAAGCAAAATTTCATGATTACAAAGATCTATTATCCGATGATATATTATTTACTATTATTATTTCATTTTCTGCGAATGGTTGATTACCTTCACTGTTTAATATTTTTAACGCTCACGATGAATGACTCTGTTGTGTTTTGTTTACTTTGGTGGTATGAGATGTTGGGCTGTCAACCTAATTTCTACTAAAGTTATCGCAATCCGAAGTTATCATATATATTCGAATGGAACTCCTCTCTGAAAGATTTTTTTTTAACATCTTTCTAAAAATGTAACTTTTATGCAGTTTTAAGCGAAAAAATAATTTTGGGTGAAAATGGCCGCCTGGGATATTAAAAGCGAAGCGGTCAGCCCGTAACAGTTTATGACAGCCACATGACTTGCACTTTTATTATATGGATATCCAAAGTACATGATTTTGTTAAATCTTTGGAATGCAAAACACTTTATGTGATTCATCGTATTGGGAAAAAAAATAATTCATTGAAAATAACCTGACCTTCTATCACACACACACAAACTCGTAAAGGTTTGCAATTAAGTACCCCTTGCATGCATTACAAAATGGCATGGAATCTGTTAGAAAACTTAATATTATAACTCAAAAAAAAAAAAAAAAAAAAAAAAAAAACCCTTTTTCTCGGGTTTCGAGAGCTAAGAGCAATTAATAATTGAAGAAGAGAAAACGAGGTCATCTTCAAACCTGTTTCGCCTGTCACCATGAGCATTCTTATACTTTGAGGCAATACACATATATATCGATAAAATTTTTAATATATATTTGTTCATTTTAATGTAACCATAACTGGTTATATAACAGATCGCTGTTTTTCTCTAAATAGATTTATTGCTTAAGACATATGCGTAGCCAATGGAATACAGAAAGGTTTGCCCCACCATACCCTCACCCTCACCCTCTAAAACAAAAAACAAAACCACGTGCCTAATGTAACTTAGATTAAATAAAAAGAATTAAAAAGAGCAGTAATACTTATATTATGAATTATTCAATTGCAAATCAGTTGTAAAGAAATGGCTAAATGATTTCTGTTTATTACAAAATGCGGCAGCAAACAATTTCGTTACAGATTGTTATAAAATCTATGCGAAATTGCCGATTGTAATAAAATCTATATGAGATATCAAAGAAGTCTATTATCAGGCCAACATGAAATTTTATAATGTTTCAATCCTTTACAAAATTTGCCGATCCAATTGACCATTAAAAATTTGTTTCTAAGTATACAGATTGACGTGATTATAGAATGACGGTATCCTGCAGATGTAACGCGACTTTTGCCTGCACATTCACATCCCCACCACTGGCCGAGAGGTTCTGATCTCAAAGCTGGCAGACGAGAGGTGCTGGCTCGCCGTCATCGAAATACTCAAGGCCATAGAACACGAGTTGTGGCGTTATCACTAACAAACTTCTCACTAGTGTTGGATTTCAAACTGGAACATTTTGAATAGCAACTTTCTGTAATTCTATTTCTGGAATATATATCATCTTATAAAACAATAATAACTATTTAAACTTGCTGGTGAGAATTCGGAATCACTAAATAAAAATTCAGCCAGATGTGGAATGTCATTGTGTTGCCGCACCTGGCTGATTTTTTATTGGGGGATTCCAAATTCTCAACAGTAAGTTTAAATAGTTATTATTGTTTTATAAGATGTTGATATTCCACAAATAAAATAAAAGAAAATTTGCTATTCATAATTTTCCGGTGTGAATTCCAACACTAGTGAGAAGTCGGTCGATTAGTGATGACGTCACAACTCGGCCTAATCGTTCGGAGTTTTTGTAGTTTTCTTCGAACCTTGGATTTCCTTGCGTAAATACGGATTAGGTTCCCTTAGAAAGACCCTCATGGAGGGTACTCCCCACCATTTGGGCCCATATTCATTCGTGTTCATAATTGGCCGTCACAAATAAAGCCGACACCTACACATCCGCAAGTTCATAAGACAAGTGAGAAACTGTTTCATAACCTAGAGTAGTGATTTTTCATTTTTTGTTTAAGAAACTTTTTGAGAACATGACATAATTTTTAGCTGCCTTTAAATTTTTTTATTAACACTTTCCAACAAGGGTCATTCCACGTAAAATGAGAAAAAATTAAAAAAAAAGTCGTGGCCACATAGTAACCTATTTTAATAAAATGTGATATACAGGTTAAATTCATATTCAAATAGAGCTCTGCAAAATATCTTCACAAAAAATAAATTATTTTAGCAGTTTTGGACATTTAAAAAACTTGTAATAAAGAATGCCATGTGTGCAATCCTCCAAAGTGGGAAGTGGGAAGTTTGAAGATCTGTATCTTGAAAACTATTTAACTGAAATGAATTTTTATTATAATAATGTAACCTCTGAAAAATTATCTTCTTATTTATTGAGTAATAATAATCTGGTAACACCATGATTAATCTTTATTTGGTTGTAAAAATTTAAAATTTGCGAATTTTGAGAAAATTACAAGCGTTATAAAAATCAAAGGAATTAAAAAAAATCTGTGAAATTGATGCCTGATGTAGAATTACATATGAAGATGAAATTATCCAAGTTTGAAAGTTGCCATTTATTTCCTTCATCTTCAAAAAAACTTAGAAACTGTAAAAAATTTACAAAATCATAATTTTTCCTCTTATGTATGAGCAAAAATATAAGTAAAGGAAAGGTCCGATATTAACAATATTGCACAGACTTAAAGATCAGTAAGTCCATGATATGCTCAAAAAAATTCAACATTGCCTTTTGATTCCTAACATAGCAAAAATAGGTTCAAAAAGGCAATATTAACCACATTCCATGAACTATTTTTCTTTGAATTTGCGCGCGTTTCTTAAAATATTGCACGATTTTAAGGTGAAAAAATTTAGTGCTGCTATCTATTTTCTGTATCTGGATTTAGGTGTTAATATATAATTTTTTGTTCAATTGAGTCATTTTTTTTCTACTTTAATTAAAAATCTTCTTGAGGCAAAAATAAACTGAAAGCAAGTAAAAAAAAAAAATTCTGTATTTAAAATCTACACTTTTATCTATAATATCAAAAAATTTAAAAGTTTTATAAAGCTTTCCTTCACGTCGAATCAAGTGATAGAAATATTACATTTTACCCTCAACATTTTTTACTATTTATTTTTTTTCTCATTAAGGAATAAAAAGGCAAAAATGAACGTTTTAATATTTAATATATATACTTTTAGGTATAACGTCACTTAATTTGGATATTGCCAGAGGTGTCCTTCATCTCTAAATGAGCAATAGAAATGTTGCATTTTTTCCCTCAAAAATTTTCAAAAATATTTTTTTTTTCTCATTACGGAATAAAAATACAATTACTAACTTACGTCAATCTGTTTCTAATAATTCATTCCTAATTATAAATAATTTTTTAATATAGTCTTTGTATTCTTAAGGCTAATAGTCAAAATTGAAACTTCAAGCATGTAGACAAAATCTCGATTTTGCATCCATAAATAGATATGATCTACTTACAAACTGCTTTTCATTAAAATCTGTGACATGTCTGCCACAGGTGATTTGCTCATTTTGTATGGAATGACCCACCAAAGTGTTTATGAATTCGTGTTGTCTGTCTAGCCGCGTTCTAACTCTTGTATATATACAGAGACTGCAATGTAAGTTTTATATGCTAAAGATGTTTACTATACATATACAATATTCAGAATTAAAATTGGAGTGTGTAGCATTCACAGATTGTTTAAAGGTACTCACAAACGAACTCCCTTACATTATGATCTATGTGTTAAAAATCGTTTTCGATGAATTTTAATGATATTACAATGCTTCAAACATAATGAAATTGACATGAATCACTGAGGTGGACTTAAGCATACTTTCTCATGAGTAAACAAGTTGGAAATTGCACGTCAAACGTGGCAAATGAGGTGCGTTCGTACTATAACTAATTTTATAAATATTTTTTGCACTGCATATTGTACTGAATATATATTTTAGTGCACTTCATAAGTGCATATCAATTTCATTCTGTTCGAAAGGCTGTAACATCATTAAAATGCACTTGAAATATTTTTTGTCCAATTGGCCGTAATGTAACGAAAAAATTTTGACTGTCCCTGTAATTAAACTATACATCCGATTTTCAGAAAAATTGAAATGACTCGACAAAATTAAGCAACAATTATGTATTTTAAATTTCAAATGATTCGGTTTGATAGTTTTTGCGCTGTTATATGTGGGCAGACGGGCAGACAGACAGACGGACTGAACGACGTTTATAGGCGCTACGTATTTATATAATTACGATCGCACCTAAAAACAAGTAGCATTTATAGCTCGTTGACGGAGAAACACAAAAGAATTCCACTACATTATGACCTACGGGGGAAATTCGTTAAAGAAGCATTATAATAATCTTATATGCTTCAAACATGATGAAATTAATTAGGATCATTTAGTTGAATTATAACATGTTTTTATAGATTAAGGAGTGCGCAGTATTTATCATTTATTTACAGGGGAGAATAAAGGAATTTGGATACAGGACGGACTATGATCGATTTCATTGTATAAAATATAAAATTTCCTAATAATATTCTGTTGGAAATGTTATTTCTAGCCTGATGCATGATTTTTCGTTCCTACTTCCTTTAAAGAGATTTCATGCTCTATGTTATAAGGTCAACTTTTCCTTTATGCCAATTTCTTGTCATTTTATAATGTAAAGCAAAATCATCATCGTGAGTTTTTCAAACAAAAATGTCTCAATACAATTGAGGGACTACTTCACTCACGTGAAAACACCCGCTCGCTAATGTTAATCCTAAAGAACATATTTTTAAAAATATCTCGTTTGCATTTCAAAATTTTTAATTTTTTTTTTTTTCATTGTATAGATGAGGTTGATCGCTACAAAGATCGTTTACTACTTTTTTATTTTTTATTTTTGCAGATTTTTGTTATGAGGATACTTTCACTGTCGGAACAAGTTTTCGGAAGTGAAAGTGCCCTCATAAAAAAGCCCTGCAACCAAAATAACAAAAGTAATAAACGCCATTTTTAGTGATCAACCTCACCTATTCCAATAAAAATATTGAAATGCAAAAGAGATATTTTAAAAATATATCCCACAGGATTAAGATTAGCGAGCGGGTGTTTTTGCGTGATTGAAATAGCCCCTTAAGGGTCTTCGCTGCTGAAGCTGTATAGAAAATTTTGAATGTGCTTTCATTTATTTATTTTTATTATTATTATCATTATTATTTTCTGAAATATGATATTGTAATCTAAACCGCTAATTCCATCATCACAAAGATAGAAGATCTAAAAAATAAATCATTTACTCGTCTGATTTTATATGTCACATGTATATGCGCCTGTTAAATCAGTGGAACCCAATACCGTTTCACTAATTGATTATTACTGAAAAAAAAAAAACCTAAAAAAAAAGTATTTATTTACTCGTAAAAAAATAACTAATAAAAATCTACAACTGATAAAGAACTAAAACTATTAATAAAAAAACTATAAAAAAAAATCGTATGATTTACACTGTTTGATTATTACGGGGGGGGGGGGGGGGTTGATTCTGGGTAACACCACTTTCTAACACACACAAACGCATACAGAAATTAAAAAATACAGGATTTCACTACCAGAACTTTCGTTTAGAAAAAATATTCCAATTTCACTCATATACAAATATTTTCATTTTTTTTCTTTAATATTTTCATTACATCTTATAAAAAGGGTTTTGAAACTTTTCGCAATGATATGTGTATAATAATACATTAAAACAAAATTAGTCAACGCCTACCAAACACATCGCGAAAAACTGAATAATGACACTTAAAACAGCTTGTAATGAACTTATTTTTTCAGGCAACAAATTAATGCTAAAAGCACAACAAAAATTGTCAGTGTTTTAAAGAATTTAAAACATAATTAAAACAAATGATTGAGCAACAGCCGGAAATGATAGTTTTTATCATTCCTAATTGACGTCTTGAACTTTCTTAAGAATTCCTCATGACATCTGACAAAAGAATTACAGAAGTAGCAAGCAGATTATATACTTCATTGGCTCAAAACATCAGAAACATCATAATAATAGTGTTATCCGTAATTTGGGCTGGTCTTGAAAAATTCAATACTACAAAAAACGGACACAAAAGGAAATTAGCGCCATCTATGAGAATATAAAGAAAGTATTTTTAAAGCCAGTAATGAAATTATTTTTTAAATAATAAAGGATCAGGGTCCATAAGCCGCGTTTTTAGCCCATGAAATATACTAAAATTCGATTATGTTATACTGACTTAATTATGTCCCTTTTTAATATTAGAAGGTATATTTTGTATGATTTTAACAATAATTTTTTTATTTTGTTCGGATTTACATGACTTACACAAATCCAAAGTTCGCATAATTCGTTGTTTTGATGAAAAATATGCAATTTATGCTATTTTTTATCTCAGTTATTTATATGGGTGCAATCATGCAGCACTTTCTTCTTCACATATATTATAAAACACAGCAAGATATACAAAATGTGTTAAAATACAAGTGTTGCAAAGCTGCGCTCGTAGTAAAATATTAAAAATAGAGGTAAAAATAGCAAAAATTGCGTATTTTTCATCAAAACTACGAATTTTACATACTTTGAGCTTGTGTAAGTCATATAAATCCGAACAAAATACAAAAACTATTGTTAAAATCGTACAATACATACTTTCTAATATTAAAAAGTGAAATAATTAAGTCAGTATAACATAATCGAATTTTAGTCTATCTCATGGGACAAAAACGCGGATTATGTATCTTGATTCTTTAATATTTAAAATCCGAGTTATGAAAAAATGTTGTTATATGAAAGAATCAATCGAAATATTCAGACAGTGTGTAATTAATGTGAAAATTAATTAAACTAGGATATATAAATTAAGGGAGAAATTATTATACTTCTGTTTGTACCAACTGGGTATAAGCAATTTAACTTTACGTTGTAAATTAAGTCTGGATTGGTTTTTTTTTAAAGCAATGCCCTATATAAACGAGATGAACATTAGCAAAAAACTCTTTAAATAAACGTATGTTTTAATACGCAAAAAAATCTTAAGAATATGTACAAAAAATATGTAAATACTCCATGAAATTATTTCAATTAAAAAGAAAAACCGTTTCTTAATTAAAAAAACGGAAATTAAACTGTTTTACATATTAATTATCTATGAATACAAGATTTATATGACTTGATTTTTTTTTTATGTTATTTATTTCAAGTGTCAAAAACCTTTTTTTTTTTTCCTTTCTTTTAATTTGACATAAAAAAAATCCATTTATATAATTTCTTTTTAAATTTAGCATTGATATATATTGCCCTAAAGTTACCTTTAGAATGTTTTTTTTTATAAGAAGTTTTTAACTTAATATAAGAATAGAAATTAATATATTCTACTTCATATCCAGACTTCGTTTTTTTTTTTCCTTTTTTTTTTCTTTCTTTTTTTTTTCCCCCCAGCATTATCTTTTCAAAATGCAAAGCATTTCTTTTCTCATTTGGCATTTAATGCAAAGGCAAACAGAAAACCTTTTTTACAACTTTTTAAAACTATGAATCCAGCATTTTTATAAGTTCATTAAAATTCCGATAGCGTTTTTAATTCAATGGAATTGTTGTTTTGTTTCTGTCTTTCATTAAATGTATATATATATATTAAAGCTCATATATATGTACAACTGGAATATTTTTTTTTCTCTCCGTTTATTTTTTAATGAAAGATATTTCTCCTAAATGCGTTATTAAATATATGTAAATGTTCTTTATTACATAACTCTCAAATATTTCATTACATAAAATTATATTTAAAAATTGACTTGAAATTTTTTTTGTTGAAATATCAAGATTTCATACTAAATATTAGCTTTAATTAAATAACTTGCAGTGTTTCATCTATTTATATGCAAAATGAAATGCAAACATCGAAATTAATAGGGTTACAATTAGGCTTATTGATTGTATCAAGCCCGCATAGAGAGGGGGGGGGGGGGTAGAGCCGGTACAACTTACCAGACAGTGATTTTTCTAAGGGTCCCTGTCAGTCCTGTGTAAAATAATAATAATAATAATAATAATAATAAATGTTACAAAAAGTGGGCTCACATTTTTTTAAGCCAAAATTTTAAATTAACTAACAAATAATAAAATTCAAAGCTAGAATTTACTATATAATGGGATGTGAGTTCAAGGCATGTACTCCTGTGTTATCTCTCTATTCTAAAAAAGAGTAACTACCGCTGTCACCGCCGCCGCCGCCGCCGGTTTTGATTTTTTTGTGACCGGAGGCCTTTCTTCGTTAATATTAACAAAAATAATGCATACAAAAATATGAAAGTCGGTGGTTTTATACAGAAATGTTTGATAAACACGTTGATGCAGACAGTTTTCAAATCGAACAATTATTTTAAGAGTTATTTAATGCTAAAGTTGGACAAAATCGTTCCACTAAAAAAGTTTTATAGCAGCAAAAACTATACATGGCAGTGTAATCATTTTTAGATCATTTTATGCGTTAGAATTTGCCGGAGTGCAGATTGCATTAATTTTTTTATTTTGACTCATTTTTTCAGGTTTTATTTCTAATTTTAATTCAAATTTCAAGCATTTCTAGAGATATTTTTTACAGATTTCAGAAGATTGTACTAATTTAAACTGTTGCCAACTGTATAAAAAGCGCAAGCAATAATGTTTGCTTCAAATTAAACATTTATTTACACGTGACTATAATAAACAGGAAAAAAACTTTCAAATTAGAATTAAATAATTACGCATAAAAAGCAGGAACTTATTAAAAATTACGTCATAAAAAGTATACACGTGAATTTTAAAAGAGAAAGGATATTGTAAAATAATAAATTCATTAACATACGTTAGAAGTCTTAGGAGAAATTACGTCATATTTACGTCACATTATAGTTATTACATAAAATGAACACAAAATAATATTGCAAAAAAGTTTAAATTTAGACATTGCGCTAGACATTTATTTGATATTTTGAGAATTAATTTAAAATGTCTCATTTAAAAGAACTTTCTTTTCGCTTTGTTAGAAAATACCAAGAGACAAAGACTCTCTCTACTTAATTCCTTTTATATTACCTTATTTTGAAATGTTGTTACACGTGTATACGTCATCAAGTTATTTTTATTTCGACGTTTTATTTGTGTTTTTAATAATGTTGTACGAATTTATTTGTTCTTTCGTTATTTAAAATAAAAATTATATCAATTTGTATAATTTGGCGAGTGGTTTGGCGATTTATATAATTTGGCGAAATTGGTCGACAGGATAATCAAGTAGTACCGCAGCGGATTTGGCGTTAAAATTCCCCAATTAAAGAGAAATGAATAGAAATTCGTTTATAGGGAGATCGCCACTGTTTTTTAAATTATAATTCAATCTTTCGGAATCTTTTTTAAAGCCGATCAAATTAGCGTGCATTTAGAGTCTGCGGTGTCTGGACGGGGGTTGGCGAGCGTAGCTCGTAGGGGGCCGAGCCCCGTAGTGTATCAAATAGAAGAATAGAAAGTTCATTTGATATCAAGAAAATTTTAAAAGGATGATGCTCCTGTTTTAATGATGTGGCTGACTTCAGACGTACGAACAGGAATCAGGTGAAAATTGGGAAAAGTCACAGGTTAAGTGTTTCGCATTTTACTTTTTTCATACTTTAAACTTTTCCATTCAAAATTATTTGAGGAACTCAATTAAGATTTAATTATGTTTCTAATATTTTAAAATTTTATTGAAAATAGTTAGATGAAAATGTGCTACAAATGCATCATAAACTGTAAGGCTGTAAAAGAACAATAATAAAATTGTAAACAAATACCATATATATGTAGAGAAAAGAAAAGAAAGAAAAAAATCATGCGTCAAACATAGATTATGTACCACTTTCCAACACCTTTAGAGTAATGATACAAAACTGCACCGTTTAATAAGTTTAAATATTATGTCAAATTCAACCATATGGAAACGCATAACACTTTTGAAAACGCAAATTTCAGCTGTTCCCATCTACATAGGGCAAATTATCCGAATTCTTTCATCAACCCTGTATATATTGTACTGCTCTATTGTATACTAATCATCTTGTAGTGAACTTCGGTGATTTATATCAATTCAAATTCATTTGAAATAGCGTAATGTCATTAATATACACTGCAAACGATTTTTCCCCCACTGACTATAATGTAACAGAATTCTTTTGACCCTGTAAATGAACTACTAATGCCACATACTTCATATACGATACCAAACATGCCTTGATGAGCGTAAATAAAGTTCATCGATTGCATGAAAATCCGCGTATATTTATAAGAGTTAGCGCGTGTACAGGTGGACAGACGAACCGAATGCATAAACACTTTTCAACTCTGTTCGAAAATGTGAAAGAGTAATTGTCGAGCAAATTTATTTTGTAATATATTAAACGTTTATAACGAAATTCTGCTATAAACGGGGAAAAAATCATGGTCCACACTCCCAAAATATTATGCAATTTTGCTTTCTGAAAGAAAACAATCTGTATAAAACGAAATTTTTTACTGGCCATTTGCGTTTTCGTCAAAGCAGACTTTATTCTATCCTGTTTATGGCGGGAGGCCCGTATTGGAAGTATTACCGGGGCCCTCGATCTCTTTGTGCAGCCCTATATTTTTTATATTCATAGTTCTACACTGTAAAAAAAAAAAAAAAAAAAAAAAAAAAAAAAGAAAAAAAAACGGACTATAAAACGGAAATACTACTGGCAATCTAGACGCCAGTACTATTTCCGTTTTTTACGGGAATTTTTACCCATAAATTACAGAAAATTTTCCGTTTTTCTGATTAAAAACGGAAATTTTTCTGTAATTTATGGGTAAAAATTCCCGTAAAAAAAACGGAAATAGTATTGGCGTCTAGATTGCCAGTAGTATTTCCGTTTTTTAGTCTTTTTTTTTTTTTTTTTTTTTTTTTTTTTTTTTACAGTGTATGGTGAATTAAATCGCTTCATACACATAGAAAAAAAATCACGCCTTTTTCTGTATAAAAAACACGCCTTCTTCTAATATTATATTCTAGTGCTGCGTTTGTAATGTTTTTTGTAAAACTAACCGTTCTTGACGACCAGCTTGGTCTCCCTTAAAATTTATGTTCGGGAAAGCATGCTATGCATCGTATCATGTTACTTTTATTTATAATTTAATTTACTTGGACTCCCTTAAATATAATTAATATAATCCCTTAAGCTAATATTAGTTTTTGCTGCATTAAAATATATCACTTTGTTAATTTTCTGTGTGCAAGTAAACCCTACTGGTTTACAATCTAATATTTGGCGAAATATTAGAGATATCGCCAAGCTGGCATCACTTTTGGCGACTAATTTTGGTCGCCAAATTTAGCGATATATCGCCAAGTTGGCGACATAACAAGGTTCCCCTATGGTAACCCCCTTATAGGTATGGGGATGCATTAAATGCTGTTCAATAACCAATGAGGTGCGTTTCATCAAGGCATTCGGGCTTTGCCATTAAACAATTAACAAATAATCGCTATTCCTGTGCCCCGTACGATAACGTAATACATATATAGATTACTATTTCATATCTGTCGTAAAAAAGCTTTATTATTAAAGTCTATATTAAATGATAATTTTGGTAAATTTGAAAAAGAGCCTCATAATATGTTCATGTTAGAGAAACGTGTTAGCATGGCTAGCGGCGAGCATGTGGGACTTTTTAAGGGGCTACTTCACTCACGCACTAATGTTAATCCTATGGGAACGTTCTTTTATAATACTTTGTTGGCATTTTAATATGTTTAAATATGCACAAGTATATATTGCATTGGATAGTTGAGTTCAATCTCTATACAAAGATCCTTCCGTTACTTTTTAGATTTTGATTGCATTTTTTTTTATACTTTTATTTTCGGAGCCGGTGTCGAAAGGGAAAATGTCCTCATAAAAAGGAGGGAAAAACTGCAACCAAAATATCAAAAAAAGTAAAAAAGGGCGTTTTTAGAAATGGACCTTAACTATCCACTCAAAAAAAAAAGAAAATTAATTAAATTAATTAAAAAATAGTCAAGTGCAAACGACATATTTTATAAGAACGCTCCCATAGGACTAGCATTAGCGTACAACTGCCTATGAGTGAGTGAGGTAGCACCTTAAACTGGCAATTATACAAGTATACAAAATCAACATATAAGTATAGTTTATAAAATATTAAATGGAATTTAACGTATGGGAAAATTACATAACCCTTCACTCATTTTAGCAATTCAAAGTCTAAACTTATAAAGCACGGATACCATGCAAGTGCAATGTACCCATTCATTAGAGAATATATGATATTTCAGAAAATTCATTGAAATTCTGTCATGCACTATGCAGATGTAAATCAATGATTTCAGCTAAAAATTGCAAATATTTCCAAACCAATATAAAATTAGATTTTTTCTGTCAAATTTCTTATACATTTTGTATATATTGAAATGCTTATTACGCACAAACAAACATATACAAAAATAGATAAAAAAAAAAAAAGAAAGAAAGAAAAATAGAAAAAATAAGATAACGATGAATTGTTCTGGCATTTTGCCGAATACTTAAACAGAATATTTTTTTCTAAGAAAAAAATGTATACATTTTTATGCAAAAATATTTATTTAGTATAAAGCAATATGAAGAAAGATGGCGCATTCGAAGAAATTTAAACATACTACATGGTTGTAGTACTGATCAAAGAAAAAAAATTGAAGTATTCATTTTTCATTGTAATGCAAGTTGAGTGTCTGTGATTTATGGAAAAACTTTCATTTTAAAAACTTCTATTACATATTCAGTCAAACAAGAATAAAGCATGACGTTCTTTTATCGATTTTTTTTCCCAGTTTAAACATACACAGTACATATGGATAATAATGGTTGATTTTTTAATTTTAATTTTTTCATGTATATATTTTAAGAGGACGATGGACGTTAACTCTTTTTTTTTATCCTAGAGATGTGAAATTTTGTGGAAATCTACATTTCATAAGTATATAAAACACCTTAAAAGAATTTTCCATGCGTCTTAATTTTTGAGATATTTCCCCGATTTTGTATTTTAATCACTTAAAACTCTATTATAAAAACAAATCTGAGTATCGATTTTTTAATTCCTTGAATAGCTAATTTTTTAGAGATTACTTTCTGACTTCCATATCGAGTTTCATCAAAATGTTGCCTTTTAATAAGTTAAAAATGAAATTTAATTATATTAATGAAGTCAAATTTTAAAATGCATGCACAGTTTTTTGTAAGCAATATCAGGATTCTTCCTAATCAATATCATAAACTATGATCAAAAATTAAGACGAATAGAGAATTTGAAAAATCTAAAAACGTTGAAAATCAGTTTTGAGAAAAAGAGATTTAAAGTACAGTCGTGGAAAAAAAAAAGTAAACACCCCTACTAACTCCTCAACAAGTTATCGTAGACGAAAGTTACTGGTACCGAACGTTTGTAAATAAAGTCTACTTTTAAATGATGTTTATAAAATTTGCTTAGGGGGCCATCTACAAATTGAAACGAATCCAAACTTCATTTTTTTCAATGGCAGTACCCAATTTTAACGCGATATTTCAAATCTTTGGTTCAAACTATGCCTAGACACCAAATTTAAAGTCATTTGAATGATAAGTTTTTGAATTATAAACATTCAAAATTTAGTGCTTCTAATGTTAAATTACATTGTCATTTTTTTATTTATATCTCCTGAAATTATGTTCCTAATGTGTTAATTTTTTGTGTAGCAATAATACTAATATACCCAAACATAAATACGTTGAATTTGCAATTTTTATAATTTTATGATATGAATTATGAAATTAATATTCGAAAAAATTATGAATTGCAACCTACAATTTTTTTGATGGATTTAGATTTATTAAGTGCTGCTTTATGGAAATCCCAAATTTCACATTTTTCTTTCAAGTAATTTTCAAATTATGCTTAAAAAACGGCAAAGTGATGGTTTAAGGGGCCGTCTATGATAGAAGTGACTAGATATTTTGAAATTTCTTATGCTATTCTGCAATCTAGCAGTCTTGAAAGACTGCATGAGTGTCGTTTAAGATGCCTTGATCAAGAAGGGAGCTCTCTCGGTCAACAATCGAGTACCGAACTTTAATTTGGATACAGCCCTTAAAATAAGCTCGTTTTAAAATAATTAAATTCTCGGAAACTTATGGTACGAATTGCATAAAAGTTTGTTTTTAGGCTAAATGAAGGGTGTAGAGTTCATTTATGCTGGCAGAATTGTGCACTACTATTGAAAAAACAATGTTATGGTTCATTTTAATATGTAGATGCCCCCCTAAGCAAATTTTACACACATCATTTAAAAGTCATAGATTAGGGGCCAAGATGGGACATTTACGGCAAAATCTGTAATGGCAACAGCACTAGCGTCACTATCGGCAAGGGGGAAGAACTAACAAACCTCCGAAATTTACCTATGGTGAAGAAATATGTTTATCCTCTATGGTTTGAATATCTATTCGTTCCTAAAACGAAACAGGTGTCAGACGATATTCTATTCATGCTTGCTTTATTTATTTAGCTGCTTTTTTTTACCGTACTTGTATTGTTCATTTTTAACTCACAAAATGATGATTAGACAAATAATATAAAAGAAAGCCGCCAGAAAATTCTGTTAAGAATGCAAATATGTAAGTTTATAAGATTAAATTGTAAAAAATCAAATTCAGGTATTGTGTCAATTTATTCATATTGAATAAAATTTTATTGAGTGTAATGTCAGTACATCTATTTATTTTTAATTTTTAGATTGATATAATTCTAAAAATTTGTCGCAAGGAATTTTTCCCTATCTGTAATATTATTATTATTATTTCTTATATGTTAATATTATAAACATTATTGAATTGATTGTACGTTATTTACATTAAAAACAATATTTTTATTTTATCTGTAAGGAAGTGAAAATGCATAAATTTTAAAAGATTATTATAACGATTGTTTAATACGTTAAACTTCATAAATTTATAAAACACGGGCTATAAAAATTTTCCTGCCAAAGGGGAATAATTATGAAATTTTCTGGGACTTGTAGAGTTCAACATTTCGTATATTTTTATGTTACACCATTGCTTTTGATATATAGCATTCAAAACGAAATTTTTACCTAGTATTCGTTGCACTTAAAACCGTTCACTTATCATGTAAAAAAAAAAAAAAAAAAAAAAAAAAAAACATATATCCGTGTATGAACATAGAAGAAAAGATATTAGATATATAAAATAGAATGTCTATTCTATGTTCATGTATCGGTGTAAGATTGTATCGAAAACGTAAACATGCAACATTAAAAAAAAAAGATCACAATAAGGTAGATACTCAATAATAAGCATACTACAAAGATAGGGAGTTTCTTCCCCATTGTCACTAAGGGCGCTACGATCGCAATCGCATTACCATTACGCTCTATGGGAATGCCCGATCTTGGATGTTAATCTATGTTAAAAGTAGACTTTATTTCCAATACCAGTAACTTCATTCTAAGATCATTTGTTGAGGAATTAGCAGGGGGTGTTTACTTTTTTTTTTGTTTTGTTTTTTCCCACGACTGTACATTAAAGGTCCGAAAAATTGATTGTATACAAAATTCAAACGCTTGTAATTTTTAGAAAAGTAATCGCATCTCCATGCGTTTTTCCGCAAATGGCTCAGAACAAACCGGAGAATAACAGTATGTACAAAAATAATTTTCGATTTTTGGGTCGATTTTTGCTCAAATAATGGTCCACGGTCCACTTAAAACACAGAATTGCGCAAAATGCAGTGAACAACTTCACATTACATTTTATATTGTCAAAATTAGAAATCTATATCATATTTTGACGCATAAAATAATGTTTGCTTGAAGTATCTTAATTATAAATATTTTAGGATTTCGGTGTAATTCTCTTTTAATAAACAAAGTGCGCACACTGCTTTGCATTTTCAAACCACTATTTAAAAAATATATATATATATATATATATATATATATTTATCAGAATTCGTAAACACCAACAGTCTTTCATCGATGAATTTATAATATTTTTCTTCGACTAAATGATCAAAAACAAATTAGTACAGTTAATTAATCTCGAGATATTTCCCGCACTAAACTAAACGTTTTTTAAATCGGAAAAACTGCAATAAGTCCGAAGCTAACTTTCTCAAAAATTCAACTTACTTAAATAGACAACGTGATAATGTACTATGGTAATGTTTTTCATGTAAACTATATACGAGGGTATATCAATATGTTTTTGCCCTCACATAGAAATAATTGAATGAAATTGATTAAATTGCTACATTGTACGAATCTTTTTCTATATAGTCACCGTGCACAGTAATGTATTTGTGCAACTGGCATTTCAAAGAGAGGGGGGGGGGATGTATTCTAGGAGGCGCGATAGTAGACCCAAAGGGGGGGACTTTTCTAACTTTTGCCGACCGCCGCATGTGACATATTGTTAAAAGGGCTGTGACCACTTATTCACGTTATGTACCCCTCAAGTCTCTCCCCAAAATTTGCCCCCCGGGGGACATGAATGGTGTCCGCATAATTTAGAAAAGTGCACCCCGGAAGGCAAATTTGGGGGGAGAGTCTCGGGGCGTGCATAACATGAATAACTTTTCTAAACATTTTTAACATGAAGCACTTTTCTAAATTTTGCGGACACCATTAATGCCCCCCGGGGGGCAAATTTTGGAGAGAAGTTTGAGGGGTACATAACGTGAATAAGTGGTCACAGCCTTTTCCAACAATATGTCACATGTGGTGGCCGGTAAAAGTTAGAAAAATCCTCCCCCCCCCCCTTTGAGTCTACTATCGCGCCTCCTGGAATACATCCTCCCCCCCCCCTCTCTTTGAAATACCAGTTGCACAAATGTGTTACGGTGCACAGTGACTATATAGAAAAGGACTCATACAATGTAGCAATTTGATCAATTTCACTCAATTATTTCTATGTGAGGGCAAAAACTTATTGATACATTCTCGTATTAGAAGTAGTACGTACACAGCATTGCTCGATTTGAAACTTCAAGAAAATGTGATCTATTTTTTATGAATTTCCAAACCTAAACATGCGATATTTTAAAAAAAAATGATAAAGATCGAAAAGTCACTTTTCATTTTAATTCTGCATTACTACAATTCTTTAAGTTTTGTATGCCAGCTTATTTACCACTACATTTATTTTTTAAATTTACATAATTTGATTTAAAACGTATTGTAATGCAATTTGATTATTTAAACTTAGATATATTTTAATTTATTTAAGCGAAAACAGTTTAATTACACATGTTTTTCTATACATCTTGCGGTCACACAAAATTTTATTTTCTAATCTTACGTGAACTTCCATAATTGCCCAGATGTTTCAGTCTATGTGTATAAAATGCTGCCAGGGGCAAATTTAATTTTTGAAAAGCTTCTTCGAATTCTTTAATGTTATTTTATTTTATTTTATTTATAATTTATTTATTTTTTGTCATTCTCTGCATATTTTATTTTGAAACATTGCTTGGCTTACTAGCAAAAAAAGCATCACCCATTTCGTGTTTTGCGCACAAACCGAAATTTTTTCCGAACTAATCGAGGATGCAGCTGAAGAAAGTTTACAGTCCTCCTGTTCTTCCACATGGTTGGCTAGCCACTATTTTATCGCTCCCAGTTTTGCTCTCAAAGTTTAAAAACAACTTTAACTTCCTATGTGACCTTTCTATTTTACTCCATCACTGAGGCAAGAGCTCCTTTTTCCTCCTTATTCAAAGCTCAATGTCGGGTCGCAACTTTGTACAATATTATATTTATTGTTTGCTGTCTGTTTATTGTCATTTTACAAATTTTATTATTGCCGCATTTATTTACACATTGTATACACCACTCCCGCCTCTGTCGCGCTTATCCGCAGGCTCAGCTTCGGCTGAATTTTTATTTTATTTTTTTAATACCTCAATAAAGGGGACCGGGATGGACATCAATGCTCTACAGTCTTTATTTTTAGTGTGAACAGTCGCTCTCGGGCAATAAAACTAAAAGCACTAACTGAAATTCGCACTAACCGAAACCACATTATGCGGGGGATACCTGGACATGGGAATGGCATTTAATTTTATATGCAACAAGTTTCTTTTGTACGAGGGATTCCCGTACAAGGGAACGGCATTCAATTTTATATATAACAAGTTTATTTTGTAATTTATCAGAAAAACTTTTATATTAAGTTATAAGATTATTTCTAATATGTTAAATTATTGAACTTAAGGGGGCTGGTTATTCAGCTTCGGAATTCTCCTCCGTAATGTTAAGTCTATGGACTTTTGATGCATTCGTATATTTAAAATATCTTCTCCGGAAATTCGTATTTTTAAAATCTTTTTTCTGTGTACTCTTCTTAAAGGATGTCACTTTTTTTCTTAGTTTTCAAAATATTTCTAAAATCTATGCTGAATTTAATATTTTATGTGTTAAAAGCGGGCGAACTGCGATTAAGATTTTAACACTTCGTATAAAATTAAGTCTATACTTTAGAAATATTTTGAGAACTGTTGACATATTTTAGGAAGTGTACACAAACAATAGAAGTTAAAAATATTAATTTCCCGAGGAGATGTTTTAAATATACGAATGCATCAAATGCCCATAGACATTACATTAGTGAGGAGAAATCGGGAGCTGAGTGACCAGCCCCCTTAAGAGTTTTGTATGAGGAGTTCAGTTCGATTTTTACTTATTTGAAACGAGTTAAAATCTGATCAGTCGTAGAATATTCTACTAACTCTTTCACGCAGGGCAATCCCATATGTGGCTGTAGTGAAAAGAGACCCCCGCGGCGAACTATGCATATTTTATTTTTATCCCTGTATCACATATAAACTTCATATGAAATTCAATAATGCTTGTGGACTATAGAAATAGATAGAAGAGCTATTTTCTTTTGGAATATTCAGTTGGAAAATCCGCCTTCGATATTTTTTTTTTCTTTTCTGAACTATAGATTTTTCAAATAATTTGTTCCTATGGATTTAAATAAAAACTTGACTGAGTATTTTTCCTTTAGCTTTTACTTTGTGGTTAAGGTATCTAAGGAATCTATCACAAAAGCTGTTTAATAACTCTTAATAATAATATTTTAATGCTTGTAAACGTTATATCATACCTTTTTTAATAATAAATTTTGTAATAAAAGTAATTTAAAGAAATTCAAAATTATTCGTTCTTATTAATCCATTTAAAATCTGCTTTAAGTGCAAAATATGTTTTCCATCCACTTAAAAACAATGAGAGGGTCAGAACATTATTCGTTCTTATTAATCCGATTTAATTCTGTTTTAAGTACGAAATATGTTTTTTGTCCACTTAAAAATTATGAGATGGTCCCAGCATTACATTATTAGTTCTTATTAACCCAATTTAAATCTGTTTTAACTGCAAAATATGTTTTTTTTACCCACTTAAAAATAACGAGAGGGTCAGATCATTACTTGTTCTTATTAATCCAATTTAAATATGTTTTAAGTACAAAACATGTTTTTCAGACACACACAAAAAAAAAAAAAATCAGAGCTTTAATGTGAAGCGATAAGAAAATTGCACATTTATAAATATAATTTAAAAAAATCAACATTGTTTATCTTAATAATCCATTTTAAATTCTTATTCAAGAGCAAAATATGTTTTTCTAAAAGTGAGAAATAACGCAAGGGTTAACGTGAAGCGGTAAAACAATTGCATATTTATAAATGTAAATTAAAAAAATTCAACATTATTTATTCTTAATAATCCATTTTATGTTTAACATAATGTAATATGTTTTAAGTGCAAAATATGTTTTTCAGCCAATTAAAAAATAACGACAGGGTTAATGTGAAGCGATAAGAAAATTGCAATTTTATAAAAGTAATTAAAAATATTGAACATTATTTGTTCTTAATAATCCACTTTAAATCTGTTTTAAGATCAAAGTATGTCTTTCATTCACTTAAAAATAACGAATGACTTAATGTAATACGGTAAGAAAATTGCAATTTTATAAACGCATTTTATTTTATATCAACATTGTTTGTTCTTAATAATCCATTTAAAATTATGTTTCACGTTTCTACTGCAAAAATATGTTCTTCATTCACTTAAAAGTAATGAGAAGGTCAATATGAAGCTGTAAGAAAATTAAACTTTTATACATGTAATTTTTTTTTTTTAATCAACATTGTTTATTCTTAATAATCCATTTTAAATTCTGTTTTAAGTGCAAAATATGTTTTCATAAAGTTCCAAAAAATGCGAGGGTCGATATGAAGCGGTAAGGAAATTGGAATTTTATAAATGCAATTTTAAAAAATCAACATTATTTGCTCTTAATAATTTATTTTAAATATGTTTGAAGTGCAAAATATCTTTTTCAGCCTCTTAAAAATAACGAAAGGTTCAATGTGAAGTGATAAGCAAATTACTATTTTATAAAAGTAATTAAAAATATTGAACGTTTTTGATTCTTAATAATCCACTTTAAATATGTTTTAAGATCAAAATATGTTTTTCATTCACTTAAAAATAACGAGTGACTTAACGTAATGCAGTAAGAAAATTGCGATTTTATAAATGTATGTTTTTTAATATCAACATTGCTTTTTTTTTTAATAATCCATTTTAAATTATGTTTCAAGTGCAAAAATATGGTCTTCATTCACTTAAAAATAATGAGAGGGTCAATACGAAGCGGTAAGAAATTTACACTTTTATAAATATAATTAAAAAATCAACATTGTTCATTCTTAATAATCCATTTTAAATTGTGTTTGTGCAAAAAAGTGCAAAATGTGTTTTTCATAAAGTTCCAAATAATGCGAGGTTTAATGTGAAGCTATAAGGAAATTGGAATATTATAAATGTCATTTAAAAAAATCAATAATATTTGCTCTTAATAATTTATTTTAAATACGTTTGAAGTGCAAAATATATTTTTCACTCTCTTAAAAATAACGAAAAGGTTCAATGTGAAGCGATAAGAAAATTGCAATTTTATAAAGGTAATTAAAACATTTCAACATTATTTGTTCTTAATAATCCATTTTAAATCTATTTTAAGCGCAAAATATGTTTTACATTCACTTAAAAATAACGAGTGAGTTAATGCAATGCGGTACGAAAATAGCAATTTTATAAATATATTTTTTTAATCAACATTATTTGTCCTTAATAATCCATTTTAAATTACGTTTCAAGTGCAAAAATATGTTCTTCATCCACTTAAACATGATAAGAGGATCAATATGAAGTGGTAAGAAAATTGCAATTTTATAAATGTAATAAAAAAAAATCAACATTGTTTGTTCGTAATAATACATTTTAAGTTCGGTTTCAAGTATAAAATAAGTGTTGCATAAAGTTCCAAATAATACGAAGATTAATATGAAGCGGTAAGAAAATTGCGATTTTATAAATATAATTAAAAAAAAAAATCAAAATTATTTGTTTTTGATAATCCATTTGAAAGCTGTTTTAAGTGCAAAATATGTTTCGGATTCACTTAAAAGAAACGAGTGCGTTAATGAAAAACGGTAAGAAAATATCAATTTTGTAAAAGTTTTTTTTTTAATTTTTTTAATAAAACTATTTTTCCTTAATAATCGTTTTTAAATTCTGTTACAAGTGCAAAAATATGTTTTTCATCCACTTAAATGTAATAAGTGTGTTAATGTGAAGTGGTTTCAAAATTAAAACTTTATGAACTTTGTTTCTTTAAATCTAAGATTAATATGGCATTAAATGCTCGAATTTGTGTGGAAAATAATATATTTAAAATCTCATGAAGATTATTGATCATTAAGAAAACTAAAAATGTATACAAATATTGCATTAATCGATTGACACGGCACCAAATGCTCGAATTTGTGTGGAAAATAATATATTTAAAATATATACAAATCTATACAAATATTGTATTATCCTGTATATAAAAATATAATTAAAACTACTCCAAATATGGAATACATTTTTTTCACAGCAAAACCCGTGGAATTAGAATTTTTCTAATTTTCACATAAATAATTTTTATATAAAGGTATGCGATTATTTCTGACATGTTAAATTACTAGTTAAAATTTACATTTCTGGATCAATAATACTTTTAAAATTCTTTTAATTATACTTTATTATCCGGAAACATATAACATTTAACCAGATCCAAAATAATCCTCTAAGGAGGTCGATAAGAAAACTGCGTCTTTGCTAAATTTCGTTTATTTAAATGTAATATGAGACTAGATGCTTCTAGTTGTATAAAAAATATAGTACCTATAATAATAATTTAAAAATAATTAGGGAATATTAGCATATTATAAAGTATCACAAATGATATTACGTTCTTTAAAAAAAAGTTATTTTAAAATTAATCTAGATATGTGAAACATATTTTCACAATAAAACACATGGGATTTAATTGCATATCTACTGAACATAACATTTTTAGTGAACATTGCATTATATTGCATTTTTAATTATATGCATACATTACTTTCTTTAAAAGTTTTCATAAAACTATAAGGTTATTTGTGAACTCTTATATCAACAGTTAACGCTTATATATCTATACTTCATTATATTTTATCTATTTGAAATAAATTGCGAATATTGATAATATTTTATTAATATAGAGAAATAAGGCAAATGTACAATTTTACAAATTTTGGTCTTCTTACATTCAAGATTAATAAGACACTAAACACTGGGGTTTGTATGAAAAGTAATGATTTTAAAACCTCCGAAGGATGGGACAATATACGGTGAAATACGTTTAACACGAAACTGTGGGGGACCGAAAAAAATTTTCGCGTTAAAAGATTCGTAAAAAAAAAAAAAAAAAAACATTCACATTAATTTTTGACGTCGTCAAATTTTATTTCGATTTCCTGTTAAACTATTAGTAAGTTGCATCCATTAGAATAAAAAGCAAGTAAAGAAAATATTGTTTTTTGGGGAAAAAAATCAGATATCTTTATCAGAGTGTCTTTTTCAGCATTCTGAGATCTAGCTTGTTTGAACCAAATAAGCAAAACTGTCTCCAAATCTCGGTTCTGATACATTTTCTCTTTGGCTTAAACATACTGCGCTCAAACATTAACGTAATAGGATCCCCGTTTTTTATTATTGTTGATAATGTAGTGGCAATGCAAAACTCTTTGCAGATTTCTGTTTTCATCCTTCTTTTTCGTCAACTGCAGCTTCATCTTCATTTGAAGCGAAATAGCAGTTTGTTTTCGCACCGATTTCTCATCCATTGTGCTAATAAAACATAAACTGATTTACAAAAAACACGAAATCCACTGATTTTCACCCAAAATTCAGTAGTTTTAACACAAATTTCACAAATTTCAGCTCAAACTAGATCGAAAGCAATTTTTTTTTTTCGTGTTAAACGATTTTTGTTTCGTGTTAAAAGAAAAAAAAATATTAAATTGCATAGTATACTGTCCGGACCGCTATATCATTTCGTGTTAACTGATTTTTCCTGTTAAGCGTTTTCGTGTTAAACATATTTCATTGTATGTCAATTGTCGTATGAAGCTTTATTAACCATTTAAATAAAAAATATTTCTTCATCGTTGTAACAGTTGTCGAACAATTGTGTGTTTTTTTCTGTTATTTGTTTATTTTAAATAAATTGGAATATTGATAATATTTCATTAATATAGAGAAATAAGACAAATGTACAATTTTACAAATTTTCCTCTTCTTACATCCAAGATTAATAAGACACTAAATACTGGGGTTTGTGTGAAAAATAATGATTTTAAAACCTCCCAATGATGGGTCAATATATGTCGATTGTTGCATGAAGATTAAGCTTCATTAACTATTTAAACAAAAAATATTTCTTCATCGTTGTAATAGAGTTCTGTTGCATCTTATGTACTTGTACATAAATAAATGTATGTTTTTTTCTGTTGTTTGTTTATTTGAAATAAATTGGAATATTGATAATATTTTATTAATATAGAGAAATAAGACAAACGTACAATTATACAAATTTTCTTCTTTATGCATTTACGGTTAATATCACACTAAAGGCTGGGATTTGTGTGAAAAGTAATGTTTTTAAAACCTCGCAAGGAATGGTTAATATATGGTCATTTGTCGTATGAAGATTAAGCTTTAGTAACCCTTATGGGTTATAAGTCACTTCTTATGTGACATCAGGACCAGCATCGCTTACGTGAATATCATTCGGTTCACACCACTTTTTTTTTTTTTTTTTAAGAAACACTTTTACTTGTACTTTAACAACATGAGCAAGAGAAACTCCAATAAAATTTATTTTTTAAATATAGTGGTGTATAATACAAAATTAGTATAGAACACAGAATATAAAAATAGTATATAATATAGAAATTTAATCATGTATAAAAATCTAGCGTCCGACAAGGGTTAACCATTTAAATAAAAAATAATTTTTCATCGTTGTAATAGATCTCAGTTGCATCTTATGTTTTTTTTTCTGTTACTTGTAAAAACCCTTCTGGAATAACTGAAATTACTAAAGATATCTGCAACATCTTTAATAATAAAACACGTGGGAATAACATTTCATTCCCAAAATATACCAAATAATTTTTTCCGGTTTTTAAACTATTATTAAGTATTTATAGTATGTATCCGGCTTATTTTAATTAGATTTTACTTATTTGAAACAAGTAAAATCTCGCCAGTTGAAGAATTTTCTACTAATGTAGAGAGATAAGAAAAATGCAATTTTACAAATTTCGTTTCTTTAAATCTAAGATTAATATGACACTAAATGCTAGGATTTGTGTGGAAAATAATGTCTTTAAAATCTCTCAAGGATTAGTGAATATAGGTTCTCATACCTTTTCTTTAGTGCTAGTTTCTCCTCAAGGTATAAAACATCGTAACAAGCCTACCCCATACCTTAAGACAAAGCCGTATTTCACATTGATAGCATCTTTAGCTGCCCAGGAGTGTAATAAATGTATTTTCTGCGCCTTTCTTTATCCCCTACACCGTCTTTATAATCTTAAAAATTTATTTTTATGCTAGAATGTATATGATTTATTCTTCCGCATTGTACTAGAGAACTGGGCTGCATTTTATAAATTTTTTGTTGTTGCTGCTGCTTTTGTGAAAACTTTGCTATCTTAATTTATGAAGCAAATTTGCTGAATACAAAGTTTATATTTATATTTCGTATTTTAAGTCTGGATAATATAGGATAGTTTAGAAATTTGAGCAATTGTCCTATGAAGATTAAGCTTTATTAATTGTTTAATGCGAGAATTAATCGCTTCTTGTAATTGCAATGATTAGCTCTTTGTTTTGGTGCTGTACCTCAATTTTTTTTTTTTATTATTGGTGTTCTTATATAAAAAGAAACCTTTCTGAAATTATCCTAATTTATGATATTTAATAGGAGTCAATTTTAGGCTTTTATAAACTAATTAATTAAAAAGTACTTTTGTTAAAATTATAATGTTTTGTTAATACGTGTTATACTAGAGACGAGCTTAATAATATAAATTTTCCTGCTAGTGTTGCTTTTGTGAAAACTACGCTTATTTATAAAGCAAAATGGCTAAATACGGATTTTATAGTAAGAAAGTTTTATAAATCTATCTTTAATTACATGTCTTCTTCTAAATATGTAAGTAAAATATTTGAAGTGATTTCATTCGACTTTCCGAATGCAGTAACACTCCGCTAATCCTAACTAATTGGGACCGGTACCTGTTCGGATTATAAAAATTCGGATTATCCGAAATTCCATTAAAAATAGAAAGTAAAAGACGTGTGCTAAAAATTACATGCTATAAGTACTCAGTAACATAATAAACATCTTCTAATCCGATATTTTAAAATCCGGCATTCTAAGGTTCGGCATGCTGGATAATCAGGCACGATTTTTGGAAAAAATAGTATACCTTGTTTCATCATTCCTGGTGTTTATAACAATTCAATGAAACTTCAGAATGAAAAATTATGTAAAAAACCATTACAAACGGTTCGCGAATCTATAAATAACTCAGTCACCACGTCGATGAGGAGGAAAGAAAGAAACATTTCTGTAGATAATTTGCAAAATCATATTGTTGAAAGTAAATATAAATTTGTCATTTGAATTAATTTTTTTTTTTTTTTTTTTTTTTTTTTTTTTTGCATTTTGAAAGAGAATTTTTAGTGACAGGCAAACAAACTAATTCATTTGTTCTTCTAACCTTGATCTTGATTTTTGGGAAGCTTACCACATCATTAAAAATTCTCACTCTTTAGTCAATGACTTATCTAGTACTCCAAGTACTTGGAAAGCATTAATTTAATTTCCTCTTTTTTGGTTTCTTTTTCTCTCCTTCTCCGGTAGATGTCGCTACTTGTCCACCCAGTTGTTTCCACTGCTTCTCTCTCATTGGTTGTTTCTGGCGCTTTCGCTACCCGCATAGGGTATATAAGGCAGCGCGTCTCTGTTTATCATTTTGCTCAGCCTTGCTTTTTCTAACACGCTGTTCTTTTTTCCCTATCTTGCACTGAAAAAGAATCTCGCTGTAGATTCGAAACAGCTGTTTGCTGCTTTTCACGAATTATTTGTCCATTTTAAACGTTGGTTTACTGCTATTTAATATTCCTGCACAAAGGCTTTAACTGCTATTTTGTAGATACAGGTAAATGTCTGATACAGTGGAATCAGCTATATTCGAACCCTTGAACTTTAGTGTCAAAACGGGAGACGTTAAGGCTGCTTCTCACTCTGTTTCCGAATTCACCTTGGTAATGCTAAGTCTATGGATTGCTAAGCCAATGGATATTATGGTCTAAAAATTTTGAAATTTAAAAAATTTTTAAAAATTTCAAAAAATTTTGAATTTTTTTTAAACCTTTATATTCAAATATATAAAAATCGATGCAAAGTTTTATCTATTTACATAAAATCCAAGTCTCTGTGTGTCCCTCACTATTCCGGTAGGACCGCCTCATTGAAATGAGTAATTGTTGAAAAATATTAATGCAGGGTTACCACAGTAGCGCCAAATGTTAGCCAACTTGGCGATATAGCTGGATAATTTGGCGAAGTTCCCATTTAAAACCATTAATCTTTCATAAATTTAATTTAAACTTCACTCTTTTAAGATATTTTTTCGAAATCGATGGGTGAGAATTTAAAGTACATTTTTACATCTTCCTTCCGATGCTGCTAATAAAATAACCGCCAATAGACAACGGTGTACTGTGTGAGCTCCTGACTGCGCGATTTTAATGTGCTTTTGGTACTTTTCCAGTATAGGTAGGTGCCTTGGCGAAAAAGGAAATTTGGTAACATATTTTCCGGAAACCTATTCACTGTTTCATTTTATATACACACGCATTTTTTTTTCGATATTTATACGATTTATTTAACATAAAAAAGCCGTTTCTCTAATTTTATACAGAAACAGATGTAATTTGTACATAAAAACATCAATAATATACATATAAAACAAACAAAAACGCTCATCAAATTTGTTTTCATAGCTGTTTATATGATTTGACAACAAATCTCGATATTTTTCCGTTATACGGACACCATGCCAAAAGGTATGCTAATGAGCCAAATATTTCAAAATGCTAAAATATATTTGTAATTTTATGCCAGCAGTTTAATGAGTTTTATTTTATTGCTTTATTTTATAGCAGATATTTGTTCACTTATTTTAAGTATATATTTGTGATTTGATGAAATAGTTCGTAAAAGTCTGGAATTTTCAAATGTTATATTTTTTAAATGCTCACTTTAGTATCGACAATGGAAATCGACAATCTTTTATTTTTCAAATGCTTCAATTCACGATTTTGCGCCAACTATTATGCTTGGCGACAATGGTGTCCGCATAACGCAAAAGTACCCAAATCTCACTTTCTGATGCCCAAATTACACCAAGCTTTTTAAAAAAAATGCCAAAGCCCCTACAGTGGAAAAGTACCAAACTGTCTATTATTTTGCGCTATCCGTGTTATAGTTTGTACTATATGCAAGGGGAGTGGAGCGAAGAATTTAAACATTAAATATTAAAGTTTTGGCACAGATGTCATATACGCCCCATATTGACGCGATTTTTTTCTGACGCCAATGTCATATACACAACGGGTACTTAACTCTCGCCAAAGTGTCGTAATTTTGCTTGATATGGTAATCCGTATGTTGTTGTTTATGCTGTTGATGTCTTCGCCAATTTTGCGTCGGAAAAAAATCGCGCCAATGTATGATAACGTATATGACAACTGTGCCAAAGTTTCTATAAAGCAGTATAAGACTAAAAAATTAAGAATAAAATAAATGCAAAATAAGACTAAAGAAGAAAGAAAAATCATGCGTTAAGCATAGAATATGAAACACTTTCCAACACATCCTGAATGCTTTAACAAAACTTCGTTATTTAGGGAAATAAGGTAAATAAGATAACGTTACTTCTTAGATATCCCGTCGGCCAATTTCGCCAAATTATATAAATCGCCAAATCAATAGTAAAACATTAAAAAAATACAAATAAAACGTCGAATTAATGGTTTTATTGGCCATTATTGGCATTTAATCTTACAATTAATTAATTAATGGAAACCATTAATGGCAATTAATCTTACAATTTGGCGACAGTAATTTGGTCGACGGGATAACTAAGAAGTACCAAGATAACTAAGTAAACATTTTAGAAGACGCATAAAAAAATTTAAAAATTGATTTCAGTAATTACCGTCCATAGTCAATAGTACCGTTATTACATGCCACTATTTAGCTAAAATTTAATTTAAACTACTCTTAAAACTACTGAAATCACATTTCCAGATATTATCATCCATAGACGGTTATGTATCCAATTCTTTGCGTGGTCATGTATATCATTTTATCTATATTCTACAAACATTTCTTAGGAAACTAAATGCAGTTCAGCGTAAAAATGCATAACTCCTTTAAAAACCACCTTTAAGCAATTTACTCTCATACTCAGTAACCCTTACGAATTCTTTTGTGTAGCCCTGCATATGAACTGTAGCATCTATACACACAGTATAGTATGCATAAATGTAGTGAAACATAAAAGCGCATATCATAATTAAAAATGCATTTCTAGCAATCATTGCTTATGTACAATACTTCGGAGAAAAGTTTCTTGGCGAGAAAGAAGTTTGCCAACATATTTTCTTGCAACCTATTTACTGCTTCATACTCACAAGCAATTTTTTCCATATGTTTACAATTTGGCACAGATGTCATATACGCCCCATATTGGCGCGATTTTTTTCCGACGCCAATTTGGCGAAAACATCAACAGCATAAACAACATTAGGGTTACCATTACAAGCAAAATAACGACACTTTGGCGCCAGTTAAGTACCCGGTGCGTATATGACATCGGTGTCAAAAAAAAATCGCGCCAATATGATCGTATATGACATCTGTGCCGACAATTTAATATAAAAAAAGCTATTTACCCATTTTTATAAAGAAACAGAAGTAATTTTTGCACAGATGTCATATACGCATGGGGGTTGGCGTGATTTTTCTATGACGCCAATTTGGCGGAAATCTCGCTTTCGAATACCAGTTACTTATATATTTTTCAATTATTTGCTATCATTTTGAAAAGGAAATAACTATAAATAAATAAAAGTTTGAATAAAAACTATAGAGCAAAGCAGTTTATATAATTAAAAAACAGAAAATAAAAGTAAATAAACAATTTATTAATAAATAAAAAACAATAGCCGGGTTACCATAGCAGGCAAAATAACACCATTTTGGCGCCAGTTAGGTATCCCGGTTCATATCTGAAATCTGTGCCGTAATTTGTATATAAAAAAATTATATATATTTAGAAACGATTTTTTTATGTATATAAGTGCATATATAACCAAAGATAAAAGTTCATTAGATTTGTTTTCATAGCTGTTTATATATTTTCGCAACATATCTCACTTTCTGATGCCCGAATCGCGCCAAGCTTTTTTTAAAAATGCGCTATAATGGAAAAGTACTTAAATAAATAATTAACAGAAATAACAAATTATACAAACTAAAACTTTTTATTTCGAGATCAAAGCATTGTTTTTAATTTTGATTAAAAATACATATATCCTTGGATAACTTCAATTGAAATTAGCTTCCCAGCTTAATATCTCATTCCATAAACCTAAACAAACACAAGTGATTCATTCATCGTGAAATGTCTGAAATATTAAATCATTGAGGTAATCATTCACAAAGTAAGTTCTCCAACAATCAATGGGTAATATTCTAATGACGTCATAGTAGGTAAAATGGTGGCGGTATCGTTTGTTTATGGTTTGTAATCACAAAGATTTAATTTTGCAATGTCTCTTAGTTACATTATTTTATTGTCATATTTATGAGCTCAGAACAAAAGCCTATTTTTTCATTATTTAGTTATTAAAGACGGAAAAAAATCATAAATGCATGATTTGAAAATTTTAAATAATTTTCTTTCTTAATACTAAAAAATAACATCGGGAAGTAACAGCGGGTTTAAGTTAAATAAGTTTAACTGTTTAATTCTGTTGTAATATTCAAAATAACTGTATTTATTAGATTTCAGTACTCAACATCAGGGGCCGATTAAACTTTAAAGTTAGAGGAATTACAATGTCATTTCAGGACCTTTCTTTTGGAGAAGCTTTTCTAAATTCCATATATACATGGAAAATCTTCAGTGTTAGAAATATTATTCCTAGGACTGACATAACACGAGAACGGCCTGCAATTTTACACAAGTTTTTGAAAGTTACTTTATATCAGAAATTTTACTAAAATCTGGTTACTTTTTTGTTACAGCGGCCCACACTATTAGGATTATGACAAGTTGCAGCCAATTTCGCCAACGTCGTAACCAAGATCGTGAAGCACACACATATAATACCATATAATACCATTTCATGAAATCGTATACGATAATTTAATAGTTTTTAACCTTACTTCAAGTGTGTCATTTATTTATTTTTAAGGCTCAACAATCTAAATTGTCCAATATATAAATTTAAAAAAATGTAAACAAAGATTGAATAGACATGACCGCAAAAAGCCTCAAATCTGCATAACACTTGGAACCAAACTGTGCAGATTAGATGTCTTCTACTGTACACAGTTTTTCATAAATGTGTTTCGTTCTTAAAATGTGTTATTTTCATCTATCACTGCGGAACAAGCGAGAAAACTCATATTCTTGCACATGAGTTGTTTATATCTTTATATCTAAATTTCCGTCATTTTTGACGGGCTACCTTTCTAGTTTATATATATAAACCAAACTTTTATAAAAAATATTGGGGATTTTCATTGATATGGAATGCGCAGGGGGCATTTCGAAGATTTCTAAGACAACGCGTACAATTCCATTTTTTTTTCATTTTTTTTGTGATAAATGCTTGCCATAATGCATATAATGTACCCTTGAATAATATTTAAATTGAAATTTACAAAAAATAAAAAATTGATTTTTAAGGTTTTAAAGGTCCCTTGTCCCTTAATATATTTCAAATCTGTTTCTCTCAATACTGATGTTTCAGCCTTTTTTTTTAATTTTTAAAATCCTTGCTACTTAATTTTTTTATTAAAATTCATGTAACTCATAGGGAAGAATCCTGATATTGCTTAAAAAGAAACTGTGTATGCATTTTAAAATTCGACTTCATTAACACAATTAAATTTGATTTTTAACTTATAAGGCAGAATTTTGATGAAAATCGATATGGAATTCAAAAAATTTCTGTAAAAAATTAACTATTTGAGGGATTACAAAATCAATACACAGGTTTATTTGTAATAGGGTTTTACGTGATTAAAATCCAAAATCGAGAAAATATCTAAAAAATTAAGACGCAAGGAGCATTTTAAAATTTCGTTTAAAAATTTTTAATTTTTTAAAAGATCTTAAAATTATAATAAGATTTTAAATTTCATTTAAGGTGTTTTATATGCTTATGGTGAAATGTATATTTGCACAAAATTTAAATTTCTATTATGAAAATTAAAAGAAATTTGTTTAAACGTCCACCGTTCCCTTAAATATCTGGCCCGTTCGGTGCAACAACCAAGCGTAAAACCGTCAAATGCCTTCTTACAAGGAAGGTCTCCATACGGACATATTCAGGAAAATCTGAAAAAATTACAGAGTGTTCTTCTCATGTGGATATGTATGTTTATAACAACATTTTTGGCGGAACCTCGATAGAACGTTCGTAAAAAAATAATGAACATTTCGTTTATTTGTCGATTTATCATCGGTTGGCGATGAAATGAAATTTCGAAAAATACTTTTTTATGTCGAATACTATAAGATAAAAAAGGCTCATATTGAACTTTTTAAAATAAATTTAAAGTAAATAACTTTAGTTTTGTCAGTTTTAGTTTAATTTAACTATAGTTTTGTCATATATATATATATATTTATAATCAAAGTTAAATATCAAATTTTATGAATTAAAGCAAAATTAAAATAAAAATTGTTTCAATATCTCAAAATTAAGTCCAATTGAGCATGAGCTCTGTCGATTCAATTTTGTTGCTATGGAAACGATGAATTCTTTGCTATTGAAATGAAAAACTGGTAAATGAATCTTGCCTTTATTTTGGAATACGATTAAATATATGAAAGTATTTTTTATATGTGAAATTGTTTTTAAAGAAATAAAATTAAATAACAAGCAATATAAATAATTAATACCAAAAAATGTATTTATTAAACTCTCTCATTGTTTATATTTCAATTGATTAAACACTTTTTACACGCATTCTAAAAATTAATTAACAATTTTCAGATGCATTAAAAACGTTTGCTTTTGGCGAGGAAAAGTACTGCTCGCCAAATCGCGTGACGCTTTCGTCTTTTCGCGCCAAATACTCGAAAGTATTTCATATTTTTACAGACTTTCTACTGTAATTCCGCCGCTAAATTTGAGTGATCCTTTATTATATACATAAGTAGTTTAATTGGTATTTTTTTCAAAATATTCTGAGTATGCCCAGTAAGGAGACCTTCCTTGTTAATACCCGGATGATGCACTGCGGTGAGTTCTGTTTGGAAACCCGTTGTTGGAGTGACGCAGTGAAATCAAATGTAATTTTCAATTGTTGTAGTTTTTAGGTAAATTTTATAAAATTTGCATTAATTGTAAGACCACTTCATCAGTGGTGTTAACGAAGTTCAGTATTAAGTTGAACAATTATATTGATTGCTGTGTTAGTCAGTTTAACTCCATGCTAACTTGTTGACGACAGAAAGGTTAATTTTTCCAAGATGGCGCGGCGTGTCGAGTAATATTGAATACAGAAGCAACAGGCTACATTTGTAACTTTTATAGCTATTAAAAACGTTTTCAAATAATTTACGATTTGTCGATTATGTACTATTGTTTACTCATTAAAAAATCTTGGTTATTCTTGTACATATCATGTTTTTCTTGCAATTTTAATATTCCTTATAACCCTATTCCACATTACTCGATTGGTTTATACTGCCCGCACTGATGAGACAGTGATGCACCAGCGAACCAACTGACATCGCAAAATTTAAATTGTTTTATTCATCTCATTAAATGACAGAATTTCTGAGATTTATCAACTCGAAGAATGCTATGAAAATTTAGTGGTGTCGATCACCTAATTAATGCGAAAGTGTTCCATTATTGTGCCTGAGAAATGTAATTCTTATTTAAAATCAAAGTGATTCGTTTTTTTTTTCTTCCACTTAAAACACATTAAAAATGTGTAAAAAATAGTCAAAGTTTGAGTTTTACTAACTTTTAATGTACCTCAATTTTTTAATGTTCACTTACAAATCAAAATGTAAATAATATTCCATAATACCCGAAATTCCTCTTAATTTAAAATTTTAAAAGTCTATAGGAAAACGATATACTTTATACAAGTTTGGCGTAGATGAATGCAAGTTTATTAAATGAAATTTTTTCCGTAAATCACAAACACTCAACCTTATTTGCTATAATAAATAATTGAATGCCAAGTTTTTTTCTCTCGTTTGTCTAAACTGTAACAGTGTGGTACATTTGAAGTTTTTTCGAAAGCACCATCTTTCTTTATATTGCTTTGTACTAAAGAAATATTTTTGCATACAAATATATACATTATATATATATTATGTTTAAATATTCGGCAAATTGCCCGAACAATTCATCATCTTCATATTTTCTTTTCAATTTTTCTTTCTTTATGATCTTGAACATTTGAAAATATATAATGAGAAATTTCACAAAACATTCACCAGAAGTTACAGCATAAAATTTGACCGAACATATCCGGCTTTGTATTAGTTTAATAATATTGCTTACATATGTATTTTTTTTTAACTGAAAATGCTAATATTGATTTACGATCCATTTATATTCCAAAGTAACATAAATAATCTAATTCCAAATGTATAAACATATTCACAAATTGCACATTCTGTGCTTCATATTTAAAAACTTTGAAATGCTACCAAAAAGAGACTTTTATAATTTCTCATCTTTGCATTTTTATAACTGTAAATATGTTATTATTGGTGTTACAAAATAGGTCTAATATCTGTATTTTTGTATAAAGTGTGGGGTAAGTGTAACCACATTTTGGCATAGTTGGACATTAAGCCTTTCCCACACCTTTACTAATAGACAGAATAAAGTGAGTTCAATATTGGGGCGGGTAAGTGTAACATATTACAATTGAACATCAATGAGGCATTCTCACATAATATTGACTTTTAAGTCCCTGAATAATAATTTTTATATTACCACAGTAGAGCCTCGATTACCCGATCTTCGATTAATCGAGGTTTCTGTTAACCGAGCCGATAACAAAGTCTGATTTTTTTTTCTTTTGAATGAGCTTTGAAAACGACCACACTTTTTAGTTCACTGTCCGTTCTATACAGGCTCTTCTGCCCTCAAAAGCACTCAACTTCCAAGAAACATTGGACCCTAAGAAGTCAACAGCGAACAATGCTTTGTTTCCAGTGGCTATGTGATCTTTCGAAAATTTTTCAATTTGCTTTTTATAATTTACTACTAGTAGTTAATTTCTTTTTTAATTTGTTAAGCTGTGAAACAGAGCTTAACATATATTTATTTTTATTATTTAAAAAAATGTTCTATTGTTTTTTTTTTATTTTAAGACATATTAAATTCGCAAGCTTGGCGAGATTTTACACACAGTTTCTATTAACCGAGAATTCCGATATCTGAGGTACTAACGGTCCAAATTAGCTCGGATAATCGAGATTGCACTGTACATATTCTTGCGGTTTTTTATTTATTATGCTGGAAAACATCCCATTGCATGATTGTATAACAATATTAACGAGATCAAAAGTTTTGGACGATGTTGGGGGTCCAAATACCAGGAAAACTCCTATACCGTTCCGTGTCCCTGATGCTGATTTTCAAGTTTGGAGCTGTCTGTATAAAATTGTTTAAATAAAAGTATTCGATGCAATTTTTTTTCCGAAACTGGGACCATTGTTTTATATAAATATGTAGCAAAACATTAACCTGCACACTTTTTTAAAGTTGTCATTATTTTTTTAACTCTGTCCCTGGATTTTAGTTTCCTTACCGCCTCTCTTGCTAAAATTATACAGAAAATCACATCAGATGCAGCTACAAAAAAAAAAAAAAAAAAAAAAAAAAAAAAAAAATCAACTTTTTTCTCACGCAGAGGTATGCTAGCGAAAGCTAAAATTCTTTGACAGGAAATTTACTGCAGAATTTAAATCAGCATTTAAATATCAATTTTAAGATCATGGCTTTATTGCTAGTCTTACCGTCCCCAAGGTTACTTTCGAGGTAAATTAATTTTTTTTTAATTTAATCCATTGTAAATAACTGTTGCTGAAAATCAATGAACATTGTAGCTATCCCTTAGTCGCAATATTATTTGCCTAAAAATAGGTGGTAATTTTGCTTAACGTCCTTTTTTTTTCTCCCTTACGTCCCTTGTTTCCCTTATCGTCCCCTTTTTTTTCCTTACCGCCCCTTCCATAACATCCCTTTAAGACAATGTCATACAAAAATTTTGTACTAAAAATACTACATTGTTGTTATTTCTTATTTGAATGTTCTGTGGGTACTATGCAAATTCATTATAAGTAAAAATTTAGAAGAAAATAAAAAGTTAGAGAGATAAAATATTATGGAAAATTAAACTCGTATGTTTAACTTAAACCTCAGTTAAATGAAAAAAAATCGTCGCTGCTGACCATTTTTTCTTTATTTTGAATCATTAAAGGATTCATCTATAAGTTTAAAATGTTATTTTATTAAGTATAATTTCACCAGATTTTTTATTCCTGAAAGTTAAAATTTTGTGAGAATGCCCCAATATGTAGGCTATTTTAAAAAACTGTATTTAAAACAATTCGATGAAGCTTTATTCGATTGCTGACATTCAAATATCGTGAAAAAGAGGCTGGAAAAACATGGCAACTAGTTAATTGGTTAAAATAACATTTTATCATTTACTAATAAGACAGGGGTTGCATACCAACCGTGATTAAATTTACCCCCACTTCACCTTAATGCGATTGCATTTAAACAGTTTTTTAATTAATTTGGAACTCACTGCGTTTGAATACAGTAGCTCTCGTGCACATGACCAGAAAATGGCGTGATTGAATCGAGGACATAATTCTTCCCGAATAAACAACAAGAAAATGATTCATATTTGTCTTCAAGATGTAGCTTTACGTGCATACAACAATACTTTCAAAATATTAACGACAAAAATTCAGTTGATTTTAATAAGTTACTTAACCCTTTGCGGTCCAGTATCGACAAATAATCCCCAACCTTTATATAAATGATTTTATTTATATATTTTTTTTTATTCTAGTCCACGGCTATATTTTAAAAGTGCATCATTTTCTGCTTTTTTTTTTTTTTTTTTTTTTTTTTTTTTTTACATGTTGTCAAAGGCCTAGTAAAAATGTTTCTTAAAAAATTGATGTCAACCGAATAAATTCGTGTAAGTGATGCCGGTGTCTGGTAGGAGTATTTCTATCACAAAGGGCTAAAAGTGCTGTTACAACAGAACTCATTAACAAAATTAATTTTCGAACAATATATTTGAATGAGTAAAAATGTATCGAAGTGCGATATAGTGGGAGCATACTATTATTTTTCTTCTAAAAAACTCGATAATTTTGTGATAGCATTTGTATTATGTTGGCATTTCGTTTAAGCGTGTAACAGGAGACAATTCGTTGCCTAATTTTAAACTTTGCAATTTTTTTCATTCTTTATTACACAATTGCTTTTTTTTTTTTTTTTTTTTTTTTTTTTACAAATATTTTATTATTTACTGTAACCATGCTCGTTTCTGAGTGCTTATTCTGTTCTAATTTGTATTATTATAGTTATTTTTGCTGAAAATAATTATATATTACAGAAGCACTAAAAAAATAATGATAGAATTTTTCTTTTCAAAATCAATGAATGGTATGGAATATTGCTAAAAGTGGATTAGTAGTGTAAGCTATTGCAGAGGTTCAAACACTATTAATTACCTGACAGCATTTTATCCCTTCAGTATATTATCTAATATATATGTAACTGTCTAAAATGTTTATTACAATAAACATTTTATGAAAATAATTAAATATTACAGAAGCATTCATACAAAAAATATTAATTTAAAGATTGAGAACTTTTTCCTAATTAACTTAAAGTATGCGAGATTGTTAAAAGTTCATTAATAGTGTAATCTATTTTAGAGGATCCAAAATTATTAATTTTCATCCCAAGTTTAATCCCTACAGTATAGTTAATATAATATAATTGACTAAAATGTTTACGTTAGTATTTTTATGTCCGCGGATATTTTATTGCTGATTTTACAAAAATAGAATCTTATATCTATTTAATAAGCGTTTCCTTTTAAACCTGCTATTCAATATTTTTTTTCGTTAAAACAAAATATATTAAGTAAAAATAAAGGAATACTATATAAGGGGAAAAATCCTTATTCAGCGGCAGAAAATAAATCATACACATCCGAGCTGAGAAATAGATTTTTTTTCTTCTAAGAATATAGAATGCGAAATCCAAAAACAAGTAAGCGATAAATTTCTTACTTTCTAAAGTACCTGAAGGCGATATAAAAGAGGGAAAAAATGAAATGAAATATGGCTTTGTCTTTTCGATATATACGTATACATAAGGGTTCAGTCTTTTTTGTTTATTGTAGAAAGGAAGGGGAGGGATTTTCAATCAGCGTTCTCAAGCCATGAAAAATATATGCAAGACCTATGTTGGTAAATCATTCAAAATTTTCTGAAGTTGTAGTAGAAGTAGTGATCGTTTCTTTTAAGAAAAAAAAGGTTTCGAAAGAAAAAGAAGACCAGTATTTTAGAAGCTGGTGATTTATGAAGACAAAGAGCAGACGATATTGAATGAAATTAGAGATTTTCTTGTAGTAATCATTATCTATTTGTCATACCAAAAAGGTGAAAATATATTACTAAATCAATGTTTGGAATGCAAATGGAGGCAAAAGTTTTGACAGGATAAATATTTTTTTTGACTGAAATATGAAATACAAAATATTAAAGCAGCTTAGTGCGAGAACGTCAAAAGCAGAAACATAAACGAAATCAGTACTTTTATTTTTATTAGAGTGCCTTAGTATCAAACCGATATTGGTTACATTGATTATATTGGGACCTTTTAATTGATTATAATAAGAAAAATAGTAGAAGATATTGAATGAAATTACAGATTTCCTTTTAGTAATCATTGTCTATTTGTCAAAATATATTACTAAATCAACGTTCCAAAGGCGAATCGAGGCAAAAATTTTGACAAGAGAAATATGTTTTGCTGACTTAAACATGAAATACAAAGTATTAAATTAACTTAGTTGAAGGACATCAAAAGTGGTAATATAAAAAAAATCTATTTATTTTTATTACAGTACCTTAGTATCACATCGATATTGGTTACATTAATTATATTGGAGCCCAATATTGTATTTCTCTAAAATGCATCCAACGAAATAACAATATAGATAAAATATTGGTTTGAAATTTTAAATATTTGTAATGAAGTGTCGTTATTACAGAAATATTTGCTTTATATTATAAATATCAGCAACGAAGTGCAAATGTTGCAGAAATGGGCTATGCATTGGAAGTAAATGACAATAAACTGGCAAAATATTTCTTGCGGATATTGATGTATTGTAGTCAAATGTAAACATCCCAATGTTAGGGTAGTATTGGATTCCAATATCGGGCAAAATATAGAGAACACAAATAAGTTTAGCCAATTATGTTTTGCTACTGAACTGCGATAGGTAGATGGATATGTAAATAGATAGATATTAAATTGGTCTTTAGAATAACCAAAAATTTAATTGACTTAAATTAACTAAAGCTTATCTAAAAAATATATTGCTTAAGTGTAAAAAGCGTTCGCTAACCCTTTCAATAAAAAAGGGGGTGGTAATTTACAGAGCAAGGCGAGTAATATATTTGCCATAATACCTGGGGTTTCAGACAAAATAACTAATCTAAAATTAATAATAATAATAATCGAACAATAAATAATTCGACTAAGTAATCAAAGAAATAAACTCATAACTCATAGTAACTTATCTCAATCGAATTTTCTTAACTTGAATATAAATGAAGACACTGTAGAGAATATCTTTAATAAAAATATGAATAGATAGGTTGGTAAATCATGAAATTTTTCTTAAGTTATAGTAGAAGTAGTGATCGTTTCTTAAAACTTTGCAGGCAGGAGACTGTAATCACATTCCTGAATAGAACAAAAGTTGAAGTGCGAGACTGTAATCTGAGAGTCGTGATCAATTGTAGCGAAATATTACATTCTGTGACTTTACAAGAAGTTTTGTTTTATTTTAATGTTTTTTTTATAATATTACCCCTTTTGTTAATGAATTTGCGCGATCCGATATTGATGAACGTGAAATAATTGCTGATAAGAAATATTGCTATTATCTTTTTTTGTTTACATTGTTTTAAACTTTTGCTTTACATAATTTTTCTTGAATTTCATAGAACTCGGGGAACTTGAACTTTTTAATTTTAAATTCTCATTACTCTTAGTTAACTTTTTAATTTTTTATTATTACTTGTTAAATTTAACTTTCTATTTTTTATTTTAGTCTAAATAATTTATATTTGTTTTGTTTTTTACGCTCTGCCACTTTTTATTAACATTAAATTTTTAACATCCTTAAAATTGTCTAAGTAGTTTCACAACTACAGTTATACTTTACCCAATGGCTCATCTAATAGTAAGACACTTAGGCTGGGTGTAAAGCTAATGTCAGGTAGGAAGACCTCAAAGATACTTACACTGTGAACAGGTGATGCTTTGATGGGGTTCCTAGTTACAGGCAACTTAATTCCCCGTAGATGAGTAATTGCGTAACACATCTTAGAGAAGCCATAAGAAAAAGTCTAGACATAGTACTATAAATTAGCGCTATCATTATTTAAAGCAAAAATAACTATTCAACCTTTCTGGTGACAATTCGGAATATGGAATAGGATTACACGCATTACACGTTCAAAAACACTGAAAATGACGCCCACTTACAAAGTGTTAAAAGAAAAAAAAGCAGAAAGGGAAGATATAAGTAACAATAGGGCCAGTATTTTAGAACCCCGAAATTTGTGAAGCTAAAGGGCGACTGATATTGAATGAAATAAGAGCTTTCCCAGCATTAGTTACTATTTATTATATCAAAATGTGTAAATATATTATAAATCAATGTTTAAAATGCAACTGGGGGCAAAAGTATAGGGAGGAGATTTTTTTGTGTTATTAACTATATGTAGAAAGGAATAAGGTAGTAATAAAGGCGCTAAAAAATGTGGCAACATAAACGAAATAAGTAGCATTATTTTTATTGCACAGTGCGTCAGAAAATTATAATTAATAGGAAGTTTGAAACTTATAATATACTTATGTCAAATAATTTTACTATAGCAAACCAGAGTTGGAATCAAGATATTCAATCAAAAATTCTATATTCCCCACTCACTCCAAGCTAGTCTTGCCAGGTGCCCTGACATTTCATAATGCATAAAATCCTTTTCTATTTTTGATAATATTAGGTTGCTTTTCAGTCTGATAAAATAAAAAAAAATAATTAAATAAACAGTGAAATACAAAAACATTCAAAAAAGTTCTCTCAATAATGAATTTTAGAATTTAAAATGATTACTGTCACTAAAATTTAACTGTTGAATTGTTTTTACGATTTCATGTTTGATTAAGATGATACACTTTAAAGGCATGTTGACTTACGGTTAAATAAATTCTAACGTATGCTGGACGCTATTTGTATACATAACTTATTTGTACGTATTAAATATTTACATAAGATTTTTCATTTATCTTAATATCATCGAGTTATATAGGATTTTTTTTTATATAAAACCTGTGAAAATGGAATCTGTCTATGACGAATCCAGCCTTAAACGATTATATTTCATAGCCCCGGTAAAATAAATACCATACAATTATACCTAGACACAAATCTATATAAAATGAATTTTTTGTCTCAACCTAGCTATTCTCTCTTTAGGCTGTTCTCAAATCCAAAACGGCGCAACTTTATGACACATTGTTTAATTTATTTTTGTTCAGAAAGACATGAAATTTGCAGGTGTTGTTCAGACGCCATGTAATCGAAAGTTTACCATTTTTGGATAAACGCAAAAGATCTTTTCGAAAATAACATCACAGTTGGCGCTCTAAGTTGAATTTCCGTACGAAAGGAGAAAAACGTGTTGTCACGTGACCAAAATAGCCTGTAACTTGATAAGTAATTTATTTATCATAAAATTGCTTCAATAGTCACGCCCGACAATTGTATGCCTTTACGTTTAAAAACGAATCACAGAATGTGTTCGAAAGTTTCGCGTTTGTTGAGCAGGGAACTTGAAAACCGTCTGAACTTTTCTAAGGTTGTCTCGTTTTTTTATCTGCATATACCGCTGTTTGAAACTGTGGACCTGGCAACACCCCTCCAAGCCCACCCATCTCCGATGTTAACCAACACCTCAGGCTCTGTGTTTATGTTTAATAAAGGTTGTGAGATCTAGCAGTTACTAATTTAGTATGTATATAATAAAGTTCATATTGTTATTTGCAATTCTCACAAGTTATCTGTCAGTTTTTTAATATATTAATTTGATCTCGCATATGTACGAAATATAACAAAAAAGGTGGTCCAAATCCTCTGAAAATTCTTTGCTTAGAGTGAGACATTGTGAGATTGGCATTTCTAAATGCATTCCATGCGTTGCGACTTGGTTAGTACAACAAATATTGCTGGCCTAGTTGTATCCTATTGTTACTCGTTTTTGTTTAAAAAGTTTCCGGATTATTGTGTTGTGATAATTGCCTTAAGACTTAAGGCCTCTTGCTAATAAGCTTCTAATTTATAGTCCTTGTTTTGTCACTTTCATTCAGTGGAGCCATTTCAAAATTTTCTTCAGTGTGTGTGGGGGGGGGGGGGATGCAGTAAAAATTCCTTTTGATCTTGTTGTACACCACTGAGAAGAGCTACATACGGTGACATTTTCACATATATATAATTTTTATTAGTCAAAGTACAGATGAAGGCTAAATGTGTATCACATTGAGAACGATGAAATAGTAAATCTTCATCTGATAACTGAAATTTGCATATTTAGAGTATTTATTTAATGCTAATGTTTTTATTTTAACCAAATTTGATAAGTTATTTTAGCTTTTGTGTAATTTATAAAAATATTAAAAAAATGACTATGACTTTCGATGGTTATCACTCTATTAAATATTAAATTTCTTGGGGAAGATGAAACTGTACCCTTAGACAACCCCAAATTACCTCTGTTCTCATTACTATACAAAAATTATTTCAGTCGCATTTCATGTGGTAAAGGAAAAGACAGTTTCGTGTGTAAATATCGCTCATATCCGATGTTCTCTACCTTCAATTAATTTATCCCGTGGAAATTTGAGACTCACTAACTATGCAGTCAGAAAAGGATATAAAAACCTTTTATAAAATCTCGGGATACTTGTGCAAATTTTATCAAAAAATTCTTTCATTATTTGATATCACAATTTTATAGTGCCTCCTGTTTTGCTTCTTCATATTCTTGTAACTAATTTTAAAATTTATTCTTATTATTCGGGTACCTTATCCCGATGTAGTACATTTTCAATTTGGTAGACAAATACTAATTTCATAAACTATATTCTGAGGCTGATCTCAATTGTTGCAGCACATAAAAACAAAAAAAATCGGATCTAATTATTCATATGCCTTTATTTGTTTGTAACAATTATATTATTGCCTTTTATTTTGCTTCTTTAAATTGTTGTAACTACGTTTAAAATGTATTCTTATTATTATCTTATATCTACTTTTATACCAATGTGGTACATCGGCAAATTGGTTCACAAATACTAAATTCAAAAGCTATATTATGTGGCTTATTTCAATTGGGGCAGCATATACAGACAAAAATATAGTTTTTCCGAATGTGTACATTTTGTATTCTGCGCTCCAAGTTAACATGCATAGAAAAAAGAAAATGAACTACAATCAATATCAAAGATAAAATTTTATTTCATTAATTATTAAGTGTCAATAATTTACAATACTTACTTCTAACTGAACAAGTTGCCTTTTTGAAACACTAAGCTCTTTTCTTTGTTTTTCTAGAAATTTTTTCATCTCGCTTGTTGCTGCAGGAGTATAGCATTGTGTCCAGCAGAAAATGGCTTTTAAAATAACTGCTGTTAGTACCCTGTATATAGAAAAAAAGATTAAATAATTACGTATAACAAAATCATATGCATGAAGCAATAAATTCGTTGAAATATAAACTGCTTCCCTTAAGCTAAAAACATCATTATGAAATATATGGCAGTAATGCTTTAAGCTTTTATATCCTGACGATAGTTTTAAGTATCACTAAAGAAAATTCAATGTAAAATTTATTTAATTCGTCTACTACTAAAAGTATATAGCACTTTTCATAGAAAATAATTTCCTTATATTTAGGAAGCACAGTGAAACAGTCGAAGCTAAATATTTTTTAATGTGGTTATTTTCTCAACCATTTTACCTACACTGTAAAAAAAAACGACATTTTTACAGTACAAAGTACTGTTCATCTCGCGCACAAACTCGATCACAGTTGAATGTACTGTATCATTCTTTGGTTTCCTGACTATTTAAACATGGAAAATACAGTAGTTGCGTAAAATTAACAGCACAATGTACTGGCAATTTGGACGCCAGTAGTTTGTGCTGTGGTCCGAATGCGTCCAAAATTGCCAGTACATTGTACTGTTAATTTTACGCAACTACTGTATTTTTCATGTTTAAATAGTCAGGAAACCAAAGAAAGATACGGTACATTCAACTGTGATCGAGTTGTGCTGGCAAATTTACAGTGGTTTTTTTACAGTGTAGGTGTAGCTTTTATCCTATCAAAATATGTTATACGAAAAATCTGCAACGACAAAACACTTTTCGATTACACATAAAATCACAATACATTTATTTACGCTGTTCTTATACGAAATATGAGATTTCCACAAAGGAGATTTTTCTAAATTATTTAACTGTTCTTGTAAATATTTTGCAGAAATAGCCCCGACTTCCGATTAAATCTGTTTAATTTAGAAAAAATATCTAAAAATCAATATTATTATTGTGAAAACTTAGCCTTTTCACAGTTTCCACATATAAAAACCCTCATAAATGCTACAGAATCACGGCCTATGGAAACTCCATGTATTCGGGAGTGACACTAGAAAATTCGTCTAAGTCTCAGAGTTTGCCGGTAACTTAAAAGTAAATAACTTCAGTGCGATCGATCTTACGAAGATGACACTTTGGAACATAGTACATAAAAGGATGACCCCTTTGTTCCCACTTTGTAGCACCGAAATATGCCGTTAAGTGCTTTTTGACATGCATACTTTGGCAGGAGAGTTTCGTGTGCAAAAATGGGGAAGGGCCCCCGACCAGCCACTAGAAGGTCAGCTGTCAAAAGGATCTTGACAGGCGAACCAATGACAGCGGAGGTTGGAAACTCGCATTGTTTTCCGAGAGAAAAATTAAGGATATATACGAGATCTCTGAGGAGATCTGGAGATGAGATCACTTTTAGAAGATTTTAGCAGAAGCTAAACGGGAAAAGAGGTTCTTCAACCTGAAGGAGAGAAAAGTTTCTCTCTAGGCTTTTCACGGGATTATCTTTCGGAGGTCGTTCCGAGAAGGGAGGAGATTTGTTTCTCTCGACGGCAACAATAGCCGATCAGCTGAGCTACAGCTGGGAGCATCAGCGGGAAAGCTGAACGCACGGAGTACTGCTAGTCCGCACATTTAACGGACATTTATTTACTTAGAAGGGACCATAGTGTTTCCCAGAGACTCTTGAATTAACTAATCTGGACTATGATTTGTTATCCGGTCAAGGACTTTTATTAGATATTCCTACCTTACAAAAACTTTATTTCATCAAACTAACTTCTTAAGTAATTTGTTGTGTTAGTGTAGACATTGTATTTAGCCAAGATTTGTTGTTTTACGAGAATAAAACCTTTAATTTTCATCTTAACTAAAACCTTTGTCATCACGCCTATGAGGAGATTACGTCACGCTACCGCCCTCATCTGAGGCCCCACATTATATATGTTGTTCTGGATATCTTAGACATTAACGTAAATAATTATTCAGGTGAAGCTATTTTTTCTTTTATTGAAAATTCAGGATATAAAGAGTTAAGGGAAAAAAAATGAGAAATAAAAACTCGATCCCTCGACGCTTTGTGTTTAGGTGTGCACGCGTGTTTAAAATGTAACTAATATTTTTAAGACAAATAATGCAAATAAGTTTTGTAATGCGCGCAATTAAATACGGAGTGTTCCAATAATCACAATAGAATTTAAAAAAAATATAATGCAACAAATATAGACAGTTGCAAAATAAGGTTTTCACATAAATGCAGAAAATATAGGGCTTTTTCATACCCAAAGAAAAAAAAATTAGATAATTTATCAATGATAGTAAAAACTGCACTGGTCCCAAAGTCGCTGCCTGTCGCCATTTAAGTCACCATGTGAGAAGAAATTGCAGCAGAAATAATATTCGCTGCGCTGTCGTATACCTTGCTTACATCTAACAGCTAATTTTTATCAACGGCATCCGTCAAATTGAGTAATTGTAATCCTAGTTACGTCATGAACTGTGCTGTACCGCTGTATAAAGTGCTGGCACAGATGAAATGTCCTTTTATGGTGAAAATTGTTTGTTTTTTTTCCCCTGGTAATAAAAATTTCGTTATTTGAAAAATCCATGTCTTTCTGCACATTTCTGTGAAAAGTGGACTGTACTATCATCGCGTGCATATAATTTTCTTATTACTAGATTTTTATTTATTTTGTGTATTTAGAATCAACCTGTAGACATGAAAGAATGATTTAAAATCTACAGAAGAAATGGCTATGAATAAAATTTAGTATTATGTATTAAGGGTTTTTAATCCGATTGTGTACGGAACAGTATTTCGTTCCCTCATCTCGTTTTCTTTTCTTTTCTTTTTTCTTTCTTTTTTCTTCCTTTTATTTTTATTTATTTATTTATTTATTTATTTATTTGTAATTATTTCATTATTTTTCTCTCGTCTTTCCCATTACGACTCATTTTCTCCCCCTTTTAACGCAAAAAGTACGTTTACACAATCTGCAATATTGAATTACAATAATATAAATGCTATATATAAAAATTACAGTAATATATTATAACGAATATTGCACTATACTCTAGTTTTTCTGACTACTTCAAACTCTTCAGAAATTACATTATTAACTTGAAATGAAAATATGCGCAGAACAAGATCTTCTTTTTTCTCTATAAAATTAATAAATAACGCAACTATAATTTCAAAAAAATCCCTGCTGGCCCGGCCTACAGGCAGAGGTAGATTTCGAAGTCAAATATACTAATTTCACAAACAAAAACTAAATCATTATTAGAGATAAATCCACTTTAACAATTTTATCTGGCCGCTCTTGACGAGTTTTTATTTCATTTTCATATAATAGCTGGTTTTATCAGAATCATGTTAGGGCGGCATTAAAAAAAAAATACTTTTCCATGCTCAACAACTCGAAATTTTCCACCATAATTCCAGATTCATTTTTAATAAAAAAAAATATGAAACATGCTGACGTGATTTTTGAAGAGATTTATAAGCGGCCGGTGTTTTTATTTTTTGTTCAATTAATTAAAACTTGATATATAAACAATTATTTTCTAAGAAGGACAATATTTTTCGTTTCTAACACAATCGCTTCGGGAAATTCCGTTCAAAATGCCCACTTTGACATCATTTTTTGAAATATATTCTGCCTCTATCTAAAAATCGATTATTACGGTACATTATATAGTTTCTGAATAAGCGAATCTACCAATTAAATGCGTTTGAGAGCAAAAATGAATTTAAAAACCAGTCCGAAAATAAGCAGTTTGGATTTAAGCGCATCCTTAATACAATGATTTTTCCAACACAATCCGCTTCGGTAAATTCGGTTCAAAATACCCTTTTTAACAGCATTTTAAAAAATATATTCTGCCCCTATCAGAAAATCGACCATTACGGTACATTATACAGTTTCTGAGTAAGAAAACGTACCAATTGGAAGCCTTTGAGAGCAAAAATGAATTGTAAAATGAGTCAGAAAATAAGCAGTTTGGATTTGAATACACCCTTACTAAGATCATTTTTTTTTTCAACCGGTATGTATTTTTAATTTGTTTTTGCTCTAAAAATTGGTCCTATCCAAAACTTGTCTATATAGATGTTGTAGACAATATTAAGAAGATAGATGATAAATTCATGGGGATTTTATATCTTTTGAATTGACGGAGTTATGGATTTTTTTCTTCTTCAACCCCCCTTTTTGTTTTCGTTTTTAAATTTTTTTTGCAGTACGAATTCGTCCTATCAAAAACTTGTGAATATAAAAGTTGTAGATAATGTTAAGGAGATTCATGATAAAATTAATTGGATTTTATATCTTGAGAATTGACGAAGTTATGGATTTTTTTCTTCTTCGAACGCCCTTTTTGTTTTCGTTTTTAATTTTTTTTTTGCGGTACGAATTGCTCCTATCAAAAACTTGTGAATATAAAAGTTTTAGATAATGTTAAGGAGATTTATAATAAAATTAATTGAATTTGATATCTTGATAATTGACGAAGTTATGAATTTTTTTCTCCCAAAAACCCTATTTTTTGCGCCCTTTGAGCCCATTTTTAAATTTATCAAAAATCTGTGATACATAAATTTTTGGCCCTATTTTTAGAAGTAATAAAAACTTTAAACTGATTTGATATGTACAAAAATTAAGAAGTTATGGGGCGTTTTCTGTTTTCACGAAACCCCTCCCTATTTCCCTCCCCTTGGTCCGATTTTACCCATTAACGAACTTGACTGAGATTTTATGCCCATTGATTTTATGTATCAGTTTGGAAGAGATTGGTGCAGAATTACGAATGTTATCGTGTCCAGAAGAAAGTGATATATATAGATTGATAGATAGATAAAGTTTTTTACTGAGGGTGGTTTTGGGTTCTAGGGGTCATGATCGGTGTAGATCTGCAAAAATTTTTTAGAAATTCCAACATAGGAACGATCCCAATAGGTAGTATTTCATACGAAATCTACCTAAATATAGTTGGCCCGACAACAGAAGAACGGGTTTTCTGGTTGTCGGGTTAACTATTCTCTGCTACTAATCATCTGAAGAAGAGAGCCGATAATTAAATGAAACTATTCTCAAAACAATACCTATTTTCTCTACTCATTTTATGGAGAGAAAAGATGATCTATTCTATGTATTTTAAAGTTATTGTTTCTTTAGGGATTTATGGCTCATTATTAGCCTTTTTATACTACACCTAAATAAACCCAAGACTTTAAGAAAATAAACTTGTCCGTAATAGAACATAAGGATCAACAAATAATACAAACCTGATTCTGTTGGCATATTCTTTTATTATATGTCAACTGGCACTGGGATAACTGTAGGGCGCAAACAATTAACTTATAGGAAAAATAAAGTAATAATTTTTAGTGAGAATTTGGAGTTCACAGTGGCTTGTACTCTACTATAATTTGATTTCTGTACTATATATTTGAAGCAATATTAATATAAAAGATGGCTCAAGGTGGCAGGCCATTTCGCAGCATCGAAATACACTTCTCGGGAAGAATTGTGATTTTATGCTTATTGATGTTTTACAAGTTAAAATTCCTGTAAGAATTCCACCCGCCCTTAACGGAGTTTCAAAAATGCAACTTAGAGTAAAATGTCTGAATTCAACATTGGGCTGATGGTCCCACTCTTGTACTTATACCGCTCAGCAACAAAACAAAGAAATAAAATTCAACGTAATTTTGTTTAACTCCTTGAAAGGTGGTGGTATATTATATGTACCACTTAATTTTGAAGAATTGTGATTTTATGCTTATTGATGTTTTACAAGTTAAAATTCCTGTAAGAATTCCATAAAGACCCCATCCGCCCTTAACGGAGTTTCAAAAACGCATCTTGGAGAAAAATGTCTGAATTCAACACTGAACAGATGGTCCCACTCGTGTACTTATACCGCTCCGCAACAAAACAAAAAAAAACATTCAACGCAATTTTGTTTAACCCTTTGAAGGGTGGTGGTATATAACATGTACCACTTGATTTTAATTCAAAACTAAACTACTAAATGGCCAACGAAAATTGTAGATTTTTTTTCTCTTTTATAAGTTATGAAAAATAAATTTGGTACATAAATTTTTAAATAAATTTGTTCGTAAATTCTGATAATTTCTGATGAACCCATATGATATTCGGTAAATTCTGATGAATCATTTGAACATTTTAGCAACAGAATTGCTTTGCCACCGAAAGGGTTAAGAATTTATCATTTCACTTTGAAAAGTGAAAAAAGTTGTAAAAGAATTTACAGGAGTCGCAGCCTCCTATATATATATATATATATATATATATATATTTACCACTGTTTCCAAATAATAATATTTGGCGCAGATTTTTACTGCACGTGAATAATGGTAAAGAAAATATAGGTGACTGCGACCCCCAAGCTTATTATTTGGCTGTATTAGGCAATTTGTAATATAACCTCATGCATGTATCGGCTATTCCATAATACTTTTAAGACATTTAATGATTAATTCAAAAATTCAATATTAAATTGTCAATAACACATTTTTCAATTTTAAAGTAAATTGTTTATTTTTAAGATTATACAGATTTCTTTTAAAGAAAAAAGAATGAAAAGCTAAATGGATTTATCTCAACAAAAAGAAAATCTTTCTAATTTTTACTCTCGGGACTTAAACAACGAGCCACCTAAATTTTTATTTCAAAAATATGCTATTCATTGTTATTCAAAGCGAAGAATTTTGACTTTTAGAATTATATACAAACATTTTTTTTAAATAAAGGGATTTTTAAGAAAGTATTATAAATGAATATTAATGTTCATTTATTTATTACATAAAAGAAAATTTTTCCAAGATAGCAATGCAGATATATTTCATTGCAGATATTTAGAATTCAACCTACTTCTTACGATTAAAAAAAATGAACAGCATTCAAATTATTTATACGATCCCATTTGTGCAAATAAGAATATTTTGACCTTTTTTTATATTTAAAAAATAGCAAGCTCACGAATTTAAAATAAGTACGAAGTAAAAGTGAAATTTCTGGATTAATTTATTTTTTTTATTTCTTAGTTTAAAATGGTATTTCTTTAGTTATATCGTTAAAAAATAAAAACGTGAACAAATCAACCCTTTCAAAAAAAAAAAAAAAAAACATTAATTGTATCATACACGACTGAATGATGTATTCTTAAAAACGTATAATAGTCGATAAGCATTAGGCAGAATTATTCAATTTTCAATATTGCAGATTTGAAGAAAAGAATATTAAATAAATGTGCATTATGTAATTTAGGGTTGGGTTGGGTTGGTTTTTGACGGCCAATTATCTACACGAGGGATATAGGCCCGGGGGGAGTGCCCTTCGTGGGGGTCTTTCTAAGGGAACCTAATCCGTATTAACGCATGGAAGATCCACGGCTCGAAGAAAACCACGAAAACTCCGAACGATTAGGCCAACGGGCGCGACTGGGATCGAACCCAGCACCTCCCGTCTACCAGCTTCGAGAGCAGAACCTCTCGGCCACTGGTGGGGCTTATGTAATTTAGATTTGTCTTTTTTTTTATCCAATAATTTGAAGAATAAATGAAGTGCACTTCAAACTTAAATACAGAACGATATACACACTCTCTTATCTTCATGCAATAAATATATTTTTTATATCGTTTACTTTAGAGATAAAGTTGCAATTGCAAAAAATTTTTAAATATTGTTTTTCATCATATCGAAAAACTTACATATCAAAATAAGTATTATAAAATTTACGAATTTGAAGTTTTAATACAATAACTGGATCCTATAAGTTATAGATAAAAAAAAAAATTCTCCCTGCTCTAACATGTGAAATAATAAACTTTTAACTTTTGTATGACCAACAGCTAACGAGTTATGATAATTTGAATTTTATAAATTTCCAGAGATTTATGGCACAAAATAAATAAATAAATAAATAAATAAATAATAAATAACAACACCGCAAAATTCAACATGGGGGTGCAGATGTGGGGGTCAACACCCTTGTTCCTAGACGCATGCTGCCTCTATGCGCCTCTGACCTTAATATATAATTTTCCAATACCGTCAATTAATTTAAATTTAGTCAAGTTAAAGAATATAATTAGAATGAAAATAATAAAATAATTTTAAATCTTAATATCATAGAAAAAAAATACAATGGGTGAAATTTGTTTTCTTGAATTGAAAAAAAAAAATCTATTTCGGAACAATAAATGCATGAAATTGTTCTATTATTTTTCATCATATCGAAAATACATCAAAATAAATTTTATAAAATTTACGAATTTGAAGTTTTTATACAATCACTGGTTATACAATAAGTGTATAACTTATAGATTAAGAAAACTTTCTCCCTACTCTAACAGGTAAAATAATAAAAGTTTAATTTTTGTATGACCAACACCTAACGCGTTATGATATATTGAATTTTATGAATTTACAGTGATTTCTAGCACAAAAAAATACCGCCTTTTTTCCGTTTATGGGTCAATATCTGAAAATTGGACAATTTGCGTCCTACGCCAATAATATTTCATTAATTATACTAAAACCAAAAACTGAAAAACGTAATGTATTGCAACATTTGTTATATCAATTACCAATGATAAATGGACATATAATGATGTATAAATAATTAGTTTTAAACTTTAAACAAGCGAAATCATCATTTCAGTCCCTGTCCCCATGTACAAATATCCAATATTAAATGTATGCTGTAAACATTTCTATAAATATTATTAACTTTTGCTATTATATATTTATACCTATATATATAAAGTATGGGAAAATATAATTGTCCTTTCTCAGTATAGATTGTATAGTAAAATATTGTAGTAAATATATTTGTCCTTGAGGTTGACCATCATCTGAGTCCCTCTAAATACACATTTAGGTTAACAGATACTAGGTGGCGCGGGCAGAATCATTTCCATTGCAATAGCAACTAAAGTTCAACTAGCCACCATGGATGAAGGTAAGTTGTTTTTCACTTTGTTTCATATTTAGAAATATTTAGTTTTTGTTCTGAATAGGGATGAGTATTTTTTATGGCATCATTCATGTCCCCGTATTTAACTTTTTATTTATAAACAAAAAGTTTATTGCAACTATAGTTACGTAACATATATATGTCACATGGCATATTTAATAATTTACATGTGGGCAAAATGATTCATCAAACATCAAGCAATCTGAACTTTTAAAAAGTAGCCCACTGGAACGCGAAAATACCGTTTCCCGGGGCTGGAGCGTTAAATTCGATATTAACCCTTAAATGCGCGATTTTTTATTTTGTTTCGATGATTCTCTGAAAGGTTTATTACACAGGAAAAAATATGAAAAACATTAGAGATACATTTTTCATATAATACGTCAATCTTTTCTTCTGTTTCACATCTGAAATACAAGTAAAAAACTACTGTCGTGTGGCTGTTTTACGCTAAAATATTGCAAATTAGTAAATACATTAATAAGTATGTCTCCAAATACCTTATTCTATATAATTATTTATTTTACAAAACTTAACCTTTAATCCTTTAATTTCCATGATAGAATACGTTTTAGAAATTACGTAGTTCAGAGAATCTGACTTTACACCAGAAAGTTTCAATGGTTAATTTCACTTTATTTAAATACGGAATGGCCTGTTATACATTAAACCAAATATTGCTATTTTAATTTTCTGGTGTGAATTATGTATATACGAATAAAAAATTTAGTAAATTCAAAACACTGTTGTTTGCATATGTGCAAAGCTGAGCACTAGAGGTTTTTTTTTTTTTTTTTTTTTTTTTAAGCTTGAATTTTGTGAAGTGTCTGTTTTTCTGATATTGCATTTTGTAAAAAAGTCTATAAACGAACCCAATTTGCCTCCGGAGATCCCCCCTAATACGATTAACATTTATTTGAAAAGAAAAAAAATATTTGATTCAGCGATCATATGTTAAGTTATAAACTTTCTGATTTAGCTAATATTTTGGTACGCGGTCACCAGGCACTTTTTCATGTCATTTTTTTAAAAACTTTCCTCAATTTCAAAATTTACTATCGACTCAAATACTATATATTAACACTATACATGCATGCCTCAAGCACTGATGTTGTCAAATCTGGCGGGTTTTTTATTCAGAAATTTCGACTGCACACCAGGAAATTTTTAAAACTTATTTTGTTTTATTTTATTCACGAATTATCTATATATCGAATTATCATTATCTATATATAACCAACAGTAACTACAGTAGAATCTCGTAAAAACGAACGTCCCTTTAACCATTTTTTTTAGTTTAACGAATGTTATTTAGACTGTTTTTAAAAAAATCCTGTTATCCTAATTCTCTATAAAAAATATTCACTGTAACGAATTTTTCAGCATACCGAAATTATTCATTGCTCCCCAGATATTCGTTGAAACGAGAAATCATTGTATTAAAACTTTCTAGGGAGAATTTAGAATTTCTTAAGGATGGGTATGTCAGCGGCCTGTGGGGCTATACTTATGTAACGTTATCAACTTTTTCGTAATTTTAGACCACCTCCCCCTTACGATATCATAAGTTATCATTCCACAACCCCCTCCCCCCGCCCAAATGATATCGTTATAAATGTCTAAAAATTATTTGGATTGTTGTAATTATTTTTCTTTTGTGTCCAGTGATATACAGATACGGTTATACATTTATTATTTGCATACTTTATTGATTCAAATGAAGAGAAGTCAATAAAATATCACTCATATATATAATAATTTTACATATATATAAAAAAACTTTAAAAAGAAATATACTACCTAAAAACCACAACAGGAGGGGTGGGGGGGAGGGCAGGCAGAACTTTTTATTAACAAAACAGGTACACAACATTCTTTCTCTTTTCTTTACTGGTAAACACAAGTATCATACATACTTCGCACCTGGTTTCTCGAACAGCGGATTATATATGCATACACATATGGCAAAATAATAGTAATGCTAAACGTTGAGGTATTTCATATTTTGGAATTAAGTAATTTTATAATCATTTAATGATTTTAATAATAACGTTGTATTTTCATAATAGATAACAGACTAAAAAAGATTGCAGACTTTTTTGATGCAAAGAACAAGTTACAAATAAAAAGAGGAAATTTTGATGCAAAGAACAAATTACAAATAAAAAGAGAAAATTTTGGTTGGATCAAAATGATAACGATATCAAAAGACAAATCCACCCCCCTAAAGATATCTTACGATATCATGCGCCAGACCCCCCCCCCCCCTAAAATGATAACGTTATATATGCACAGCCCCTGTATAATGTTAAGTTAGAAACGCTTCCGAACTTTTTTGATGCAAAGAACAAGTTACAAATAAAAAGAGGAAATTTTGATGCAAAGAACAAATTACAAATAAAAAGAGAAAATTTTGGTTGGATCAAAATGATAACGATATCAAAAGACAAATCCCCCCTCCCCCTAAAGATATCTTACGATATCATGCGCCAGACCCCCCTCCCCCCTAAAATGATAACGTTATATATGCACAGCCCCTGTATAATGTTAAATTAGAAACGCTTCCGAACTTCTTAAAATTTATACGTTGGGGGAACAATGACTCTTAGTTGAATATCAAAATTAACGAGTTTTATTAATAATCATATTTTCTAAAGATAATTTACCTGGCTATCACAGTGTAAAATATTGATTGTCTAATTAAGCTGAAGCATGGAAAAGCACTGTTTTATACGCCTGAGGCCATGTAAAAGTGAATTACCTAGATAATTATGGTCAAAGAAATTAGTAATCAATCTTCATTAAGATAGCGATCACAAATCATTATCCAACGATTGTGTTAGAGGCAAATTAAACATTTATAATGAATGAATACAGATTAAAGAAGAGAGTTATTCTTATCTTAGAAAAGTACTTGAATGAAGAAAGAAAAAAAACAAACTTAGATTATAATGAGTTGATCAGTATTTTTTCCCCTTCTGACTTACAGGAGTTATTTCTATCACTAATAGAAATTGTTATCGCGGATACATTTTTTTTTTTTTTTTTTTTTTTTTACCCTGGGAGATAAAGAAATAAAATAGGAATAACATATATTTATTTAAAAATATAATAAATTTTAGAAATATTAAAAAGTTGGCCAAATCTGGCGGATTTTTTATTCAGAAATTCAAAACTCTCATCAGAAAATTTGATAAGTTATTTATATTTTATATAATGATAGACATCCCATAAATAAAATAAAATTATTATGTAAAATTTTCTAGTACAAATTCAGAATTTCTTAATACAAAACTCCCCAGACATGGCAACACTGAATATAATAAAACGTGTCAATAAATCCGTTTTAAAAAGGTTTATGTCTTATCATAACAACTGCATCATGTTCCTTTCGCAAGACCACAAATATGTTCCGTTTTTAACAGAATTCCGTTATATGCAAGTTCCATTGTCACAGGTTTTTTCTATGTAACATTTACATTGGCACTGTAATCAATTAAACAGAATTTTCCTTTGACATACATTATGGTTAGTTGGGGCAACTGGGACATGATTTCACAATGTGACTCTGGAGCTTCTGACAATTCAGCTTCAAACAGCTAATGTTCATTTGAATTAAAGTCTGAACTTCTGTAAATGTGTTCAGTTTGGTTCCCTCTATCAGACAGAAATGCTCAATATTACATTTTAATATTTAAAAATATAAAAATATGCATATTTCATCTTTCTTTCCTCATGGGTCCAGTTGCCCCATAAAAATGGGGTAAGTAGACCAGGAGGGTCTATGTTCCACAGGCGTTTATTTTTTTTTTTCATATGGGACATCAGGTCCTGTTTGAAAAAGTGTAAACAACTTTAAAAAAAATTAAACCAGGCAGATCATGCAAATTATATGTGAATAAAGAGAGTTGTAAGAGAAACCTTCGCTGTCAATGTGTCTAAAAAAAGCACTAAAAGTGAAAAATATTAATTTGTTATACAAAAAACATAAAAATTAAGTTAGTACTTATGTACTTTAGTATAGGCAATAAGTATAAAAGTCACATGGGTATTTTAAGGGGAAAATAGCAAGGTAAATCTATGAACAAACGACTAAGTACTTAAGTACTTAATCTGTATCCATGGCTCGCATTATATAGGGAAATTTTTATTGTTCTTACCAGAACCCTTAATGAGTTGCCTTCATGATCATTTTATTTAACATATTCTAAAGAAAGGTGCGATGAAGATATTATTTTCAAAATAGTGGTAGGAACAATAAATGTTTTTTTATAGAATACGACCCGTGTATATCGTACAATTTCAGGGTTTGTCTATCTCGTTTTCAGGGGCAAGGTACTTGCATTCGTAAAATGTTGAAATAATTTAATTACACCAGTATTTACAAGAGAATCTATTTGAAAACAAGTAAAAGTATATTTTCGCGTACTTAATAAAGGTGAAATTTTCATTATAGAATTCCGATGCCAATGTGGCAATTAGGAATTAAAATTATGTGATGTCATAACGTCATCACCGTCTCTCAAGGGGTCAAGAAATTTGGTTTGATACCACCCAATATGCTTTTTTAAATTTTTATTAATTAACTAGGGGGCTCTGCCTCCTGCAAGCTACGCTCGCCAACCCCCGTTCAGACACCGCAGAATCTAAAAACACGCTAATCTGATGGGTTTTTAAAATATTAGAGAAGATTGAATTCTTCTGAAAAAAGCTGTGCAGATCACCGAACAATTTCGATTTTAGATGTTTTGTCGAAAATTTAGAGAAGTATTCGACGAATTGTTCTGTAACTTCAGATGCATAAAGAACATATTAGACTTCATATTTCTCAATGAAGTTTTAGGCAAGAGAGCAAGCAGGGAACCAACAACAAATTGAATAAATATATTAATTATTGTGATCACCCTATAAATCAAAAAGTTCGAAGTGATGTGCAGCTGTAGCAGGTGACTGTGTGTTTCCTGTACAGCATTTGTGTAAGAAAATGACGCCAATTCACGGAAATATAAAAGTTTCTTTAACCTTTAACTGATGTCACGTAACTAGTGTGAAGCGGTCTGTGAGACCGCTCCATCGAAAGATGAATAAAAGCCGCGTTTAACTCATAGGATGTTGTTTTTGCACTAAACTTTTTGTACAGGAGTGTTATAATTAAAATCCACCTATTCAAAAGTATCTGGTGTTAGTACTAAAGTTCCAAATGAAACAAAATTTCAGTAGTCTTTGTAGATAAACCGAAATTTGCAAGTTAAAGTCTGAAAATTGAAAAAAGCACCGGTCTGTGAGATCGGTAACATCAGTTAAAGCTTAAAAAATGTTCAAAAATCCCGCAAGATTTTTCGTTTATACAGAGCGTGAAAGCTTTATTTATTATTATTTTTTTTTTTTAAGAAATTTTTATCTCTCTTATGAATGTACGTGAAACTATGAATGTTACCCAAATGAACAAAAATCTTGTACAGGAACAGGACCCACATTAGTCATCTGCTACAGCTACAGACGACTACGATAAATTTATTTAATCGCTTCGGGATGATGGCTGCATATACGCTCCTTCAAAGGCGCATTCAAAATTTGGTTTTTGAACCAGTAGAAAAGAATTTTTCATTACATTAAAATAAAGATGCGAAGAATTTTTTCGAATAACAAGGTGCATTTCTATAGTCAGCAATGATATGAATAAAAATAACAGTTGAACAGATCTTTTAGGGGCTTTCTAGTTGCAGAGAACTTTACGCCCAGTGTGAGTATGAAATGTCTTGCAAAAATAAATAAGCCATTGGGAGAAAGGTAAAATGTAGCTAGAAACTACTTAAAAAGATTAAAATTTAAAAAGAAATTAGAGGAAAAGTAAATAAGTTTAAAAAATAGGGGTTTTCAAAAATACCGAAAAATATATAAATTTTTATTAAAAAGAAAATATAAGCCTACATTAAGTTAATATAAATGTTAATTTATGAAATAAAAGGATGAGTTTAGCTGTAGTTTAATAAACTACTGTGTAGTTATAAAACGAAAAATGGAAGAATTTAAAAATATAAGAAATGAATAAAAAGAGGTGTATTTGAAAAATACTGAAAAAATATAAAAATTAAGTAAAAATAAATTAAACCTGTACATAACACTAAAAGGTAGTTCATGATTAAGAGTTAAAGTGAAAGTATGACTGTAGTTATGAAACTACTGTGTAAGTGTAAAAAGAAAAATAAGGAATTTGAGGATTTAATTATATAAAAGTTCAAACGTGTTCCACAGGAAAAAAAAACATATCAGGGTTGGGCAAAAGGCTAGTCAATCAAATGAGGTGGCAAAAGAAAAAAAAAAAAAAAAAAGCACTTTTCCGAATAAGAATATTCGTAATAAATAAGTAACAGTAACTATTTTTTTTTAAAAAGTGGCGCCCAACCGAATAAAGTCCTTCCGGCCAGTGCCGGGAGGAAGAGGTAGCTTTCATATTACTTATTTTAAAAAAGCCAACTTATATTATTGAAACACACGAAGCTCAATTTAGTGGAAACCCAATATAGGAGATTCAATACTAATTTTATCAATACTAAATCATTATGAATGAGAATTTCGCGAAATTAGTCAGCTTTATCCAAGCTGCTTTTATTTAAAGTCACTTATATTTGGCTGCCAAATTCGGCGATTTCAAAGTGCATGCCATTTTAAGACAACATGGTGGATGAGGCTAACCAGTGAACTTGGTCGAGACCTTAGTAATTGCTGTGCACATGCTCACTCACATCGGAATCGGTTGATATATACGAGTGCTGTCGCAGGCAAAAAATCAGATGTTTCAAAATGTCACCCACATTAGAAATTGAAACTGCTATATCTGAGCCATTTTTTAAGATAAAGACAAACAAAAAATGCTCCTGAGTCCTTATATCAAGGTCAAATACTTAAGAAAGAAACCTTTTTAAATTTCTAATTTTTTTGCACCTCACTTTAAATATAATTTTTTTTTAATTTAATGGCCGCCATTGTGAAACAAGATGGCTGATGAAGCTGGCCAGTGAACTTGGTCGAGATATTGATGTATACTATCCACATGCCTGCTTCCATCGAAATAGGCGAATACGTGCGTTATCGCGTGACAAATACGAGATCGTTTCAAAGTGTTAGCCATGCTAGAAATTCAAAGTGCTATAATTCAACCATTTTTTAAGATATAAACAAAAGAACAAATTTTCACAAACAAAAACTGCTCCAGAATCTTTGTATCAAGGCCAAACACATAAAAAAAAACTTTTTCATTTTCCAATTTTTTAATACCACATTTAAAATTTTAAATTACATTTTTTTTTAAATGGCAACCCTTTTGAAACAAGAGGGCGAATGAAGCTGGCCAACGAACTCGGTCGAGACATTGGTATGTACTATGTACACACCAAGGTACATCCAAATCGGTTGATAAATTTGTCTGTTATCACGTGACAAAAATCAGGTCGTTTTAAAATGACAGCCACAATAGAAATTCAAAATGCTATAACTCAGCCATTTTTTTAGATATAGACGAAACAAAACCTGTTCCGGAATCTTTGTATTAAGGTCAAACATATAAAAAAAAAATCTTTTTCATTTTCCAATTTTTTGGTATCTCATTTTAAATTTTAAATTTTTAAATTTTTTTAAATGGCCGCCATTTTGAAACAAGATGGCGGATGAAGCTGGCCAACGAACTCGGTCGAGATATTTGTATGTACTATGTACACACCAAGGTACATCCAAATCGGTTCATAAATATGTCTGTTATCACGTGACAAAAATCAGGACGTTTCAAAATGTCAGCCATGCTAGAAATTAAAAATGCTATAACTCAGCCATTTTTTAAGATATAGACGAAACAAAAACTGCTCCCGAATCTTTTTATCAAGGTTAAACACATAAGAAAAAAAATATTTTTTCAATTTTGAATTTTTTGGTACCACATTTCAAATTTAAATTTTTCTTAAAAATTTAAATGGCCGCCATTTTTAAACAAGATATCGGATGAAGCTGGCCAACGAACTCGGTCGAGACATTGGTATGTACTATGTATAAACGAAGTTACATCCAAATCGGTTCATAAATACGCCTTTTATCGTGTGACAAAATTCAGGAAGTTTCAAAATGTCAGCCACGCTAGAAATTCAAAATACTATAACTCAGCCATTTTTTAAGATATAGACGAAACAAAAACTGCTCCGGAGTCTTTGTATAAAGGTCAAATACATAAGAAAAAAATATTTTTCCATTTTCAATTTTTTGGTACCACATTTCAAATTTAAAATTTTTTTAAAAATTTTAAATGGCCGCCATTTTGAAACAAAATGGCGGATGAAGCTGGCCAACGAACTCGGTCGAGATATTGGTATGTACTATGTACACACCGAATTACATCCAAATCGGTTCATAAATACGAGAGTTACAGTGTGACATAGGTCATATATATATATATATATATATATATATATATATATATATATATATATATATATCAATTTTGAACGGAGGGTGGTTTCGGGGTCTGGGGGTCATGATCGATGAAAATATATCAAAATTTTTTGAATTCGCTTTCCTCCGAACGGCTGCAATAGGTAGCTTTTTGTAATGAAAGCTACCTAAAAACTCACGCATGGGACGTTGGTCGATGGGACGATTAGAATTTGTTTTATTATTGTTCAATTGGTTTTTGCCTACTAAACTGCCCTCGTTACTAAGTTGTCGTTGAAATATATAATGTCAATCATTTTCTTTACATTCCAGAAGTTCCAGAAGACTTTGTCAAGTATTTCTCTAGATGAAGATCAAAAAGTTTTTAATCGAATGTTTACGGAGGCTTTCGATCCGATAGTGTATTTAATTAATTGCCGAAACGTCAGTGAAGGCTTACTGTGGAGACACGAAAAGTTTTGATTTCCGGATGTCTGTCTGTCTGTCTGTCTGTCTGTCCGTCTGTTCCGCGATAACTGCCGCAAAAAGCACCCGATCAGCTTGAAATTAATTGGGCATATTTGTGAGATACCCGGACGTAGCTGTATAGTGTTTGGTTAAATTTGGTTCATTCGTTCGGAAAATATGGAATATTTTATTTTTCTTTATAATGCTTTTCTACGGCAAGTCAGACGATTTTCAAATTTCGATTTGTTGAAAGAAAATGGCACGTTTGATTAATATATTTAAATGTCAAATTATGGATACTAAAATTCCAAATAAAGGTTTTAAATTATTCCTATTATATTGAAGTTTTATCAATATATCTATAAGATTTTTTTATTTACGTGTATAATGTTTTGAGGACATTTATACATGTATTCCAATAATATAAAGAATTTTTAAATTAATTTTCTTGTTTTACATGATACATATTTCTTTTTTTTTTCCTTTTCTTCGTTGCCTAGCGACTGTTATTAGTAGCCTATCATTGCGTCAAATATGAATGAAGTTAGTAAATTACGTTAATTTTGTTGCAGGTACTATTAAAAGGCTATCACAAAAAATATTTTATCGCGCCAAATCGATGCAATTTATGCAATTAACAGTGGGCACGATAATGAATTATTTTCCAGTAGATTTATAGATCTCCAGATATGCCTATTTTGGGGGGCTTTTAATATGTTATTGCTATCGCATTGATTAGGATGTTTAAACTAATGTTTAACCATGCTATAAGTGAAAAAAAAGTACAGTTAAAGGCATGTAAATCCTTTTTAACACTTTCCAACATGGATGAAAAGTATTTATGACTTCAGTTTTTCTATCTGTCGCCTGCCGTGTTTCTCTACGTGCTCTAACTCGCGTAAATATAGTCGGGATTACATGTAATTGATATACATTATTGAGGTTTGCCAAAGTATGTTTGGTATTAAAAATGAAGAGTGTAGCATTCATAGCTTAATTACAGGGGCACTCAAAACTATTCCGTTACATTATAGTCTGTGGGAAAAATCGTCTGCGGTGTATTTTAATAATGTTACACAATTTTAAACGTAATGAAATTTATATACTTTATTAAGGTGCACTAGAACCTGGTTACTATAAAATATGTTATGTGTAGCACTTACAGCATGCGTACAGGTAACTCAAAAGTATTCATAATATTACAATCTTTGAAGAAAATCCTTTTGTGGCGTTTTTTAATGATGTTACTCTGTTACAAAATAATAAAATTGATATGTATTTTTGAAACATTTTTGTAGTATATGGGGTGCAAAGCATATGTTTTTTTCAGGGTCACACAAAAGTGGTCGATTAAAATGTGGTCTACGGGGGAAAAAAACTCTTCACAGCTTATTTTAACACATTAGCGACGGGAAACGAAAATTCTCGTTTTTATTCAGAATACATCATTGGCTAAGGGAGTGACTTCTACCTTACAGAAAAGACATTTATATTGTGTTGTCCATATTTTTTATAGATTGTAAGACATTATATATTACATCCGTACATTGAAAGATATTTACTGCTGCATAAACATGAAAAACATATCTCAGAAACCAAATTCCGAGACACTTTCAGAAGAGGGAGGAGCTTCTACTGTTTTTAAACCCAGATTTAATTAAATTGCCTGTCGTCAGTGTGTTAATTGTGTTGCACTAATTCAAACATTATGAAATTAAATTACATTACTGTGATTGACTACAAGAAGCTTGAATATGATTTGTATCGTATTTATCGTTCATTTATAGGGTCACATAAAATATTTCGGATACAGTTCTGGTCTATTAGGGATGATTGCTGAAGAGCATTTTCGATTATGGTGTGCGTTTTAACGTTAAGTAAATATGTGCTTAATAAGTAGTGCTTAAATATTGTATAGACCATGTACAGGGATACACAAATGAATTCGTAAGTATAAATGAAAATGAGCGCGAATTGCTTCAGTGTTTTTTTTTTTTTTTTTTTTTTTTTGAGTTATGTATTTCCCAGCCCAAATACATTTAGTATACTAACAAATGTTTGCAGAATTTAAATAGAACCATATACAGGACTCCTCAGAAACTGGATATATGGTGCACACTATGCATACTAATCCCCGGAAATGTGATATGAGCAGTTTTAAGAGGGTTTTTTGTCTGCATTAAATTTAAATGTTATAGACGACGCGTAAAAATCTTCACGTAATATACAGGGCTGTAGAAAAGAATTCATGTACGTTTCCGTCTATTGGTAGAATTTACTAAAGGACATTAACACAATTAATTGATAATTACAAATGTAAATTAAATTACACTACGAAGGGATTCAGGGGGGCTCTGCCCCCCTGAAGAAATCTACTTTATTATCTAAAAATTACCAGAATAAGTAGCTCATGAGATTTTCAGAATACCATTACATAACAAGGGGTTTAATTTAACGCTTCTAATGTCAGAAACCTTCGAAATATTTTTTCGTTTTATAAATGTTTATGTAATTTCAAAACTTTAAATTTCGTTTTTTGTAGAAAGATTAATATTACTCAAAGGATGCTAAACACAATGAATTGTAGAGCTGACGTTGAGGCTCCTGATCTGCAGATTTACTAGTTATAGAGATAGTCAGACGATAAGTAGTCGCAGAGATATTCGTTCTGTGATTATAAAAAAACAAAACAAAAAAAACTGAAAAGTAATTTTACTTACTTTTAAAGAATTAAATTATCTAAATATTGAAAAGTAAATAAAAAGATAAAAATGGCATATTAAACGGCCTTAATGAATGATCAAAGTTTAAAAAGGAAGATAATTCTTGCGATAGGAACGTACTTGAAACAAAGGAAGATAAAAAATTAAATTTTTAATTAATTGAAATAATACTTGAATGAATTATGAGTTAATTTTGAAAATAATTTCAATATTCTTGAATTAATATGAAATTTAAATGTTTAAAAATTATCTTAGAAACGTACTTCAAAGAAAGCAAGATAAAATTTTTTTATTTTTTAATGAGTTAGTCAGATATTATTTTTTCTTCACATGCAGAAGTTATTATTATCCGTAACAGAAGTTAAAAACTTAATTTTTTTTTCTTTAGAGTGAAAAAGATTGAAAATAAAAAATAATTTTACTTTTTTAAAATAGTAAAATATATGTATGTACGTACTAAAAAAAAATTAAATAAATATATTAAGATGGTTTTTATCGCTATTGTAATCAGTTAGCCAGAAAATTTTCTTTGAGATATTAAAGTAATTAACCCGGATATATTTATTTGCTCTGGATCATTAAAAAAAAAAAAAACGGAATTTCTTTTTTATCTACAGTAGAACCTCTTTTATACGAAACACTTTTAACCGAAAATCTCGGTTAACCGAAATCCATTTTTAAAGCTTTTTTCTTTATATACTATCACATTCTTTGTGTGCAAATCCATTTTAAGAGTTTTTTTTTTTTTTTAAACTTACTATTATATTCCTTGTGTGCAAGCGGTCCTTTTCGAACTACGATTACAAATAAATATTTTCGATCCTCTTTCTTAGAGTTTGAATTTAACTTGAGCTCCAGTAAGCTGAGGAGTGGAACTAAGCAAACAAACAAATTAACAATTCTGAAGCATCTGAATGTTTTGCAAAAGGTTTGGCATGGCTGGAGCAGCAGAAAGACGGTGATACTGGTGGAACTAATAATATTAAAAAACTCTTTTGATAGAGTTTCAAAGCAAAGGCAATCGAAACTGAGACAAACGAAACATTTTTTCAAGCCCTTGTGATATATGTAACAAAATTAAAATTCAGGTAATTTATTCTTGTTTCTACTTTGCTGTTGCTTTATTTTTATTAAGCACTTGTTACCATAATAAGAAATATTGCATATATTTCTCGTTAATCTTAAAATTGAAGCATTCTCGATTATCCGAAAATTTCGATTTTCCGAAAGATGGTCGGTCTCAATTATTCGGATAATCGAGGTTCTACTGTATTTTTAAAAAATAAATAAATTATCGATATATTTCAATAAATAGATAGTAAAAAATCGCAAATTAAACGTATATAACACTAAACATTAAGCATGAGGGCAGAGGCGGATCCCAGCCCTCCATTTGAAGAGGGATCATGTGGCTTTTGGGGGAAGAGTCATATGTCTTCATTAGCAATTTTTATATCTGACATCCAAACTGGTTTTTTTACATATAGCGAAAATCATTTACTTTTGTAATGCATGAAATTTGAAAGTACAGTTGAACCTCGATTATCCGAAGTAATTGGTACCGACCATCTTTCGGAAAATCGAAATTTTCGGATAATCGAGAATGCTTCAATTTTAAGATTAAAGAGAAATATATGCAATATTTCTTATTATGGTAATTAGTGCTTAATAAAAATAAAGCAATAGCAAAATAGAAAAAATAATACATTACCTGAATTTTAATCTTGAAATTAAGTACCTCTTACATAGATCACAAGGGTTTGAAAAAATGTTTTCATTCTCGCAGTTTCGATTGACTTTGCTTTAGAGCTCCATCAAGGATTTTTTTAATATTATTAGATCACCAGTATTACAGTCTTTTTGCTGTTCCAGACATACCAATCCTTTCGCAATACATTAAAAAGCTTCAGAATTGCTAATTTGTTCGTTTTCTTCGCTCCACTCCGCAACTTACGGAAGCTCAAGTTAAATTCAAAGGAACTCTAAAAAAGGGGATCGAAGATATTTATATGTACTCGTAGTTCGAAAAGGAGCGCTTGCACACAAGAAATATAATAATAATAATAATAATAATAATAATAATAAAACTGTAAAAAATGATTTTGGTTAACCGAGAGATTCGGTTAAAATAGTTTCGGATAAAAGAGGTTCTACTGTATATTCATAAATGTATAAATTTTGCAGGTACCAAAAAATCAGAGGCCTATTTTTTTAATAAAAACAAAAAATGTTACAGTAAGTATTCTCAAAGTTCGCATTTTAAGCCTGTTTTGGGGCACGACAGTCCTAGAAATATCGTCTTGAGGAAGCAATTGAAAACAAATAAAAATGTACTTTATTTTTAGAAAAATGAAAAACGTTGTTCGATTCCTTGATGCTTAAACAATAATCCCTGCCATTTTCATGTATTTCTGTAAAAAAAAAAAAAAAAAAAAAAAAAAAAAAAAAAAAAACTCCGTGGAAGTATCAGAAAAATTACCATTTTTAAGTGAAAAAGAAAGAGAAATTGGCAAAACTTTTAATACATATTTATATTTAAAAATGCATTGTTCTATAGCAGGATTGGCGAACCTTTTTATAGCCGCGTGCCAATTTTTTTTCCAAAAATATTTTACATGACCTTGACGTGACAAATAATAAACAAATTTATCGGATTAAAAATCATGAATAAACTGCTTTGTATTTGGTGTATTATTTTACTCATTTGCGAAAACAATGGTTTTCCGGACATAGATGGAAAAATTATTAAAAGGAAAGACGCCAGTTTCTTTAAATCGTTTTGAAACTAATCTCTAAGTTGCCATAATTTTAAAATTAGTACTTTTACTAATGCGGTAATTTACGGTATTTTAAATAGCTGCAATTACAATTCTGCATTTTCTAATTAATCCAGTTTTGACAAGATGAAAATATACATCTAAGTTTGTATATTTTGTGCAATATCACTATCTATTAATTTAGAGCAACACCGTGCCCAAATTATTCTTTCGCGTGCCACCTTTGGCACGCGTTCCATAGGTTCGCCGTCCCTGTTCTATAGAAATATGCTTCATTTAGTGGGGTTGGGCATAACCCTACGACCTCCTCCTTGGAACCGCGCTTGTATGAGGGCAATATTTTATCTTAGAAAGGTACTTGAAAGAAAGGTACATTAAAAAGATATTGGATTATAAAAAGTTGATGCAGTAATTATTTTTGTGCCATATAGGAGTATCCCGGTTACATTTCTTCGAAATGATAAAAAATGACAATATTATTATGTAGTATATAATATATATATATATATTTATTTAATGTAATAAAGTTTTCATTGCATAGTAACTTTTACGGAATACCAAATATATATTTCGTTAAACATTTTTTGACCAAATATTCGGTTATTTTCCGAATATTTAAATTTCAATCTAAATATATTATATTAGTTTTCATATGCAAAACTATTAATTATTATAGCTGTTTATTGCATAAAAAAACACAAATTCAATTACAAAAATGTCATCATAAACTGAATAATTATAACAGAATAATGATAGAATAATTATTAAAAAGTAGAATAAAAACATTTACAGATAAATTTTGCATTCTAGGTTAAAATACAAAAATGTATATTACCCAATTGCGGCATTTGAAAAATATTTTAACTTTTTTAAAGTACTTTTACAAGTAAAACACTATTGTTAGATGCAGGAAATGTCCATGAAAAAAAATGCAACAGAAACAGAATAGGAGAAGACGGGGTATAATGAAAAAAATTTGTACAATGAAACATTACTTGTAAAATCAATCAAATTTGTCATACAGAGTTGCAGTTTATATATATGTTATACAACTATATGTTCCAATTACTGATGTGATTTGGATACATTCACACTTCTACAACAGTAGCAATAGAAGATTATTGCTTTTGCACCATTGAAAGTAACTTTCTTTACTAAAAGTAATTTTGTTTCTTTTTCCTTGTTTTTATATGTAATAATTATTTTTTCTATACATTGTTATCTTTGGGTTGTTGTCTTCATACCTCCAAAACCAACCTAAACAAAATAAATATTAGAAGTTTGAAAATAAATTTTTATTTAGTAACCTCAGTGCGGGGTACAATGAAACACTTGCAGACGGGGTACAATGAAACATGTTTTATTACAGTAATAAAAATAGTAAATAAAATATATTAGAAGTAAGAGTAGGAAAACAGAAAAAAAAAGAGTTTTGTTCTAACCAGGTCAGTAAAAAATGCTCTTGTTAAGCAATTAAAAAATAGAAAGAGAAAAAAAGCTAAGAAGGGATTGTTTTGAAAATAAACTCTGCCTGCTACAGACTCTGATGATGATCCAGATTTTTTTTCCATTCCCAGCTGGTCATCGAGGTACTAAGAATGAGATATACCCACACAACATGTATGGTACAAGCAGTATCCATACAAATGGAAACATAAGGAAATATATACCGTTGGAGAAATCATACATAAATGAAATCAAATGTGAAGTACTTGATATAAAAAAACTCCAACCAAGTTTTAATTTTTTTGTTTTTTAGAAACTTACATAAAAAAAAAAACTCAATTGTGTTGAAACTACCATACCATATTCCTTCAGGAGCAACTGAAATATAAGCAGAAATGCTAATTTTTGAAACTGACTTGAGCCAATTTAATATAAAATGAAAGGTATTTCTTAAACTAATAGAATTTTCTTATTTTTCATCTTAGACTATAATCTTCTTATCAAGTTTCTTATTAATCAAGTTTTGTTTCTGTATTTATCTCATTTTTCATAAAATAAACTATACTGGGTGAAAATTGTTTCCATCATTTAGAGTGTTTCATTGTATCCCAGTATGTGTTTCATTGTACCCCAGCATACGGGGTACAATGAAACACTGTAAGACATTTATTTTTTGTTATTTTTCAAGCATAAAGATCTTGTTTAGAACCTAATAAAAAATTATTTAGATGGGGAAAATACAAGGTTAAAAATATGCATTAATTATATTTTTGTGCATGCAAAATTGTGGATAGGAAAAAATAATTAGTAAATTTTGTTTCATTGTACCCCGTCTTCCCCTACAGCCAGAAAATGCAGAAAGAGTTTGTTTATGCATCACATTTTACCATTATTGAAAAATTTAAGTATAACAATTGATTTTCTTCTTATTATTATTTCATATCCTTGATTGATTTTGTATTTTATTCGTATTTTGCATTGACTTTTGTTTGTATTTCATTCAGTCGATATGCTATCACAGTTTACCTTTTATTTTTATTCCCTTAATTAAACTAAAATGTTTCTTAAAACAATGTAAGAGTCACTAGTTTTAGTTTTGATAAGTAGTGTTGAATATTAAACACAATGAAACTTCTATATTAGGAAACCTTAACTACATAATTAATTTTAAAAAAGATTACTTTGAAACATATTATTTAATTATAGTCAATACAATTTAGGTTAGAAATTAATGTCAAGAAATTTTATTAGTTTGGTATCTATTTATAGGTACACATTTTTTTTTTTTAACTTAATAATATTATAAATCAATCTTTTCTTTTGTTCACTCTAATTTTACACAATTAATTAAGATTTTTTTTTTTTACCAAATTTTAATGCTTTAATTTAAATTTACTTTTAACATCACTAATCGGTGTCCCCAGCCAAATAGGCCGCATATCGAATAGTAACTAAATACTCGGTGCAAAACTAATAACAAAGTATAAAAGTAATTAAAAAAAAATAATAGGAATATTAAAATGTGGTCCATTAAGTAAGGGGTCTTCCACAAATGATGTCACGCTTGAAGGGAGGAGGGGGGTTCGTGAAATTGTGACAGTTTGTGACAAGGGGGTGGGAGGGGGTAAGAAGAAATGTGACATCACACATTTTGGTTAAAATAAAAGCATTAAAAATCAGCAGATTAAATTTTGAAGTTATTTTGAAATTAAAGCATTTTGTGTTTATAAAGTAGATTTAAAGCCAATTATATTAAATTTCATTTCAAATTCCAAAATACGACTGTTTTCAACTGCTCTTTCATATTAATATTTTATTACTATTCTATATTAATTATGTTTTTGTTATAAACCTTAACCTTATTTCATACAAAATAAGTACATGAATCATTTTTATTGTCATGGTCACAAATTCCGTTAAAATACATAGTTTAAGTTTTAAAATAAAGTTTGAAATATGATCTATAACGTAGTGCTTTGTTTCTGAACTGCAAGTATATGTTTATGTATGACATGTGACAAAGGGAGGGGGAGGGGGTATGGTGAAGTGTGACATTTAGTGACAAAGAGGGGGGGGGGGTCAAAAATATTGAAAAAAAGTGTGACATCGTTTATGGACCGCCCCTAATGAAATAATTTAAAATAATTAACTAAAAGTTAAAGAAGAGGAAACTGCATATCTTATAAATGCACTTGAACGAAAGAAGGTATAAAAGCAATAAAATTGTAATAAGTGGTCTGTAATTTTTTCCTCTAACATACAGAAATTATTAGTGTGAGTAATTAGTTTTATTAAAAAATTTATTATTCTGTAAACATATTAACCTTAGTTATATGTTTACATATATGCTTTATCTATTTAGATACACCTTATCTGATACACACGTTGTAGAAAATTTAGTCAAATACTCACCATACTTTAAACCCTTTCCAGAGCGGAGTAATTATGTTTGTAAAACGATGAAATGATGGACTTACACCAGAATTTACAAACGAATTTAGCAGAAGGAAAAAATTTGTTTACTTTCAAGTATTTTGAAAATTACGTATCATTTTTTTGTAGACAACGCCCGCTAAAGTGTTAAAAAGAAATAAAAATGCCCATTATGTTATACATTTGTTCTTTAATCTTGCATTTTATCTTATGTGTATTTTATATTATGTTTCTTAATAAAGTTAAGTAAAAACTAAAAGTTTTTTTTTTTTTTTTTTTTTTTCAAAAAGTAGTTCATTCTTTTATGGATTTTAAGATAATTTTTAAATATAATAAATGCATGAATGAATACATTAAACGTTTTTATTAGAAGAAATAGCCTATGTTTATTTAGCTTACATATTTTTATACGAAAACATAGGGGCAAACAAGATAGGTTCCATATAAAAATATACTCCTTCAAAATAGTGGGCTTGGGTTTAAATGTGCTTCAACAGAGTAAAAAATATCAAATTTTAAAAATTCAAAAATTCCCCTTTTTTCATAAAAAAAAATTAAACAAATATCAAAATATTTTATTTAGCGTGTCAATTTTCACAGTGCTAGAAAATATGCTTTAGCTTATTTGGCAATTTCTTATATTTTAATCGGCATATTAGGAGAAATAGCCTATGTTTATTTAGTTTATATATTTGTATACGAAAACATATGGGCATACGTATATTTAAGATAGGTCCCTATTTAAAATATGCTCTTTGAAAAGAGTGTGCTTGTATTTCAATATGTTTCAACATAGTAAAATATCAAATTCACATTTTAAAAATTAAAGAAATCCCCTTTTAATCCCCTTTTTCATCAAAATAATTTAAAAAATATCGAAACATTTCCTTTTACGGTGACAATTTTCATTGTGCTAGGATATATGCTTTAGCTTATTTGGCAATTTCTTATATTTTAATTGACATATTAGGAGAAACAGCTTATGTTTATTTATTTTTATACAAAAACATATGGGCAGATATGGGGCATTCTCACAATCTTTTGACTTTTGGGGTAAAAAATCTGACAAAATTAAACTTGCTAAAATAACATTTTAATCTGATAGACGAATGCCTTAATGATTCAAAATAAAGAAAAAATGGTCAGCAGCGAAAATATTTTTTAAACTGAGGTTTAAGTTAAACTTGCGAGTTTAATTTTTCTTACCATTTTACCCCTATAACTTTTTATTTTCTTCTAAATTTTTACTTATAATGAATTTGCATAGTACCCACAGGACATTCAAATAAGAAATAATAACAATGTAGTACTTTTAATACAGAATTTTTGTATAACATTGTCTTAAAGAGGTGTTAAAGAAGGGACGGTAAGGTTTACCACCTATTTTTAGGAAAATCATGTTATGACCAAGTGATAGTCACAATGTTCATTGATTTTTAGAAACAGTTGTTAACATTGGATTAAATTATTATTATTTTTTATTTACCTCGAAAAGTGCAGGAATAAACCTTGGGGACGGTGAGACTACCAATAAAGCCACGATGCTTGAAAATGATTTTTAAATGCTGATTTAAATTCTGCAGTAAATTCCCTGCCAAAGAATTTTAGACATTATTTCTCTAGCATACTTCTGCATGAGAAAAAACTCGAAAAAAATTCTGTGGCTACATCTGAAATGATTTTCTGTATAATTTTAGAGGAGGAATGGTAAGGAATCTAAAACCCAGGGACAGAGTTTAAAAAATATTAATATCCCTAAAAATGTGTGCAGGTTAATTTTTAGCAACATATTTATATAAAACAATAGCCCCTGTTTCGAAAAAAAATTACATCGATTTCTTTTTACTGAAACAATTTTATCCATACAGCTCCAAACCTAAAAATCAGCATCAGGGACACGGGACGGTATTGGAGCTTTCCAGGTGTTTGGACCCCCAACATCGTCCAAAACTTATTTATCTCGTTAATATTGTTGTGCAATCATGCAATGGGATGTTCTCCAATATATGAAATTAAAAAAAAAACACAAAAAAGTGTATTAAAATAAAAATTATTATTCAGGGACATGAAAGTCAAAAGATTTTGAGAATGCCCCATATGTATTTAAGATAGGTACAATATAAAAATATGCTCTTTTAAAAGAGTGTGTTTGGGTCTAAATATGTTTTAACACAGTAAAATATCAAATTCACATTTCAAAAAATTTTAAATTCCCCATTTTGCATAAAAATAACTTAAACAAATATCAAAATATTTTCATTAATGGTGTCAATTTTCACAGTGCTAGAAAATATGCTTTAGCTTGTTTGTCAATTTCTTATATTTTAATTCACATGTAATTTATAAACTTATAGGTAAGGATAAGTCAAAACTAAAAAGTTCTAAAAAATTTGCATTATTTCTTTCTATAAAATATGTTTATTCTTGAAATGAATTCAAGTAAAAACCACATGTGTTCTTTCAATTTTTATGTATATAATATGTTTAATGAAAAGTTTAAGCTAAGATATATGAGTACAAAATAATATTTTTAGTAAAAAGAAACAAATTTAATTTTTGAAAAAAAAAGCTACAATGAACGTAAAAAGGGATATAAAAGGGAATATGTATTAGAAAAATAAAACTTTGTTAAAATCACCATAAAATACAAAATAATACACAGGACGCGTTTCGGTCTGGATATTTTAACAGCCCTTCATCAGCGAAAGTAAACAAGTGTCCCAAAGCGGACAAGGTTATCAAAAAAAGTGAAATAAATAAATAAAAACCATTTTATTTTATTTTATTTTATCGGGATTTTACAAAGTTTTATTTTTCTAATTGTGATTTATCACCAGTTTTTCGGTGCTGTTTCAAAAAGGGAATATGTTCTGTACCAAAAATGTGTAGATATAAATAAAATCATGAAGACCTTTTCCTAAAATATAGACATATATTTTCCCCGTCTTCTCCAGAAAAAGTTTTACATAATTATTTATATTATAATGCATTTTTTCAAACAGCCGACGAGTATGAAATGCACGAGTACTCGTTAACCCTTCGGTGCGCAGCTTTGCATATATGCAAACAACAGCGTTTTTGAATTTAATAGATTTTTTTTATTCGTATATACCTGCTTCACACCAGAAAATTAAAATAGCAATATTTGGTTTAATTAATAACAGACTTTCCGTATTTAAATAAAGCGATATTAACCATTGTAACTTTCAGATTCTCTGGACTACATAATTTCTAGAACGCAATCTACCATGGGAATTAAAGGGTTAAAAGAAAGTAATCAAAAGCAATACTTTATGTAGGGTACTTACTGAAATAATTAAAAATAAAATATTCCGTAATGTAGGTACAAATAAAGGTTTTTTTTTTTTTAAATCAAAATCACTGCAATAAAAAATATCAAATAGTAATTAAAAGTATTCACTCTAGAATACAATTTTTAAATGTTTTAAAAATGTGTTATACATTACATTGTAATGCAGTTTTCAAAAATCCAACACTTTTCATAATGCACAGAAGAAAGTTTTATTTCGTGAACAATTTAGTGAAATAAAATTATGATTAAATACAAAATAAGTGTGTTCATTTAAGAAAATGTTTTTAAAATATATACAAATAGTATAACTACAGTAAAATAATTATATTTCACACAAAAACTGCTTAATTGGAATTATTTCTTATATATGTAATGCTTTATTCCTTATTTATTTTGCGCCATTCCAAAAATAATTTCAAAATTTTAAACTTTCCATTTAATACTTTCTGGTAGAAAAAATAATAATTTAGATTTCCATTTCAAATATTTATTTTGATTTTTTAAAAATACTATAAGTAAACAGATTTAATTCAAAACTGACAATTCAACTGTTCAAGAAAATGTTTTAAAAATATATATAAATATAGTAACTACAGTAAAATAATTGCATCCTAATAATTATATTTCACACAAAAACTGCTAAATTGGAATTATTTTTTATATATGTAGTGTTTTATTCTTCGTTTATTTTGTGCCATTCGAAAAATAATTTCCAAACTTTAAATTTTACATTTAATATTTTCTTATATAAAAATAATCATTAACATTTTAATTTCAAATATTTGTTTCGATTTTTTGAAATACTATAAATAAACAGATTACATTCTAAACTGACAATTCAAATGTTCAAGAAAATGTTTTAAAAATTACAAATAATAACTACAGTAAAATAATTACATCCTAATAATTATATTTCATACAAAAACTTCTAAATCGGAATTATTTTTTATTTGTGTAATGTTTTATTATTTGTTTATTTTGTGCCATTTGAAAAATAATTTCAAAATTTTAAACTTTACATTTAATATTTTCTTATATAAAAATAATCATTTAGATTTCAATTTCAAATATTTGTTTTAATTTTTTTTTAATGCTATAAATAAACAGATTTAAATCAAAACTGACAATTCTCATTATAAACGTTTTTTTTTTTTTTTTTTTTTTTTTAATATGAACAAAATAGAATAGAAAATACTTACAACACACCCAGCAAACTGAAGGCATACAACTCCATGTTTGTAAACAACTTGTTGATCACTCCTGTCTGATTCACCACGCGGTTAGAGCAAACACAAACAAAACTTATACAAATTGGAAGTTGCAAGAAATAGACTTTCAATTATGTTATTACGGTTCATTTATTGCAAAATGGTAATTAGCACCTATTTTATCAGCTTAAGTTTGAATTAATAAATCCAAAATTAACGGTTTTTTAAATTTTTCTGGTATGTACCGTTATCTTAAAAAATATATTTGATCAAACTTAATATAAATATAGAATATTTAAATAAGTAACATGTTTTTAAAAAATCGGAAGGGCAAATTTTATAAATATAAACCTCTATTATTTATTTGGATATCTGTTATAAACAATATTTCAGTTTTAAGTCACACAGACGCACGCTTTGCTGCTTGTAGCGGCGACTTAAAATCGCCACTCCCATTTCATTTGTTTTTTTACTGAGCGACAGGTTTCTACGGGGAAGTCAAACGATTGGTTGCCAACCTGTGCAGTATTCGAAGAATGCCACAGAATGAGGCTTATGAAGTGGTTTTACTTCTGGCGACAGGTTCAGCTCCAATGCATCATCAGATTACACAATCGTATAATCGTAATGATTCTTCTAAAATGTTTATTTTTGCCCTACCATAAAAATGGGATTAGCGTAAATGATTACATACGCATGCATTAGGAATAACTATCTTATTTAATATTTATAAGCATATTATTTTATTTTTGTGTTTCTGGATAAACGGATAAATGTATTGCATTAACTGATTGTTTTGTACTTCAATCAATAAATTGAATAATTAAAACTTTTATTTCCCCAGGCAACATAAACGCAGATGTTGTTAATTACATTTTAAAGTAAACTATGAATAATTGCTGTTAAAATAATCCTTAAATTAAATTAAATAGTTATTTATAATTTAATTAATGTTTATGAATAGTAAAAAACAACAAAATAAAAAGTATGCATCCAACATAGATTATGAAACACTTTCTATCACTAACAGCATACACAATATTATTGGGAAATTTCATTTGTTTCATACAGTATAATGAAATGAGGTATCTAAATTAGCAATTTTAAATAAAATGCGCCGCAAACGATTTTAGACTATAATGTAAAGGAACTATTTTGTGTGTTCCTGTAAATAAACTATAAATGCTGCACACTTCATTTTCAACAGCGAACATTATATAGTGAATTTCATTAACATATAAAAATTACATGTCAGTCAGAGTATATTTACGCGAGTTAAAGCACGGGCAGACAGACAGACAAACCGAATTCACAAGAACGTTTCAGCTGTGTTTGAAAGTGTAAAAAATAGCTCAAACAATTAATTTTATACTTTTGCAAAGTATTAAGTTTGTAAGAAAATGATACATCAATTTCTCCGCATTCATTTTTATTCGTCACTTATTACACATTTCTTTTCAGTTTTTTTTAATTGTGTGATTAATAAAAATATCTCAAGTACATCATGATTAATAATTAAAACATTAATTACATTTTTTAAAATACATTGACCCATTATTTTAAAATAACATTAATTACATTATTGTAATATTATTAATTACATTAAAACATTAATTTAAATTAGTAATAATTACATTATTGTGATAATATTATTTACATTATTTAAAAGCGAGCTCGAGAAAGAGGGGGAGAGGAATAGGATCTATGCATACACAACATGTATAAGAGAAGATCTGGAAAATAGATATAAAGATCCTTAATGAGTGAATAGTAAAAAAGTTTTTAACATTTCAGAGCTATTTCTGGGGATATGCTTTTTTTTCTCACTCTTTAAAACACTTTCCGACGTAGTTGAAACGCATTTATGACATCGGTTTGTCTGTCCGTCTGTACATCTGGCAGTCTGTACGAGCTCTAGCTCTCGTAAATAAGCTCGGATTACAGTGAATTTTTTTTATGTTATTGGCGTTTACTATAGCACTATCGCTATTCAAAATGAAGTATGTAATATTTATAGTTCATTTAAAGAAACGGTCAAAAATATTCCGTTACATTACGGTCAATGGGGAAAAAATTATTTAAAGTTCCTTTTAATGTCGTTAAACATTTGAAAAATAATGAAATCGATATGAATCAGTCAAGTGCTGTAAAATATGCATTCTATAGAATATAAGGTGCAAAGCATTTATTATTCATTTACAGGGTCACACAAAAGAGTTCCGTTACATAATGATCTACGGGGGAAAATGTTTGCAGCGTATTTTAGTTCTGTTACACTATTTTAAATATCATGAAATTGATATACATTACTACTTAAAAGATTACTTGTTGTATAACATGATGCGCATGGTATTTATCGCTCACATACAGGGACATACAAAAGATTCGAATACAGTACAATATCTGAAATACTATCTAACACTGATAATTGCTGGAAGGGCAATTTAATTTATGCTATGCGTGTTTAAGGTAAACTAAACTTTTGCATACTATGTGATGTGTATAAATTCTATTGATCATATACAGCACTACACAAAAGTATTCGTAAGTATTGCAAAATATCAGCGTAAATGGCCTCTTTTAATTGAATTATGCACTTTCAAGTTAAACTATATTTAGTATATTAAAAGATGTTTAAATAATAAATATAAAATCATATACAAGGCCACGCAAAGAACTGGATACATGACCTCCTATGGATGATAATGTCTGAAAGTGTGATTTCAGTAGTTTTAACCATGTTTTGCTTGAATTAAATTTTAGCTTAATATGTGGCGCATATAAAACTCTGTTAGTTATATACAAGGATGTACTAAATAATTAAAGTATGTTTCCGTATATTGGTAGAAATTACTAAAGGTGAATTTTCAACATATTATCCATTTTTTACTAAACTAACTTTTAACATTCTATGTAGAATATATAAAAATCTGTAGATTAAATTCATGGCTGATGAAAAGATTTATAGTATTTTTCCGGCTATGAACGGTAATTACTGAAATCTGGTTTCTAAATGTGTTATGTGTTTTCTAAAATGTTTGCTTAGATTTTCTTTTAACCTTATTAAACAGCAAAGTTAAAGAATTCTGAAAGTGTTGGAATATGCTTCATAATCTATGCTTAACGCATGGCTTTTCTTTCTTGTTTAAAACCTACATTAGCATAAAGAGATGGATGCGTAAAAAATGTGATACATAAAACATATACCAGTATATGAAAGAACTTAATATATATTTTTTTTCTTTTAGTTTTCCCTTTCGCATATTTTTTTAATACACAGTTAGGTTAACTTATTCGAGGAAAAAGTTACTTTATTGATAATTTTATTAACATTGACTTGTCACTAATTTAGCACATTGGAACATGTGCACTGCATTGGCACAATTTTGCGCACTGGCATCTACGAGAATTTTGTAGAAGTAATCTTTGATGTATTTAAACTAGTTGTCATTAAATATACCGAAAATTATCATTGTAATATTCTGGTAGCTATTTTAAATTAATAAAATAAGCTAAATCAGCAATACTGTCGGTCAACAATGTGTTGCTAAACATTTAGAACGGGAATTTTGTTGAATACACTTGGTGAGCTTATCAAGCTCAAATTTCTATATAATGGTAGGGACGAATATTATATATTATTGCCTGTTATTGCCATATGTACGAGGAGTTCCTTCAGAGAGGACTTTTTAAGAGAAAGTGACATGATATAAAAACCTTGCATAATTATCCCGCTCAGCCCATGGTAATGTCCAACATGCGAACTTCGGATGAGTTGTTTCATTTTGTGGCGAGTTTATTAACCCTGGCCTTAATGACCACTTTACGAAACCCCGAACCAGTATTGTGTTTCTACGATATGGTATACAGGGTGCATAGGAAAATCCCTTTAACCTGAAAATACTTGCGAACGGAGAGAGCTATTGCTATAGAAGTGAGATAACGGTATAGTAAAGCGACTACGCCCTATTTAATGCTAACGACAGCAGCGCCCTAGTGGCGAAATTTGGAAGATAGCCATGGCCAATCTAAAACGAAAAGAGATAGGGCAAAATTTCCATTTTGAAAGTGTTAGAGCATCAATTAATTAGTCCGAAAGGACATTTGGTTTACATGTATAAGATAAATCTTCGCCTGTATACCCAAAAATGTCCGAAATCAATGCACTCCATTTTGTGTAAACGTTTGAATGGAATAGCCAGAAGTATGAAAAAATACGCACAATTTATTGCATAAATACGTACTTACCTCAATATATTTTGACAACATCACGCAAAAAAAACAAAAAGACAAACTGTCTCACAGTGATAAAAAGTTAATGTTCAATATGTTCGAAAAGTTCGCCATTGCTCACGATACACGTTTGTATTCATGAGAGTAATTCTGCATGCACATTTCTCAGTATGGAACGTCTATTGCAAGCTTCTGCAGTACGACAAATGACAGTGAAAATTAGCGGGTTTTTATTTTCTAAGAAATTCGTTTGAATATTCCGCTGTCACTCAATAATTTCATCATTTTGTGAATAAAATTCTTCTGCCCCTGAAAGGATTAAACTAAAATTTTAAATACATTGGATAATTAATTTTTACAGACATTACATTACAGTACAACGTCACAATCTTCAATTGCACACTGCCACATTTCCGAAATGTGAATATCCAAAGTAGAATCGTCGCTCGTCAATTTCGAACACTTTTGGGTATACATGTGACGATTTATCTTATCATTGTGAACCAAATGTCGCTTCGTACTAATTAATTGATGCTCTAAAACTTTCTAATTGGAAATTTTGCTCTATCTCTTCTCGTTTTCGATTTGCAATGGCTATCTTTCCAATTTCGCTCCTAGGGGCGCTGCTGTCATTTGCATTAGTTCGGGCGTAGTCACTTTACTATACCGTTACCTCACTTGCACAGCTGTAGCTCTCTCCGTTCGCAAGTATTTTCATGTTAAAGGGACTTTCCTATGCACCCTGTATATTAGTGCTCGCGATTATACGTACCGATTCGGATTTTGGATAGGTATAATATGGTAAAAGCGGTTTTCTACGCATACGTTTATTATATATTATACGTATAATCGCGATCACTTGTATTTTTTAATATATGTTAATTGCACATAACTGAAAAAAAAAAAAAAGACTGGGAAGATTTTATTACTACTGTCAAATACTGGTATTATTGGATACAGGCTGATTTAAAATTAATATAAACAAAACTTTAATCTTTGTCCATACTCCTTATGCTGTGTTTCATAAACTCATATCTGTCAGCATTCCGTCTGATTTTTTTTTCTAAACTACTTTGAATCAGACATTTTTATTAAACAGTGAAATGAAATAAGAAGTGCACAGAGACAAAACCAATTATTATTAAATTTAATTTAATTATAATCCTGGCTCTAGATATGTTTTTGAATTAAAACAAAGATATTGGAAGATTGACAATTACATACACCTATAGAAATGCCTCGAAGATACTGCTTATTTTTACAGTGAAAGAAACTAAATGTATTTAACTAATACCTGTACTACACATTTCATAAACATATAAAAATTGTACGTATAAGAAGAGATGACAACTATAGAAGTTATTCTTGCAGGAGATTGTGATACGTAGTCAGAATTTCTTAACCCTTTCAGGGGCAAAGTTCCTAAAATGTTAAAATTATTGAATGACACCGGAATTTACAAACAAATTTAATTGGAAATAAGAAAAAGCTATATTTTACTCATATAATAAACCGAAAACTTTTTTGCCAAAATTCTGGTGCCATTGTGGTATTTGGGATTTAAAATTAGGTGGTTTCATAATCGTACCCCTGCCCTTAAAGGGTTAAATACCGAATGCTAGTTTTAATTCCAAACATCACTGATAGATGGAGTTGATTTACCAAACTGTAGAATGTTCAAATTAAAGTATAAGTGGATCAAACTTTACAAAAAAAAAAAAAAAATGTAGATTGGTGTAGATTAAAAACTGATATGATGGTCTTAGAAATTTATATATTCTATTTCATTTTTACAATTACGCGTAAAATATGTAATCCAGTGAGTCTAAAGCTTTTTGCTCATGCAAAAGTTTAAAAAAAAAGCTCAGGATTTTATAAAAGCATCAAAAAGTTTTATTGGATAAAAGTTTATTAGGTATATTTTATTCTATTATACTGTAAGAAGAAATTTTTCTCAAGTGATAAGAAAAAGGGAAAAACCGTTTACCATATTGTCCATTTCCGAAATGCAAAATACCCTAAAACTTTAAGAGATCTTAAACGCATATTTCATAGTACTTATCCCTTTCGTATATATTTTACGTATTCATCTTTTTAAAAGACTACGCATGTAGCGTTCCACTATATTACCTAAAGCAGTAATTAATTTTCTTTTACAAAAATTTTGGACCACGTTCTTAAAACATACGGCATCGTCAATGGAAGATGCTGACTTAGAGATTTTCTCTATCTATTCAGAATATGATTTCCGCGTCTGCGTGTGAAAACATCCCGATGCTAGGCTTTCCTCTTCTGTTATACTCAAGTAATATTTTTTTCTTTGCACAAGACACTTAAAAAGCCCCTTTCTTCAAATCCTTTTTAAATGGGTCATACAGAAGAAGACAGAGTTATCATTTTCTTATAAGTAGGCATTACGTGACATTTTAGTAATTTTAAACTATTTATGACATATAATATATTTAAAGATATTTGCATGTTTATGCATGACTAAAATATGGAAAAAACAAACATGGAGAATACAAACATAAGCATATTGCAGAAATTAAGAAGAAAATTATAATTTTTGATGGACATAAATCATCAAGATGAATAAATGTGCTAAAAATAAACTAGTTTCTTCAGTTACATAAACAATATAACTTTTCAAATTAGTCATAAATCTCTTTAAATAATAATGTATTTAACCTTGAAAATCCTGTGATGAAGATAATGACTTTTGAGTGGCTAAATTAGACTCATAATATGCAGCAAACTGTTTTATTGTTATTATTATGTATCTTATAATGTAAAAATTGTATTCATTCTGAAAAATGTAGCTAATCCAGAAAGAGCATATAAAAAAAGCTCTCTTATTACAACTTAAATACGTGTTAATTAAATAACTTAAAATGTTATTGCATCTTCATTTGATAATACAAATACAGTCTAACATTTTCTTTACTTAAGGGAGGCATAAAAAGTCATACACTGGAGAATATATAATCACTTCTCCAAATATGAGGTGAAAAAGTGAATAATATCGTCGATTAATACTATTTGGATAAAAAGTAAAAATTGCATTTGCCATCAATGGATAAGTGTCCTGAAAAAGGATAAGACACAATTTACATTATCTTAATCACGACTATTTAATGGGATTCAAAATCCTGTCAATTTTCACAGCTATAAACAAAGAAATCTTTCTAGTAAAACACAAAGGAAACTTCTCCTAGTGTTTTTTATATGTTTATGAAACGCAAACGGCGGAACCTTACAAAAATGCATATAAGTATGATTATATATATGTATCTTTTTTATTTGCTTTTCTGTTAGCTCAGTGATTTACCATTAAACCGGCTGGCGACTGCGCAGACTATCACCTCATCGAGTTGATGGCTAAAACTCTACGATTAGACAGAAATCGACCAGCATATTAATATGTAACTGGTCTGCGAAGTCTTATCTTGGCTGAAACCACCTGCAGACCCGATTTTAGTGGTTGATCGGTAGGTTTATCATTGTATTTTCCTGCACCCAAAGGTATGAAAACATCGAGGATTGGGAGCAGGAAAACACAATGGTAAATCTACCCAGACAGCCACTGAAATCGGGTTTGCAGGTGTTTTCTGCCAAGATAGGACTTGGCAGATCAGTTGCATTTTAATATGCGAATCGAGTTTTAACTAATTCTGCAATTTTAGCAATCCACTCGATGAGGTGATGATTTATGCAGCCACCTCCCAGGCAATATGGACACATTCGTGAAATCACTGTAATGTAAAACTAGTCGTTGAGGGGCACCGTAATACTTACCCATCATGGATATACATGATATAAAATATGAAAATAAAACATGTGATACATGCTAAGCATTGTATCATGTTACTTTATTCATAATTTGATTTACTTGGACTCCCTTAAATATAATTAATATAATCCCTTAAGCTAATATTACTTTTTGTTGCATTAAAATATCTTAATTTGTTGATTTTTTGTAAGCAAGTAAACACTATTGGTTGACAATGGAAGTCTATGGGAATTTGGCAAATTATTAGAGATACCGCCAATTTGGCGACTAATTTTGGTAGCCAAATTTGGCGATATATCGCCAAGTTGGCGACAGAACAGGGTCCCCCTCTATAATAACCTACCTTATAGGTATGGTGATCCATTAAATGCTTGACATTTACGATAAGCCATTATTGGCATTTAATCTTATAGTTCGGCGATAGTTTTTTTATCGGCGGGATAATCGAGTAATACCGGATTGCGTAAAAGAAACATCCTTATAATTCGAAAAATTATAATCATATTAACTAACAGTTTAAGCGTCTCATTTCCAATTAAAATATATCTTTGAATTGAAATTTGCATGAAATACAGGGTCATGAAAATCGAAGAGTGTGAAAAATAGGATTACAAATATATTGGCAACTAATTATCCGATTGCCTTCATTCTTTATGCAAAATTTATGCTTTTTTATTGTCTTTTATATTCACTCCTTCAAATAAACAATTTCGAAAATTTTTGTATACCTTTTATCAGACCGAATACTTCGAGAATCCGAAAAAAATAGTTCAGGATAATCGAGGTTACTGATATTCAATAGGTTTCTTCCCATTACTTCCTAAGTACACACCAAATTTCAAGTCTCTACCTCAATTTGTTCGGGAGTTAGAGCGTTTACAGACACATAGACACACACACACACACACACTCGGACGGACGGCAAAATTTGTTTTCTAAAAATATGTTTTTCAGAATCTCCAGTGTCTGAAACATGTAAATCCGTCAAAAAAAATTTTCGATTTTTAAAATGATTACAAGACTTATCCTATACTACGTACGATGGGTAAGTAAAAGACATATAGAATGTTCCTTCTTATTGTTACCGAATAGTTTATTCGTAAACCGTTGTCTTTAGAGGTATAGGTACAATTGCAAAAACGTTTTAAATGTTCTGCTGCATCCTATTAAAATATATTGGAACAATGGAACAATGTAGATGTTTTTTGGATTCCCTAGTTGCAATGCAACTTTACACCCGGTATACAGGTAAAAGCGTTTTAAAATGCAATGAGAGCCATAGTAGAATGTTTAGACACGGTTGGTGGCCACAAAAATAAGTTTAAGAAAAACTAAAAAAAGTAAAAAACATAAGTTATGTTAGTTTAACAATATAAACGCAGAAAAAAAAAGGAAAGCTGTCAATTAGATCCAATCAGACTTGAATCAGTCCATAAACAGGCGAAAAAGCTATCAAAGGGATGCCCGAGCATGAAAAAAGCCTCTTGACAGATACCATACATTATAGTTTAACAAGATATAAAAATGCTCAAAAACAGAGTAGAAGAGAAACAAAAATTTTAAATTTTAAATATTTAGAAGAAGAGAATTTTACATTTAAACATGAAAGAATAACCAAAAGAGGTAATAAAAAATTTAAATGAGGAGAGTTCAAACTATCTATACAGTTAACAACATTATACGAAGGGTATTTTAAGAGAAAAAGAGGACGGCGAACTCATAGTCTGGTAACTCTGAGATAAATTTTACAAACCTTTAAAAAAAATAAGGATGGTATGAAAAAGATATAAAAAGCTAAGTTTAAAGTGATTTTTCTTTTACAAAGAATTCTTTTAAAGTTACGAAATTGAAATTTTAATACGGTCCTTGGTAAGTTATTTCCATAAGAGTTTTTTCCGTGCTCTAACATGTAAAAGATTAAAACATTTATTTTGCTACTTATAAAATTTACTGAGCTATGGTACTTTGAATTTATGTATTTTCAGTGCTTTTTTGTAGTAAAAGAACGTTTTTTTTCATTCGATGCCTCCAACATGAAAGAACATTAACAACCACACCTCTGCGGGTATTTGTTTTAAAAAAAGATTACTCTTTACACGATGGGGTAGCAGTACTGACAAATTCTCAACACCTATTGGTGTTTGTATCTATAAAGCCTCAGCTGGCGTAACATGGATAAGGTTTATCGCAAAGCTATTCAGTACTAATTATTTCCAGTAGCACTGTCTGCACTGTTAAAAAATTTCTCTATAAACACAGAAAAAAAAGTGTGTAAAGAAATATAAATTAAGTTATATAATTTGTTTATTATATTTTCTGGTGTAAACCATCTTTAAAATATTAAAATTACAAATTACATATAAGGTGTGTCCCAACGAAATAAAGCCACCGTAATTTTGTGCCGTAACTGGACACGAAACAAACAAATAAGAACGAAACAGATATATTAAGAAAGTCTATATACAAATACATATTTACAATGAGTAACTCATTCCCTGCCCCACCAGGGCAGGAGAAAAAGATGAATGTGTAAAAAAAGAGGGGGAAAAGTGTCCCGCCGAAATAAAGCCACTGCCAATATTAGTATTTATTGGTAACCACAGGCATTCGAGCTGCTGCAGTTCAACGTGTTTATGACGTCAGGAAGTTGTCAAATACTTGTTCTGTGCCAGTCGACCTTTGTGCAGACTTTAGAAGGTTGTATTTTCAGTTTCTCTTGCAGTATTGCAATGGGACAGAAAATCCAGCTATCAAAGTTCCAGAAAGGACAAATAGAAGCTTTTAAGGAACAAGATGTTTCTCAAAGACCAACATCTAAGCAAATTAACTGGTCTAAAACCATAATCGACAATTTTGTAAATCAGAGCAATTCGTAAGGGTATAAAAAAAAAGTAGGCATAGATGCAGAAAAATGACTTCCAGGCAGGAAAGAGACGCTTTGTGTCGTCTTTCACGAGGTGGTATTTTCCTAAAACAGTTGGCCAAAGAGGAAAACATCCCTTTGACAAAATCAACCCTGTCACGAATTGAAAAACGTACAAGCATCTTGCGATATAAGAAAAGGAAACAGCTGTTTCCTTTTAACATGGTTCCTTTCATGTTTCCTTTCAACATGCAAAGGAGAGTCGATTGGGCCAAATATCATCAAATCTGGAAGGACCAGTGACATCGTGTTGTAGTCTCAGACGAGAAAAAAATTAAATTGGATGAGCCAGGCGGCCTTGTTTTCTATTGGTATGACATGAGGAAAGAAGAGGAAATTTCCTCCAAAAGATAGCAAGGTGGAGACTCATTAATGGTGCGGGGAGGTTTTGGTTATGGAGATAAACATAGCTTGGATTTTCTCTCAGGCCGCATGAAGGCTACCGATTACCAAGAAATGCTAGAAAACAATTTACTCTCATTTGCAAAGAGAATTCGTGGACTAAGTTCGATTTTTCAGCAGGATAAGACCTCCATTCACGTTGCAAAATCCTCCAGGGAATGGTTTCTGGATAATCTGGTGTATGTCATGGAATGTATTGCCCTTTTTTCCTGATCTCAATCCCCAAGAAAATGTTTGAGGTATCTTCAGTAGGGCTGTATATGCCAATGGCAGATAGTTTCAGACTGTGGCAAAACTGCGGGTCTTCATCATCGAAGCGTGTGAGAATATTGATGTTACTGTCGTCCAAGGATTTGTAAATAGTATGCCACATCGTATATTCCAAGTCATATATAACCATGGCAGATATATTTTCTATTAACAGTAGTAGCTTTATTTCGGCGGGACACTTTTACCTCCCTCTTTTTTTACAAATTCATTTTTTTCCTGCCCAAGTAAGGCAGGGAGTGAGTCACTCCTTGTAAATATGTATTTGTATATAGACATTTTAATAAGTTTGTTTCGTTCTTATTGGTTTGTTTCGTGTCCAATTACAGCACAGAATCACAGTGGCTTTATTTCGGTGGGACACACTTATAATAAATAACAGGAAATTTGCAAACATGTAAACAACCATAAATTCGATGGAAAAAACATTCAATGTAACTAAGCTTACATAATTTAAAAAAAACTGTAATCTACAAAATATTTAATATTTTTACCATTTAGGGAAATAGAATCTTGTATTCTTCTTTTTACACAAATAAAATAAGACGCAGAAACTAATATGATAAGGCGTTGTGGCGTTTTATCTGGGAGGACTCAGAGACCAGATGCCCCTAACGAAATAAACATCGTTAATTGGAACCTCCAGATGCCTGCTATAACTTCACATGTCACTGATTCACCAAAAACCAGATGGAACATGTAAACAGTTTTAATCATGTAAATATCTGGAGAAAAAGTGCTGCGTAGAAATGTTATAAACTGAACTTGTTGACTAAGATGAGTCAAGACCTCACGTGGGGTATCGAGGAGATGAACGGTCAGAAAAACAAGGCCCCGTAGAGAACAGACTCTGCTGTGACACGACCCCAGACGGTCAAGTTCTCGGTCCTGCCGAAAGGAGCGTCTCCCTCCGGAAAAGATTAACTTTTTGCCGTGTAAATATTAACGTGTGCTTGTTATGTGTGTGTCCCGTATCGTCTAATAAAAACTCTGAAAAAAGAAACGAACGCCAAGTTCTTTTAATTTCTAGTTAAGATTCTTTCTTAAGTGAGCTCTTATACGGCGGTACAGTTGGTGTCAGAGTTTGGGATTCGAGTTGTTCGAAAAGTTGGGCACACACGCACACAAGGCCTGAAATTGTTACCCACGGAAGGAATGATAAGGTGAAAGCTCATTCTTTCGAGAAATCGAGAAATAGAGACCCGTCCTGATACTGGAATAGAAAAATAAAAGGAAAATCCCCGTTTGTTGGAAGAAGAGAAAAAACAGTTCGATTTGTGAAGAAAAAGCTAGTTTCGATTTTCACCCGGTCAGAGAAGAGAAGGGTGTTGTTTTCACTCCCCTGTTGGAGGAAAGAAAAAAAGAAGCTTGGTGTTATCTGGTTTCGGTTTAGGAAGACTTGGAGAAAGGAAGACTTGAGAAATCCTTACTCAGTGTCGGAAAAAGAGGAAGATTGTTTTTTCCCCCGTCTGTGATCAGCTGTTCGACTGCGGAAAGGAAACAGAGCTACAACGCCGCTATTTGGTGATGAAAGGATTGCGGAAGAGTGGAAAAAAAAGAAGATAATTCTGTGATTTTAGGGAGCCAAGGCCTGAAACAAAACTGTGATTGTAGCAGTGGATCGGCGGATAGAAGAAGATTGGGAATGTGAGTGGGCCCCGTTTTGGGTCGAAGATAGTGTTCAGTGTATCGTGCCTCTGGATATATTGTTTTAGTGGACCTTAAGGTCAGAAGTTGTGTTCAGTGAGACACCCGGCTGAAGAAAAAGTGTGGATTACCGTTTAGTGTCTGAGCCTTCATTGGGGTAAGTCACAATTTTGAATTTGGAGTTAATGTTTAGTGATTTTTAATTATTTAAAATTGCTGATTTTGTTGGGAAAATTCAAAAACGGAAATGACAAAAATTGAACAGGTACTAGTCATGGAAGTCAGTCAGTATTTACATATTGCTGTGTTATTGAAAGAAATTTTATGATTGATTGTGATTATTGTTAATATAGTATATATTTTTGTTGTTGTTGTATTAGTGTAGAGAAGTACCTTTTTATAGAGAAATTTTGTTTGAAAAAAAAGGGTTAGATATGGCTTTCCTGGGTAAAGGAAAAAAGGAACATATAAAATTTAGTGAATGAACTGGAACTTGCCAGGACGGGAAACGAAACTCGGATTCAGTTAACGCACTTAGTGCTGGAATCTGAGGAGTATGAAGAAGAAATAGTACGGGCTCTTTATGAAACTATATTAGAGACAGATAAGGAGGAATTAGAACGGGAAGAAAGTCAGCGCGACCGGTTACAAGCTATCGAACGGGAGGACATGTTGCGTAAACAGACATGGGGGCGTGATCAAGTCATTAGGAAGGAAAAATTGGAGCAAGAGAAAGAATTAAAGGAATTAGAATTAAAAAATAAATTCGAGTTAGAAAAACTAAAAATCGAGAAAGGAATTGCCCCGTCTTCAGTAAATGCAAATAATATACATTCGCGTTCCCCTGAACATAACTTAAAAAATTAATCCCGGATTTTAATCCAGAAAAAAACAGATATTAGCTTGTATTTGGTTTTGTTTGAACGCCAAGCTAAACGGGTTGGGATACCGAAGGAAAATTGGGTCTCTCATTTAATTGGGCTTCTGCCAGTAGACATTATTTCCATTATTGCCAGACAACCCGAGATAGAGTCAGAAGATTACGATAACGTAAAAGGTATATTGTTAAAAACATTTAAATTAAACCCAGAGAGTTTTCGGCAGAAATTTGTTAGTCACCAGAAGTCGCAATCTTTAAATTGGCAGGATTTCGGTTTCGAAATCCGAAATTATTTAAATGAATGGTTAGCGGGTTTAGGAATAACTTCTTTAGACGAACTAAAAGACCTTTTGGTCACCGATCAGATTAAACGGCGTGCGACGTTGGAAATGCGTGAACACTTCATTGACAAATGGCCACAGCTTAAGACCGAAGCAGCGATAGTGGATTTATTGGATGGATATGAGAGTATAAGGGCCTCTACTCCGAAGGCCAAAGATACCAGAGATGTTAGGGTGGAAAAAACGCGCCCGTTTTTTCAAGAAAGGTCTCGAGAAACTAGACCACGGTTCTCCCCCTCTTCGAATGCAAATGTCGTGCACAGACCAGTAAACCGAGATAGAGCCTTTGAAAAAAGAGTGAATTTGAAATGTTTTAATTGCGGGTCCGAAACGCACCTGCGTTCATCGTGCCCGAAGTTGCAGAAAAAAACTCCGTCAGGCTCCGTAAATAATTTGCAAGATGTACGAAAGGACGATTTATTGGACTCTTATACATTTCCTGGGGTTGTTAACAACCGAAAGATAGGAATATTAAGAGATTAGGGAGCGACGCTTGATTTAATTTGTAGGAAATTTGTAGATCCGCAGGATTTTTGTGGAGAGAAAATCTGGATCCAACAACCACTTAGTTTGGAGTTAGTTTGTCTACCGTTAGTGCGGGTAGAGATAGAGGGAGATTTCGGAAAAAATTGTACGAAAACCGCTGTTTGCGGAAATCATTTAAACCAAAACGGATATATTTTAGGAAATAAAACTGCCGCGATGATAAGAGAGAGAACGGGGTATGAATTTTTGCCAACTGGACAGGTAAATGCAGTCCAGACGCGTGCGACTACTAGACGTTTAAAGGAAGAGAAAAGGGAGCTCGAACGGGTAGCTCAAGATGTGGAGACACCCAAGGAATCGAACGTAGCGAATCAGGAAGAATCGGGACTGCGGGATTCCACGGAAGGTGAGGACCCCATTGAAATTCCGGCGTTAGAAGTTGAAGCCCCGGAGTTGGACTTGTTAAAAATCGATAAAGAAGGGTTTTTGAAAGCGCAGCACGAATGTGCAGAGTTAAAGGAATTGTTTAGCTGAGTGGGGGCGGACAAAACGGAAGATACGACGAAAACTTATTCAGTTGTTAACGGGTTACTAGTTAGAAATCGCGAGGATCGTTTTGGAAACGTTACCAGATTGCTAGTTATTCCAAACGGGTTAAGGCAGGAAATAAAAGCATTGTGTCATGAAGGCACGGCAGTACATTTAGGTGGGACGAAGTCAAAGGATAAATTAATTCGATATTTTTATTGGCCTAACTGTTATAAAGAAATGGATGAATATGTGCGCAGTTGCGATGTTTGTCAAAGAGCGGGTCGAGCGAACGAGAGAAAGAAAGCCCCGTTAAAACTTGTCCCAATAATTCAGGAAGTTTTCAGTAAAATAAATATCGACGCATGTGGGCCCTTACCACTGACCTCGGATGGACACCGGTATATTTTAACGGCAGTATGCATGGCGTCCAAATACCCGGAGGCGGTTCCGCTGGTGGACCTCTCCTCTATTAGAGTGACTGAGGCGCTGCTGAATATTTTCAGTCGCATCGGATTCCCCAGCCAACTCCAATGCGATCAGGGAAAGTCCTTTACCTCAGCTTTAACGACCGAATTTCTTAATAAATTTGGCATTAAGATCACTCATAGTTCTGTTTATCATCCCCAGAGTAATCCCGTGGAACGGTATAATAGGACCTTAAAACGACTTTTGAGGACTCTGTGTATTGAATTAGGCGCCGATTGGGATAAACATTTGCCTGCGATTCTATTGGCTCTTCGAAACGTAGTTCATGAAAGCACAGGTTACTCACCAGCCGAGTTGGTGTATGGAAAAAATCTTCGAACACCCGAGACCTTGATAATGGAACGATGGTCCGACCCTCCACCTGAAAATGATGTAGTGACCGAATATGTTTTTAAATTAATTAATCGGTTGAAACGATGTCGCGAGGTAGCTGTTTCGCACATGGAAGAAATGCAAGGTAAACGAAAGGTTTGGTATGACAAAAACGCGGTAAAACGAGAATTCAAGGAGGGAGATTTAGTGTTGGTTTTAGCCATGACGAGACCAAATAAACTGTCCGTACAATGGATAGGTCCGGGAAAAATCAAGAATAAAATATCTGAGACTAATTATGTGGTAGAACTGCCAGGAAGTAGGAATAAAACACAAATTTATCATGTTAATATGCTGAAATCATATTATACGCGACCCGAACATGTAAATTTGTTGTGCTCCAAAGACAATTCAAATTTAATAGAAGATCAGGATTTAGATATTCCGTATTTAGAGAATAATCCTACGATTTTTGACTTTCAGGAAATAGTTCGGCTTAGTGAGTTAGAAGAAAACCTAAACGAAGCACAAATTAGCCAATTAACGGAGCTTTTAAATAAATATGCCGCGTGCTTTTCAAACGACCCTGGTACAACAGATTTGGTGGAGCATGATATAACTTTAATTAGCGATAAGCCCGTACGATCAAAACCTTATCGAATGTCGCAAAGACAAACTGAAATCGTAAAAATGGAGATTCAAAAGATGTTAAGATTGGGGGTTATTGAAGTTGGCGAGTCGGATTGCATGTCGCCTTTAATTTTAGTAGAGGTTCCGGGTAAGGATCCTCGTCTATGTGTGGATTTCAGGCGTCTCAATGAGATAATTAGGACAGAGTATTTCCCCATCCCCAATATCGAGGAAAGAGTTGAGAAAGTCTCATCTGCTAAATACATAACCGTCCTAGATTTAGCGAAAGGTTATTGGCAGATTCCCTTGAGCCCCAGAGCTCAACGGTATGCAGCATTCTGTACAACTTTTGGTACTTTTGGGTGTTTGAAAATGGCTTTTGGATTAAAAAAATGCGCCATTTTTCTTTAGCAAAATGATGGCAGAACTATTAAGAGAGATGGAAGAATTTCCAGTTCCTTATTTAGATGACGTCGCTGTATTTTCGAACACCTAGGAAGACCACTTAAAACATGTCGCATTAGTTCTAGATAGAATTCATAAGGCAAATCTTAAAATAAAGCCCTCTAAGTGTAAATTTGCCCAGAGTAGTGTAAAATATTTAGGCCATATTGTAGGAAATGGTTCCCGCACTCCAGCAGAAGTCAAGATTGAATGCGTAAAAAAATTCCCTACTCCCGAAACAAAAATGCAGATTCGTGCATTTCTAGAGCTGGCCGGATACTACCAGAGATACATAAGGAATTTTTCCATAATAGCAGCCCCCTTGACTGACGCGCTGAAAGGGAAAACCCGTCGAGGTAAAGTCGAGTGGACTCTCACGTGCGAGAGCGCTTTTCGGTCTCTGAAAGCGAAACTAACCGAACGGCCGGTCTTGAATGCACCGAATTTTCATCGTGAATTCCTTGTTCAGGTCGATGCATCGTTACACGGTGCCGGAGCTGTGTTGAGCCAGGTAAATGAGAAGGGAGAGGAACACCCGATTTTGTATTTGAGTCGGAAATTCTCTCCGGTAGAACAACGCTACAGCACCACCGAGCGGGAGTGCGCCAGTATTGTTTTCGCCGTAAAAAGATTACATTACTATCTAGATGGAAGAAAATTTAGGATTATAACGGATCATAATCCTCTGCGCTTCTTACAAACTCATGCGAGTTCCAACCCAAGGCTTATGCGTTGGAGCCTCGCGTTACAACCATACGATTTTACAATCGAACATCGAGCCGGAAAAAAACACCAAAACGCTGATAGTCTAAGCAGAGTAGCGTTTGAAGACTAGAAATTTTATTGAAAAAAAAATTAAGAGTGTGTTTTGTTATTGTGTTAAAATTCTTTTAAGTAACTTATTGTATATAAAAGGTTTAAAAGTGTTTGGTTTTATTAGTGTATTAGAATTCATTCTTAAGAAAATTATCTATATATATATATTATTATTGTTAGTTATCCATGTGAACACGAGAGAGCGAACTTTATTGGAATTACCTGTGATGTTTAAAAACTTTATCTATTCTGATTATGTTAACGAAAAATTATTAATGAAGGTTCTGGTTTATTAAAAAATTGTTGAAGTGCTTATTATAAATCTTAGTATTATTATATAACGGTGTGCAATTGCAATGTGTTTATTGTTTACTGTATTTATTATGTTTGTTGTGTGTTATGCTGAATCCCTTCCATGGTAACGAAGTACTTCTGATAAATGTTTTGATTTTAAAATTTAAAATTTTATTAATTTTGGAGTAGATAGCATTGTTAGGGATAGCATTAACTCCGAATTTCGCTATGATTGTGCACCCGAGTGTGGAACTTTTTCCCTTAAGGAAAAATTTATATGGGGCATGGAGGGACTGTGGCGTTTTATCTGAGAGGACTCAGAGACCAGATGCCCCTAACGAAATAAACATCGTTAATTGGAACCTCCAGATGCCTGCTATAACTTCAGATGTCACTGATTCACCAAAAACCAGATGGAACATGTAAACAGTTTTAATCATGTAAATATCTGGAGAAAAAGTGCTACGTAGAAACGTTATAAACTGAACTTGTTGACTAAGATGAGTCAAGACCTCACGTGGGGTATCAAGGAGATGAACGGTCAGAAAAACAAGGCCCCGTAGAGAACAGACTCTGCTGTGACACGACCCCAGACGGTCAAGTTCTCGGTCCTGCCGAAAGGAGCGTCTCGCTCCGGAAAATATTAACTTTTTGCCGTGTAAATATTAACGTGTGCTTGTTATGTGTGTGTCCCGTATCGTCTAATAAAAACTCTGAAAAAAGAAACGGACGCCAAGTTCTTTTAATTTCTAGTTAAGATTCTTTCTTAAGTGAGTTCTTATAAGGCGGTACAGCGTATTGTCCCATAAATTTACAATTAATTTCCATTCTATAGTATTGGTTGTTGAAGTTTAGGGTCCATTAAAGTGATCGAATTCTGTTATCACCAAAATATTTTACTGCTTGTTAAAATTTGTGAGTACCCACTTATCCCTCTAGTGCATGATTTTTTATTTTTCCTTTAAAAAAACATATTTGATTGCTTAATGGGCATACAATTAAAGGAAAATACTAAAACAATTATCACTTTTATATTTTTCCGTAATTTGGATTTTTTAAAAATGGTTGCCAAATGGCAACACCATGCATTAAGCGTATTCTAAGCATATTCTACGATATTTCTCTGGTCATTTTTCTATTAATTGTCTGGTGGCATTTTGCAGCACGGGGTTCTGTTTTTTCTTATTATTCCAAGGCACGGAATTACTTTTGATTTTAAAAATGTCATCATGTTCACTGCTGTTTAATAGTTATCAAAATACAGTTCATGAATTACAGGTTAAACAGCTGGATGAGTTAGTCTAGCATTGACTCAAACGCTAACCTCCAAGTCATGCCCACCTGGCAGACTCGTTGTATTCTTTTCGTAATAAATATCAAAATTGTACGCAAATCTTGATACTCCTGCGAAAAATAACAATTTAAAACCCCATTTATGTGAGTTTTTTTTTAGGGGGGAGGGGGAGGGGATATACTGCTTCATATGGTGACGAGCCTTTGACGCACTTATTTGCTCATAAACACAGAGAGATTTTTTGATGGGAATGGATAAGAATTTCCATTCAGGGTACCGACTATTGGTTTCAACTTGAATAACTTATCTTTCCATTAGACATTTAGACTTTTCCATCAGACAATGTATTACCGTTCAGATGGGAAAATTGTCGTATAACGTATACTTTCAAATGTATTCAAGATCATAGTGCGACTACCTGGTGATACATCAATGACAGTGTTCCAAAACAATATTATGATTTTAAAGTTTGCCACGCTACTCAAGATACAAATCCTATGATACTTTTTTATATCTTTCGAGCATATATTGAGTGGCTTTTCAACATGTTTTAAAACACTATACAGGCGTGTTTGTTGAGAGGTGTGCTCGAAACGTACTGGGTGGAAAAATACAAAAAATATTTATATGGTGTTTTCAGTGATAAAACACTTTCAGGCGGAGAAATATCTCCTATAATCTTTATCCAAGTAGGATCTGGCTGAAGAGTTTGGAGTTTTCACTTTTTTCTGTTTACGTTTACCAGGCTGCTTTTGTTTTGATTTAGATGGAATATTCACTATCCCAACGTTTGCATCAAAATTCTAGGCAATTTCATTAGCTGATTTATCTGCTTGTAAATCACAACCAGTCTCATCATAAGTGTCTGAACCGTTTTTGAACAGAAGGTTTGCATTAAAAGGTGGACCGTCCCCCACCCTATCATTGTAAGAAATGTCACTTTCACTAGACAATCCAATCCAAATTTATTCTGTTAATATATTTTTATAGTATCTTTGCTTTAAAATATATGTTGAACATAATGAGGCTATATCAGAACAAATTTTTTGATGAAAAAATAGACAAAAATCAAGATCAATCAACAAATTTATTGAACAGAATACTAAAAATGTAAATAAAAGCGGAACTCAATTCATGGTGTTTCCAAATGGCAACAAACGTATATTCGCATACATACAATATTTGTTGCAAAAAACCTCACTGAAAATTATTTAAAATCACTTTTAAAAACATATTCTTTTGAAAAATATTTTTTTTCACATGAAACTTTGCATTTTAAATATTTTTTTATTTGTGTTAGAAATCCATCTATGGCTAAGGAAAATGCAAGGCTTCAAAAGTTCCTTTTTATTTGTAACTCATAAACAACTATTATCACCTATGGTATTTTTAATGGACTAAACTTAAGTATAGGGTCAAAATGAATACATAAAGCATAAAGTTATGAAGAGGCAACGGTAAATAAACGATAAGGACAGAAAATTTAATTTGTTGCCAATTGGCAACAGTATGCTGTAGAGGGTTAAACTAACTAGCATTTTTCAATACTATGGTAACATAAGTTACTCCTGCGATGTGTTCTGTTGAGCTGATTCAGATGTCAGACGAAATGGTATAATCATTAATGTTAGTTGGGTGAATTACATCCACCAGATTCGTTTGGGATAGCTCATATGGTAGAGCATTGGCAGCCAAGAGAACTCTGGTTCGAATCTTGGTCAGGACATTTTTCGCCCAGTTGGAAATTTTCATCTCATATGATTTATTTACCAATTTGATTAATTGTGTTAAAATTAATCTACTATTTTATAGAGTTTAAATATAAATATATTTCTAATAATTAGCTGTCGTTTTCGGATTAAAATGAATAATTATATTCATATATAAAATGAAACTGAGGAGTATGCTAATAAGCATTTTTATAGAAATGTATATGATTGTTTTAGAAATTTTATATTTATTTTGTATTTAAGTTGAAAATTACAAGTAAAAAAGCACATCAAAAGCACTTTTCATACAATTTTCCAAACAGTTAGAACGTTTATAAAACCATCAAAATGATTTACTGCATCATAAGTTTATATAAAAAATTTCTTTCCAATATACAATAACTAAATCCTTTCCCATGAAAAAAAAAATTATAAATAAATAAATCAGTTGGACATATGGTCCATTTCGGAGATACAATATATTCCGAAGTTTTAAGAGAATTTAAAGACACATTTCATAGGCTTGATCCTTTTCGTATATTTTTTAAAGTATTCATCTTTTTAACAGACGTACAGCCTGATCTTGTACAGTTCCACTGTGTTCCCCAAACCCGTACTTAACTTTTTTTCAAACCATTCTGGACCACGTTCTTAAAAAATCGTCCATCGTCTATGGAAGATGCTGACTTAGAGAGATTTTCTAGGCTTATTCAGAATATGATTTCCGGGTCTGCCTGTGAACGTCCTGATGCGAGGCTTTCCTCTTCTTTTATTCCCAAGCAAGACTTTTTTCCTTTGCACAAGGCACTCAAAAAGGCCCCTTTCTTCAAATCCTTTTAAAATGGATCATATAGAAGAAGACGAAGTTATCACTTTATTATAAGGTGGCATTATGTGGCATTTTAGTAAGTTTGAACTATTTATAACATCTAATATTTTTAAAGATATCTGCATGTTTATACATGACTAAAATATCGAAAAAAATAAACATAAACATATTGAAAAAAAAATTGCTAAGAAAATTACTTTTTTAACATCAAAAAAGAAAAAATCATGTGTCAAATATAGATTATGAAACACTTTCCAACACATTCAGAATAATGTAATAAAATTTCGCTATTTAATAAGTAGAAATCTGATGTCTAATTGAACCATTTAGAAACATATAACACATTTGATAATACAATTTCAGCAATTCCCGTTTACAGTTTTTACAAACAGCTTTTACAGTTTTTACAGTCCCATTTACAAAATTATGCAAATTCTTTTAGCAGCCCTGTTTATGCTATATAGATTTATATCTATAAAGTACATGCGTGCAAAAATTTAGTTCAGTTAGGAAATACATACCACAGTTGAAAATTTCCCTTCAGCATTTTCCGCAAATAAGAAGAATGGTACGTGAGTATTCTCTTGTGCAGCCCTGTACACAAAGTATAGAAGTTTTTGGATTAAAATGAATAATTATATTCATATGATTATATGAAAAATTTTATATTCAGACATAAACTAAAAGGGAAAGTATATTATTAAGCATTTTTATAGAAATGTATACATTTGTTTTAGAAATTTTATAGGTATTTTATATTTACGTTTAAAATTGCAAGTGAAATATTACATCAAAAGCACTTTTCATACGATTTTTTAAACATTTGTAATAGTTGGTATCTTTATAAAAGCATCAAAGTGTTTTTATCCATCATAAATTTATATAAGATATTTATTTCTAATATACAATAAATAAATCCTTTCCCATGAAAAAAATAATAATAAAGAAATCAGTTGGGCATATGGTAGATTTCTGAGATAAAATATATCCTGGAGTTTTAAGAGAATTTAAAGACATATATCATAGACTTGATCCTTTTCGTATATTTTTTAACGTATTCATCTTTTTAATAGACGTACCGCCTGCGCTTGTAGTGTTCCACTATATTCCCCAAACCCTTACTTAACTTTCTTTTCCAACCATTCTGGACCACATTCTTAAAAAATCTTCCATCGTCAATGGAAGATGTTGACTTGGAGAGATTTTCTAGACTTATTCAGAATGTGATTTACGGGTCTTCGTCCGGGTCCGGGAACGTCCTGATGCCTGGCTTTCCTTTTCTTTTATTCCCAAGCAAGACTTTTTTCTTTGCACAAGGCACTCGAAAAGGCCCTTTCTTCAAATCCTTTTAAAATGGATCATACAGGAAAAGACAGAGTTATCATTTTACTATATGGCGGTATTGTGTGACATTTTAGAATTTTTGAGCTTAATTCATGATATTAGACATCTTTAAAGGTTTTTGAACCTTTATATTACAGGTTTGTATACTCTGACAAAGATTGACATTTATTGTAATAAATACAACGAAAATTACATTTTCGAAAATTTTTCTAAGTATCATGAAAATAAGAACGTGGTTCAGAATGGTTAGGGATAAAAAATTAAGTACGGGTTTGGGGAATACAGTGGAAAGCTATGGCTAAAAAGTTGAAAATAAATTATAAAAGAAAATGAAGAGTATAACACTTAAAAAAAATGCTTTTATCAATTAATAGTGTAATAATATTTAATTTATAATTATACGTTGAGAAATCAATTTAGAAATCCTAACAATATTTCTTTTTTCTTTTCATTTGAAAAGAAACAAATCAAAATTTATATATATTTTATTAAATTCACTTGATTGCGCAAACATACATTTTTTTTTTTTTTTTTTTTTTTTTTTTTTTTTTTTTTTACAACAGAGTTCAGTATTCACGCCAAATTAAGGTATTGTAACACAAGTTTTTGGTGAAAATAAGAACTGCACCAAGCAAAGAGTCATGATTTTCAAGATGAACATTAAATGCTTATAAAAGAGTGTTTAAAGAAAACTATTTTTACTTTTATACTTTTTTAAAATTCGTATTGCTTGATTGCTATCACCATTAAAAAAATAGTATAATTCGCCATATAATCTTATTTTATAGGTTATTTAAATAAGGCGAATGTTACATCTTCAAAATCGTGGTACTAATCAAGCAATCTAGATAACAAACTAGTTGGATGTGCCAATCCCAAAACTTTCTTCTATCTCATGTATCTTAATATTTCAATATGTTGTTACAAATACCAATAATTCATTTTTATTAGTTTTATTAGTGTTTTTATTAGAATTATGCATAAATTCATACATTTTTCGATGGTACAATATTGAAAATTGCACAAAAATAGCTATTACAGCGTCCCCTTCCGGCTGAATTTTCCCAAACTCTGGGAAGGCGTTCTTGCTATGGCTAAAAACATACCCCAAAAATTTAGTTCAATTCTATGCATAACTTCATATACTTTTCGATGGTACAATATTCAAAATGCACAAAACTCGCTATTACAGTGCCCCCTACCAGTAGAATTTTTCCAAATTCAGGGAGGACTTTCTTACTCTGACCAAAAACATACACCAAAAATTTGGTTCAATTCTATGCATAACTTCATACACTTTTCGATGGTACAATATTCAAAATGCCACAAAAAATCTCACAAAAATCGCAATTACAGCGCCCGCTACTGTAGGATTTTTCCAAATTAATGGAGGACCTGCTTGCCATAGAGACAAACTTAAAAAAAAATGGTTCAATTCTATGCATAACTTCATACATTTTTCGATGGTACAATATTCAAAATGCCACAAAAATAGCTATTACAGCATCCCCTTCCGGCGGAATTTTCTCAAACTCTGGGAAGACGTTCTTGCTATGGCTAAAAACATACCCCAAAAATTTGGTTCAATTCTTTGCATAACTTCATATACTTTTCGATGGTACAATATTCAAAATGCACAAAACTCGCTATTACAGGGCCCCCTACCAGTAGAATTTTTCCAAATTCAGGGAGGACTTTCTTGCCCTGACCAAAAACATACACCAAAAATTTGGTTCAGTTCTATGCGTAACTTCATACACTTTTCGATGGTACAATATTCAAAATGCCACAAAAAATCGCACAAAAATCGCAATTACAGCGCCCGCTGCTGGAGGATTTTTCCAAATTAATGGAGGACCTGCTTGCCATAGAGACAAACTTAAAAAAAAAATTTGGTTCAATTCTATGCATAAATTCATACATTTTTCGATGATACAATATTCAAAATGCCACAAAAATAGCTATTACAGCATCCCCTTCCGGCGGAATTTTCACAAACTCTGGGAAGACGTTCTTGCTATGGCTAAAAACATACCCCAAAAATTTGGTTCAATTCTTTGCATAACTTCATATACTTTTCGATGGTACAATATTCAAAATGCACAAAACTCGCTATTACAGTGCCCCCTACCAGTAGAATTTTTCCAAATTCAGGGAGGACTTTCTTGCCCTGACCAAAAACATACACCAAAAATTTGATTCAGTTCTATGCATAACTTCATACACTTTTCGATGGTACAATATTCAAAATGCCACAAAAAATCGCACAAAAATCGCAATCACAGCGCCCGCTACTGGAGGATTTTTCCAAATTAATGGAGGACCTGCTTGTCATAGAGACAAACTTAAAAAAAAAAATTTTGGTTCAATTCTATGCATAACTTCATACATTTTTCGATGGTACAATATTCAAAATGCCACAAAAATCGCTATTACAGCGCTCTCTACCGGCGGATTTTTTCGAAATTAATGGAGGACCTGCTTGCTATAGCCAGAAGCTTAAAAAAAAAATTGGTTCAATTCTATGCATAACTTCATACAATTTTCGATAGTACAATGGCGACATACAGACAGACACACGGACATACGGACGCACGAGGACAGACCGACATTTTCTATAAACATGTTTTTGGGGATCTCTGACCCCTAAAACGTGTAAATCCGTCGAAAAAAATTTCGATTACAATACTTTCTTCTATTGAAGACAGAAGAAAGTAAAAAGTACAGGTAATTTATAATTATTAGCTGTCGTTTTTGGATTAAAATGAATATTAATATTCATTTGTACGTATATGAACACTTATATTCAGGTATAAACTAAAACTGGAGAGTGTGTTAATAAGCATTTTTATAGAAATGTATGTGATTGTTTTAGAATTTTTATATGTATTTTGTAATTATGTTTATAATTGTAAGTAAAATATTCAGTCAACAACACTTTTTATACGATTTTGCAAACACATAGAATGTTTATAAAACCATCAAAATGATTTACTGCACCATAAGTTTATATAACAAATTCTTTCTAATATACAATAACTAAATCCTTTCCCATGAAAAATAAAAAAACTTAAAAAAATCTGTTAGCCATATGGCCATTTCCGCGATACAATATATCCCGAAGTTTTAAGAGAATTTAAAGACATATTTCATAGGCTTGATCCTTTTCGTATATTTTTTAACGTATTCATCTTTTTAGCGCCTGTGCTTGTAACGTTCCACTGTATTCCCCAAACCCGTACTTAACTTCCCCCCCCCCCCCCAACCATTCTGGACCACGTAATTAAAAAATCTTCCATCGTCAATGGAAGATACTGAATTAGAGAGATTTTCTAGACTTATTCAGAATATGATTTCCGGGTCTGCGTGTGAACGTATACGCCAGGCTTTCCTCTTCTTTTATTCCCAAACAAGACCTTTTTTTTTTGTTGCACAAGGCACTCAAAAAGGCCCTTTCTTCAAATCCTTTTAAAATGGATCATACAGGAAAAGTCAGAGTTATCATTTTATTATAAGGCGATGTTATGTGACATTTTAGTATTTTTGAACTTAATTCATGATATTAGACATCTTTAAAGGTTTTTGAATATTTATTTTACAGGTTTGCATACTCAAGTACACATAGACAAAGATTGAAATCTATTGTAAAAAAGACAACGAAAATTACATTTTCGAAGAATCATGAAGATAAGAACGTGGTCCAGAATGGTTGGAAAAAATTTCAGTACGGGTTTGGGGAATACAATGGAACGCTGCGGCTAAAAAGAAGAAAATAAATTATAAATAAAAAAGGAAGAGTATAATATTTAAAAAAATACACTTTTATCAACTTTTATCTATTTATGTAACATTAATTAATTTACAATTATACCTTGAGAAATGAATTTAGAAATCCTAAAAAAGATTTCTGTTTTCGTTTCATTTTAAAAGAAACAAGTCAAAATTTATTAATTTTTCTATTAAATTCACTTGCTTGCGCAAACCTACAAAAATTTTTTATAACAGAGTTCCGTGCTCACGTCAAATTAAGGTATTGTAGCGGAAATTTTTGGTGAAAATAGAAACTGCAGTCAATCAATGAGTCGTGATTTTCAAGATGAACATTGAATATTTATAAAAGAGTGTTTAAAGAAAACTATTTTTACCTTTATGCTTTATTTTATTCGGATTGCTTGATTGCTTCTACCTTTTTAAAAAATAGTACAATTCGTCATATAATCTTATTTTATAGGTTATTTAAATAAGGCGAATGTTATATCTTCAAAAACGTAGTACTAATTAAGCAATCTAGATAACAAAAAAGTACAGGTAATTTATACTTATTAGCTATCGTTTTTGGATTAAAATGAATAATAATATTCATATGTACGTATATGAACACTTATATTCAGATATAAAGTAAAACTAGAGAGTGTGTTAATAAGCATTTTTATAGAGATGTATATGATTGTTTTAGAAATTTTATATGTATTTTACATTTGTGTTTATAATTACAAGTAAAATATTGCATCAACAACACTTTTATACGATTTTCCAAACACACAGAATGTTTATAAAACCATCAAAATGATTTACTGCATCATAAGTTTATGCAAGAAATTCTTTCTAATATACAATAACTAAATCCTTTCCCATTGAAAATAAAAAATAATAAAAAAATCTGTTAGCCATATGGTCCATTTCCGCGATACAATATATCTCGAAGTTTTAAGAGAATTTAAAGACATATTTCATAGGCTAGATCCTTTTCGTATATTTTTTAACGTATTCATCTTTTTAGCAGACGTACCGCATGCGCTTGTAGCGTTCCACTGTATTCCCCAAACCCGTACTTAACTTTTTTTTTTCCAACCATTCTGGACCACGTTCTTAAAAAATCTTCCATCGTCAATGGAAGATGCTGACTTAGAGAGATTTTCTAGACTTATTCAGAATATGATTTCCGGGTCTGCGTGTGAACGTACTGATGCCAGGCTTTCCTCTTCTTTTATTCCCAAACAAGACTTTTTTCTTTGCACAAGGCACTCAAAAAGGCCCTTTCTCCAAATCCTTTTAAAATGGATCAATAGAAAAAGACAGAGTTATCATTTTATTATAAGGCTGTATTATATGACATTTTAGTATTTTTTAACTTAATTCTTGATATTAGACATCTTTAAAGGTTTATCAACTAGGGTGTCAATGATTTTAATCAGGTGATTTAAATCAACGTTTAAACCGTGATTTTAATCAACTGATTTTTTGAAGAAAAAAAACATCGATTAAAATCATAAATTTTAAAATGACATACAAAAGTATGAGTATAATTTGTAAAGTTTCTACAGTATTTTGACTTATGAATAAACGAAAAAGCAGCTTTGAATAATTGTTTCTAAGTTTAATTCCTGATTATTATAAAAAATTACAATAAGTATGTAAATAGCATAGTTTTTATCTGACATAAAAAGCATTTTATTTGAAAATATTTAAATCTCATATATTTGCAATGTCATAATTTTCTTTAAGTAATCAAATTATTTATTCTTTTATATAAAATAAGCATAGCAAATAGTAAATTTCTGCAAGTAAAAGAATAAAATAGCGAGAATATTTTTCTCTCGTTCTACTTTTGCAATGATTAATTTATAGCAAATATTGGAGTTAAGAATGAAAGAATGACATCTGCTCAACAGTTATTGTAAAAGAATGTATAAGAGAAAAGTAATTGGTATAAAAATGTTAAGAATAGCAAGAGCTTCTTCAGTGTAGGTTGTTTAAGTTTGTATATACACATATATATACACACACATACACGCAAATAATAATTAGGGATTGAAAAAGCAGCCAAACTTCTTTCTTAAGCTAATAATCCCCACTGAGAGGTAATAATGCTATTATTGAATATTTTTAGGATTTCAGATATAACTAGCTATTTTTATATTTACACAGCATGTGTGTATGAATGGGTTTAAATCATTTTTATAATTTCTTTAGTTAGCATACACATACATGTGTGTAAGTTTAGATTTAGGGGATTAACAGTACAAATGCAAACCGAGCTGCGAATAATATGTGTTAGTTCTATTATTTCGGCTACTAACTAATGAAATTAATTATTTGCAGTTTTTATTAATTATGTAATTACTTACTATTTCCACTAGGCCATTTTTAAGGGCCCCTTTTGAAATTGGCAAAGTCACCCTGTTTTCTTTTTATAAATTTTTCTTACTTGTTTTAATTAGTTTAGATATTTTCCCATTAAATGTTGAGAATATGTTTTCTTTTGAAGAAATGCGTACTTTTTCGAGAAAAATATACATCTTCCAGAGATAAATTTATTTCAATATTATTGATTAAATAGTAGTGTTTCTATTCTAATTCAATTTTAAATACAATCTGCATACACAAATATCAATTTCCTTCAGGCATAATTTAAAGTGAAACATTTGAAAAGAAATAAATATTAAATTATAAAATGTTGCATTAAATGTTAAATTACTCCATCATTGTCAAAATGACATGAGATAACAAAATATGCATCATTTATTAAATATTTGTTGCTAACATAAGTTTTTCATATGAAATAATCGCCGAATAATGAAGAAAATTGTTGTTAACATTGTTTCTACTTAAAAGATTTAGAAGATATGTTTTAGGATTTAATAAAATTTGATATAAAATGTCACATTTCAAAGCTTTTTGTTTAAAGAAATAGCCTAAAGATACAGTAATAAAGTTATTCATTTTTGTAAATTAAATATTTTATAAATCTACCTGTTACATAATTTCGAAATACAAAGTTTGAACCATTTTGATTTTAAAGTTTTTACAAAAAAGAAAACAGTAAATGCAGTTTCTTCCCAAATTTTGTGGAAGTCGAATGTTTCTGAACTGCCTCTGAATGAAAATACATTTTTGTTATAATAAATTGTATGTTATTTTATAAATAATATAGATAAACAATAAGGTGTCCGAAAACCATGGTAATTCCTGTTTGTCTGTTACAGTACCACTTTTCTAATCATAATTATTCACAATAAATAATCTATTCATAGTAAGTAGCTATATTAATTTATCTTATAACATCATATACTAATTGTAGAAATCTTTTAATTACCTGATTATTATTTTTTAAATAAGGTAAAGTCATTTTATCCTATGTGACTGTTAGTCTGTTACACTGTGTTAGACTATTAGTCTGGAATTGCCCTTATGCGTCAAAAAACTATCGCCAAAATATGCCAAATAGTTGCTATAAACTGCAACGATGAAATATTTCCTAAATTATAAATAGAAAATCTTTCTCTAAGTCAGCATCTTCCATTGACAGTGGAAGATTTCTTAAGAAAGTGTTTCAGAATGGTTGGGGGGGAAAAAAGTTAAGTATGGGTTTGTGGTATATAGTGGAACACTATGGCTGAAAAGTAGAAAATAAATTATAAATAGAAAATGAAGAGATAGATAAAATAAGATAGATAAAAATGAATAGAATAGTTAAAAAATATACACTTTTATCAATTAATAGTGAAATATTACTTAATTTACAATTATACGTTAATAAATCAATTTAGAAATCCTAAAAAGGTAATTAAAGTAAAGTTTCTTTTTCTTGTTTTCTGTTAAAAACAAACAGTCAAAATTTCTAACTTTTTTAACATATTCATTTGCTTGTTTGCGCATGCACAATCATGCAAAAAAAAAAAAAAAAAAAAAAAAAAAAAAAAAAATTCATAACCGAGATTAGTGCTCACGCCAAATTAAGGTATTTTTACAGAAATTTTTGAGGAAAAATATGAATTGCAGTCAAATAATGATGCTTGAACCTTATGAGTCAAACCTTCGTGTTGTTTTTTTTATTGTTATTTTTCTGAAAAAGAAAAAACCCGGAGACGATTTCGCAATGCTAATAAAATTAAAAAACAAAATTGAATAAACGAAACTAAAGGTAAAACAGACTTCGTTGGCAAACTGTTTAACGGGGTTTTTTTGGAGGGGGGGTGGTGAACTGTTATATAATGTAATGTATTTTGATAATCGCATAATTTCCTATTTAATAACTTTTTTAAAATAAATATTCTATTGTGACGATTTCTAATTTTTTTCTTAAAGCTATTAAAAAATAAATAAATAAATAAATAAGTTACAATCGTTGACTCTGAAGGGATGATTGTTTAAAGAGGTTCCACTGTATCATTTCTGATGTACTTTTTGACGCTTATCTTGTGTTATTTTGAACAGGGATGACAAAAAATGGAAAGAGATGCTTTCATCTAGACTGCTTTCATCTAGAACCATTCTTGCGTTCGATAACATGGGCAAACCTTATAAATAATTATAATAAATATTAGGTTGTAACGAATGTTTTCCGCCAAATCATCATTACATAATACTAATTAATACTATATATAATTAACTGTAATATTACTTATAACTACCATGCCGCCAAATCTTCACAGTGTCATATGATACAACACTAGTACCTAAAGCTGTACACTTTATTCGGTGACATTCTGTAGCTGATTTTTTACAACAGAACTGGAAGTAAATAATGATTCTAATCTGGTAGCGTGATAGTTCTATTTCAGACACCTTGTTCTTAATGATAACGATATTTTTTGCAAATTTCACAACACAGTGTTATAAAGCAAGTCTCTTTCTTTCAAATGCCAAAAATCGTTTGACAAAATATGAGCAAACACGTCAACGCGAACTGTTTGCACAGATTGTATTAGCTGTGGCTGGAAACTTTTGTTACAACCTGATATTATTCTGCTACGTGTTCGGCCACAGTTACGTGTATGGTGATGGTTGAGGTTGACGGTTAAGAATCGTCCAGTTTTGACCCTATTTCTATATAGGGAATGCCTTCATAGGGATTATAAGGGAAAGTGACCCGAACTATTGTTGACGTCCAAGAAATATTTGGAAAATTCTACACAAACACTCCAAACAGACCATGCGGGTTTTTAATTCGCAAGAATCGACCTCTGCTCCTCATTTTATAGCCATCATTCTAACCACTGGTCTAAGACGAATTCTACCACAGCTGCGACAGGATAACTTTATACTGTTAGATGAAGGCAGTAGTATTTTCCATATTTTGTCATTCTTGTATAAGTTAATATAGGAAATGTCTCAAAAAAGTACATTCAAAGTGATATTGAATTTTAACTTAGGCCACATTTCATCTTAAGGAAATCTGGACCACTAAGTTCTATCATGTATTTTTTACTCTTAATTTATAATATATTATTATTATTATTATTGTTGTTGTTGTTGTTGTTGTTGCTATTATCTGATAATACAAGGTTTCAAACGGCCGCCGCCTCACCAATTAGGATTCACAGAAACCAAAACATATCTGTTGAAAATATTGTAACGATATGAACCAAAATTCAGGTCCGGCTTGTATTTTTGACTGAATATGTGAATTGGAACCCTTGTTTGCTAAATAATTTGTTTTTGTCTTGGCGTGTATTGTCACCCCTTAAAATTGTAACCATCATTTTCGTTGTACCCTGTACATAGTCTTAGAGTGTAAAAGTATTTATTATAACATTTCTCACGTTTTCTTATTGCCATCCATATAGTGCGATCAAAAATACATTCGATTCATCTATCTACTTATAAAAGAAAACAAAGAGTTTAGTCTGAAAGAAAAAAAAATCTTTCCACGTTATCCTTTAATTGTTAATTCCATTTCCAAAAGTTTAAAAATATTCTTTTAAACAATTCTGGAGAAAGTTTTTGAAGAAAGTACAATGTTATTTGGGAAAGAAAAATGTACTTATTTTTTAATCTCCTACATTATTTAATTTAGGATACATCGATTATTTAAGAGAAATATTTTTGATTACTTTGACTTTCTCTTTTTCTGTAAGTAATATCACATGTGAATCAGAAGTATAGTATATTTTTTTTAGTAAAAATATTTTATAAAGCAAGTTTCTTTGTTTTACTGGTTAAAAAAGATTTTTTTTTTCAATTAAAGAAACAGATTTCAACATCAATGACCTTTTTTCTTTTTATTCATAAAAATAAGAAAATGAAAATCCTCACGCACGTCTGTTGTTACGTTTCCGGTTGCATTTTTCAATCTTTCCTTTTCAAAAATTTTAGGAAACAGTTTTATTTGTTCTTTTTACTTTAAAATATTTCGAAATCCAATAATATTTTATGCTTACGTAAATATAGATTAAAAATGTTCAAATGTTATCCTAATCCAGGGAATTTCCAACATTTCTCAACCATAGGCCGCTGAGGTACCACTTATACAATATAGAAATATTCGTCTTATTTAATCGCAGCAAGTTAGCCCCTTCAAAGGCGGTGGTTCATTTTTGGACCACTTAAATTAAATCCTTGAATGCCACATTGGCACCAGAAATTTGGAATGAAAATTTCCTTTTATTAAGCACGCGAAGAAAAGATTTTACTTACTTTCAAATAAATTTGCTTGTCTCAAAATTACAGGCGTAAAAGGGTCATGTTATTTTGAAATCTTTCCTTAAATCATGAAAATCTGTTCGTGTCTAAATAAGAATAATGAATATTAATCATGAAGAATTAATTTACCTTCAGTGCGAGGTCTGAATTAAATGATTTAGGATATTCTTTGTATATAAAAACCGACAGAAACAATGGTTAATGTGATATTCTGAACAGAAACAATAACAAGTTTAAGAAATTTATACGCTTCAGATATTCAAATTAATAAAATACTATTGCCCAGAAGCGTTAAAAACTAGAAAAAACTGTAAAATATATCACAGATTTCAAGTTTCGGTCTCGATCGTTTTCAATGTTAAAACTACGTTATAATTCACCATTGTTCTACTCAATGCATCAGCGAAAAATAGCTCCCCTATTCATGCTATGCCATCTAGTGATTCCGAATTTATTTAACCGTTTGGAATGTGGAGAGCACTCTTGTTATGTGCCAAAATTGCGGCAAGCGCGATAGCCTCGTGTTTTATGCTAAAATTGCGGAGAGGGTGATAGCGCTCTTATTTTTTTTTCTGAGTTTGTTGTGCATTTAAGCTAGTTGCACTAGCGAATCGTACGATTTTTGTGTATATTGTGGGCTTACAAGTATGTATATATATATATACACCCAAACACATTCGTATTTTTGGTATATATCCACAAGATTTATTCAGCACTCAAACGGTTAAAGATCAAGTGTTTTTACGTTTTTTTTCCAGTTTCCACACAAATGTTCGGTAAATGATATAGGGCGTATTCTCATTACAAATCTCACGTTCTTTCAAAACAACCTCAATATTTTCCGTAATAACAGCAGGAAAATATTTCTTTGACTGAAGAGGAATATCACTTTTTCCAAATAAGATCTGAACGTTTTCTTTATAATTCAGTCTTGCAAGTGTCGTGGCATTTCTACCACATTTCACATCTGAGATGTGTTATGTTTTACATACTAGTAAACATACTAGTTTACATACCGTTTTACATACTAGTTGTCATACTTATTTGATACCTAGAAATTCCTTCTTTATTAGTAAATGAAATTTGATAAACCGAAGTTTTAACATCTGCGGCGAAAGGATAGATTATTGTTGAAATTTCTTTAATTTCCATGATGAAATTGCACTGAATTCGTTATTAAATGGTTTTAACTTTGCTTTGAGGCATTCAAAAGCAGTTTTTGTTTTCAACCAGCAGGTTATGGAAACCACGATGAGGTCACCAATTTCGAGCATTCTGGCAGTGTTTGAATTAAGACCGCGTGAGAAAATAATTTTGAAAGCATTTCATGAAGTTCCCTCGATTTGGTGCGTTTTGGTGTTGATGATATTTCTATTGTGTGGGGTTATTCTATTGAGGATATGTAAGGGTTTATGAAGACCGAAAAGTGTAAAATGGATCTATCCATCAAATTCACTATTCCATGTCGCTATTCCATCACTATTGCACTCATAAATCCATCATTAGAACTGGATAAGATTCATTAAACAATCATTTTTTTAAATCCTAGCGTCATAAAAAAAAGAAATTTATAATTAAGGGATTGTTGAGAAAATCCACGGCAAGTGTTGCAACTCTCCTATCTATTGTACCCACCTCTATCTATTATAAGAAAGCAGCATATCATTTTAGGGTTTTAAAAGACATTTCGAAGTTTGTATTACAGATTACCTAGAAATTGAGTGCACTTTAAAATGTAGTAGAGTAGAACCTCTTTTATCCGAAACACTTTTAGCCGAAACTCTCGGTTAACCGAAATCCATTTTTAAAGCTTTTTTTTATTTTTATTTTTTTGTTTTTAGTATCACATTTCTTGTGTGCAAAATCCATTTTGAAAGCTTTTTTTTTTTTTTTTTTCTTTAAACTATCATATTCCTTGTGTGCAAGCGGTCCTTTCCGAACTACGGGTAGATATAAATATTTTAGATCCCCTTTCTTAGAGTTCCTTTGAATTTAACTTGAGCTCGCTTAAGCTGCGGAATGGAACGAAGAAAACGAACAAATTAGCAATTCAGAAGCTTTTGAAAGTTTTGCAAAGAGTTTAGCATGACTGGAGCAGCAGGATGTATAGGACGCAGGTGTGATACTTGTGAACTAATAATATTTAAAAACTTCGTGATAGGGCTTCAAAGCAAAGGCAATCGAAACTGCGACAAACAAAACATTTTTTCAAATCCTTGTGAAATATGTAAAAGGTACTTAATTTAAAATTAAAATTAAGGTAATTTATTATTGTTTCTATTTCTCTATTGCTTTATTTTTATTAAGCACTTGTTACCATAATAAGAAATATTGCATATATTTCTCCTTAATCTTAAAATGGAAACATTCTCGAATATCCGAAAATTTCCATTTTCCGAAAGAGAGTCGGTCCGAATTACTTCGGATAATAGAGGTTCTACTGTATTGCAATAAAAAAATTACTATAGTTACAACTGTATTTGTATTTTTTTAATGTTAGATTTTTTTTATTCGTTCTACAAGAATCACAATTTAAAATTGGAGAAAAAGTGAAAAATATAAAAACAATCTTCAGAAAAAAATATTTTAAAAATAGTTATTACTAATGATTTTTCAGATAAAAGAGCCTACCACGAAGCGTGGCACATCTAAACGCAGCAATTTTCCTTTTTTTTAAAATCATTCCCCGTGTCCTGGGTGCTGCACTTTTATAATGAGCAAAAATGCTTTCCTCGAGTCTTCGAGCTATGTACTTGAGAAACCACATTTCCTCTGTTCCGGACATGCATTGGAGCGATCAAAACGCCATAGAACTAAAGAAAAATTAAGTTAGTTCATTACCGTTCCATCATGAGGGTTTTTAATTAATATCTCGGTTATCAAAAAATGAATAATCTCAGTTTCAGGTGCATTGGGACCTGTTTCCGTCTGTACAGAACCAAAATTGCATGCCTATAGAAACCATAGATTGTCCTTGCTATCGCACGCGCGCACACACGCACACAAACAGACAAACACACAGCTTTTTAGGTGCGTTCGTAATTATATAAATACGTAGCCCCTACAGTCGTCGCCTGGTCTGTCCGTCTGTCCGTCTATTCGCATATAACAGCCCAAAAACTACACAACCGAATGGTTTGAGATTTAATATATAGAATCGTTGCAAAATTCTATCGATTCATTTCAGTTTTGTGAAAATCGAATGAAAACTTAAAAAGATATTAATAAAAGTTTTTTTCGTTCTATTAAATCCTATTACGCGTAATTAATTCAGTGATATCCTATGATAGGTAATGATCCTAGATTGCCATGGTGATGACGCCCTATTTAAGATGGAGTCATATTATTTGCGCATTACTGAATTTAATATATATAATCGTGATAAATTTTGTATTCATGCATTTTTCCATAAGAGTGCAACAGCTATTGCAGCAAAATCTGAATATTTATAAAACTAGTTATAGTACAAACGCACCTCATTTGCCATGCTTGATGTACAATTTCCGACTTGTTTTTATTACTTTTCCTTTAAATGTTGAGAATATGTTTTCTTTCGAAGAAATGCATACTTTTTCGAGAAAAATATACATCTTCCAGAGATAAATTTATTTCAATATTATTGATTAAATAGTAGTGTTTCTATTCTACTTCAATTTTAAATGTAATCTGCATACACAAATATCCATTTCCTTTAGGTATAATTTAAAGTGAAACATTTGAAAAGAAGTAAATATTAAATTATAAAACGTTGCATTAAATGTAAAATTACTCCACCATTGTCAAAATGACATGAGATAACATAATATGCATGGGATATTAAATATTTGTTGCTAACATAATAGTTTTTCATATGAAATAATCACCGAATGATGGAAAGAATGTCGTTGTTAACATTGTTTCTACTTAAAAGGTTTAGAAGATATGTTTTACAATTTAATAAAATTTGATATAAAATGTCACATTTCAACGCTTTTTGTTTGAAGAAATAGCCTAAAGGTACACGAATAAAGTTATTCATTTTTGTAAATGAAATATTTTATAAATTTACCTGTTACATAATTTCGAAATACAAAGATTGAACCATTTTGATTTTAAAGTTTTTACTAAAAAGAAAACAGTAAAACATTCTTATACAAATTAAACTAAATAATTCTATAAAAAGTGATAAAATATCATTTAGGTTGACGAACGTTTCATCGCCCAAACGGGGAGATTTTCAAAATCATTCATGATAGAAATATTTTCCCAAAATTTAAAAAGAATAACTTGGTAAACAATGTCACGAGACATCATGCATAATGTAAATCAGTGCAAACGTAAAATAAAATGAAATTGGATATTTGTGATCGTGGATTATTTTTTACTATTATTACTAAAATTGCATAGTATCTCTTTCCAAATTTTAGGTTAATCAAGGGACACTAAATCATTGTAAATATTCTCGTTGCGTAAAAATATTTCTATTGATTCCCGGATAATGGATGGCAAATAAAATTTCGATCGATAAATTATTCTGCTATTTTTTAAATTGATCTGTAACGGTTCTTTGCTGCATAATCTGGCCAAAGCTGTGGTTATCCTGTTGTATTTGATGTTCTGCTATAATTTCTTTGATTCTATATGTTTTCTGCTTGTCATACCCAGTGACTGACAAAAGTTGAAAATTCTTAGACGCCAGGAAAAATTCTTAGAAGCGAGTTTGAAGAATAATTTCTCTGACAATAACGCATTCACTACAAAATGGAACACTGGCTACTCAGAATCGTATTCGGCTATTTTTGAGTGATCTATGTGTCATTTTGCAGTGAACAAGTTAACTATTCAATAAAAAAATCAAACTGAGCAAAAATTTTAAGATAATACCACTTTTACATTGTAAAATTTAAATAGAAACAAACTATGAAATTAAACATTAAAACAGTAGACAAATTAATATCCTTACCTTTAATTCCCAACAAGAAATTATATACATAAATTAACAATGCCTTTGTGATTTTGATTTGAAATACCATTTGTCCATTTGTCATCTTTTGTGATATATATCTGATAACTGCACATTTTGGTAAATTCTACTTAAGGAAACATCATTTAATTTTTTTTTCATTTTTTGCTGGAGTATTTTTTATGGTTTTCTAATCTGAGCAGTGCTCTTTCAACATGCAATTTAGTTTGGCTTAGCAAAAGCTCTGATTTGTGAAAAATTAGAGAGAGTTGTTGCGCCGGTATGGTGTATTTTCTTCTACGGCAAATAATCCGCTATTAAAAATAAATATTTCTGCACATGGAACTTTTTTGGTTAAAGGAAAAAAAAATTAATAAGTAAGTTAAAAAGTTAGTCGCCAAGAGGAATTTTTTAGTCGCCCGGAGTTTGTTGGACCCTGGCTCATACCTAATATAAAACTGCATTTTTCTATCTTCTTGGGTGAAAGGTATTTAGTATACTCCTGATAACTGGTTTGATTCAATTAGATCTATTTTCTTCCATACTAAATTTTAAAATTTCATGGAAGGTTTTGCAAAAATGGAGATATTGAATTTATTGAGTTTATATTTCAAACGATCGAAGAAACCAGGAAAATATTGTAAACGTTTGTCAATCTAAATAAAGATATTTTATCACTTTCTATAGCATTATTTAGCTTAATCTCTTTATAAGTTATTATACATGTTGCTATTCTTATACAAGTTTAACATATTTTTTTTTAGCTTTCAAGAGATTCTTTGTAATTTTTAAAAATATCAGAAGTGTTTCCCTCTCGACTTTATGAACCTGGGATAAAACCAAACTTTCCGAACCGATTTTATGGAATACCTTAAATGCAGCTAAATTTCTGACACAAAGGCAACGACCTGGATTCAAACACTTGACATCCTGTGTCGAAACCGGAGACGTTATTTCCAATCCCCTAATGATCGATTACATCACAGCATTTATCACTTGTACTCTATCAAATTTACTTGGTTATTTTCCAAATAGAAGCAGTCGAAAGTGGTTAAAGTCCAAATAGATTTAAACTTCAACTGTCGGTGTTTTTGTTGTGGCGGTTTCCTTTCATTTTTAATTTCACTTTAAGTTTGCTTAAGTATCATTCTGTAGGTCGAACTCAAATTCATCTCCTTGTCTCTACCTTTTCCATTGTTGAATCTCCCCATGCTTTTGTTATTAACTGCAAATGGTTGGAGAAGAATAGGATATAATCGTACTTATAGGAGAATATTTGAAGTTAGGGGTAACCTGACCTTAAATACCCAATTCGTGGCCGATTTTAAATAAAATCTATACAATTTATGCGACAGTGGTGTATAACATATTCATCAAATAGGAGTTAAAACGGAATTGCACTGTTTAGAAGATATCGTCTTTATGTACACACACACACACACACACATACGCGCTTATATCATGATCTATTTGTCTAATGGTGAGGGCGTTGCTAATCAGACAAAAGGAACAGATGCATGGTTGTTTGTACTGGATTGGATTTTAGTTTGAACGGAGGTCAAGATCGTTTAGACCTCATATACAAAAGATTAGCGTAGCGTCCGCAACTAACCCATCGACCACACATTATGATTTCAATACACTTTCTTTACATTAAATTTTTGGAAAGTAAGAAATCCATTAATTATAACAGTGCTGAACAATACAGCAGCTTTGAGGAGCTTCCTAGTTGAAAGTAACTTAACACCCAGTCTATTGATTGATCATCTTGTATTATTGTGAGCCATTGAGAACAGAAAAAGTGTAGTTTAAAACTACTTAAGAATTAAATGATAAAAAATTAAATATAAGGAATTATTTAAAATTTTTAATAAAATTTAAACTGGGATGAGATTCTCGACTTTCGCATACCAGTATAATCTTAGAGAAAATATTTTATTTATCGGAACATTTTTGCAATTTAACAAAACGACCTTTTCGTAATATCATATTGGTGTGTGAGAAGTCGGAAATCGCATCCCTGTTTAAAAGATTGAGAAATAACATTTAAAGTTAACAAACTACTACTAAATAGTAATATAACATTAACGAATCAAAATTAAAAAATATAGTTGTACTATAATTATTCTGATTGTTATAAAAAAAATATATTTTCAAATATAATCCATAATACTCAATTTTATTTATACCATAAAAAATATTTTATTTTTGAATAATTCTAGATAAGGCTATAATATTTACAAATTTCATAACGAATTTTACTCGGTGCTTATTTATACGCCGCAATATTTCTTATTTATACTCCGTCACTTAGAGGTCTGCACGGGCCCGGGCTTGGCCCGAGGCCCGTACCCGGCCCGGCCCGCGGGCCGGCGGAATGAAGGCTAATTTTTAAACGGGCCGGGCCGGGCCGGGCCGGCAGAATTAGGACAATTTTTTGAACGGGCCGGGCCGACAGACAAAATTAACGGGCCGGGCCGATAAAAAAATTAATCGGGCCTATCGGCCCGATATAAGAATTCAAGCGAAGCAGATAAATTACGAGCTATTTTCAATGAATGTGATTTTCTCGAGAAGTATAAATGTGCGTCACAAGCCGATGCGAGTTTAACAACATCAATACAGAAATGTAACATGTCCATCGTAAGAGATCGGCATCGGACAGTTACTAGATTGCTGAAAAAAATTAAACCTGGAGTCAGAAGACTCGTACCGGGACGGAACTGGTCTTAATCGATCGTAGGATGTGTAGGACAGGCATTACGTTTTGTAAAACAAAGTATTAATAGTGATAATGAACTTATGTTAACAGTATCTTTGGAAATATACCTTAAAGTGGTTCTCATATTCACTGCTCAACAATGTGAAACTTTCAGACGCATTTTCTGACTCATTTTTAACTATAAAAGTATAAAAGCAGGCCTGACTATTGAAGACATTTGGAAACGAATAGCTTTCTCCATAATTGATAAATTACTTACAGAGATAACAGAGATTCTTGTCACGTGACTGTACGTTTTTCTCCTTTCCTGTGCTATCGCTTCCGGAAATTCGATTCAAAACGCTAACTTTGGCAGTATTTTCAGAAAGATATATTGCTTTTATCTATGAAAAAACGGCATTTACATAGTTTGTGAATAAGAATACCTGCCAATCTTACGCGTTTCCGAAAAGAAATGAATTCATAAATGTGTCAAAAAATGTCCTTTCGACTTGAGAAAATGAGAGAAATATTTTCACAAATCTACTTTTTATTATACAGCTTCAAAAGTTATCATGTTTTAATCCTTTATTCTCTACTGCATTAATCTTTTAATGAATCCTTATTTGAATTTTGAAATATCTGTAGAGACGATGACTAAAACACTGTAAGTAATCGTTAATGTTTACTATTGTGTGTTTTATGTTTTGCGAACACATAGTAATCTAAAATATACTGTAAAGTGTTCCCATAAATATGTATGTAGTATTCATTAAAAGAATCTTAATTGTATGTCAAGAAAAAACGGATTTATTTTGCAGAAATTGAGTCGGGCCGGGCCGGGCCTGTTTTCACTGATTTTTGTACGGGCCGGGCTGGGCCGGGCCGAGAGCTGTAAAAATGCAAACGGGCCGGGCCGGGCTCGGGCCGAACTTTCAATGTTTACACCGGGCCGGGCCAAGATAGCTTTCGTTCGGGCCGGGCCGGGCCCGGGCCTGGAAATTCCGGCCCGTGCAGACCTCTACGTCACGTTACTGGGTGATTTTCAACAGAATTGGTTTCAAAATGATTTTAAAAGCAGACGAAATACCTAAACCGTCTGCTGGTGTTTACGAAAATCTATACACTTTTTGCGGAAGTAGTTAATACCATATTCGCCAAATGGGTGCTCATTCGGAAGTTCCGTTTAGAAGTTTTTGTGTTTACCCTCTGACACACACATACACACACACAAATCACGATTACAGTGGCTGAGACGTTCTGCTGTCAAAGCTAGTAGACGGGAGGCACTGGATTTGAATCCAATCGTGCCCGTCGGTCTAATCGTTTCGAGTTTACGGTGATTATCTTCGAACCTTGCGTAATTACGTGTTACGTGTCCTCAGAAAGATCTCCACGGTGTGCAAACCCACCTCCTTCCTATATCCTTCGTGTAGATAATCGGCAATCATAAACAACATCGACGCGATTGCAATACTTTCCTTATGTTGTATGTTCGGAAAGTAAGAAGTTCGTTCTAAAAATTTCTCATAGGCAACACAAGATGTGTACAGTTGTATCACAGTTTTTTACTACAATTTTTCACCTTATTTAATCTATAACAATATTACAAATTCTGCGATTAAACAAAGTGATTACAAACTCTGCGATTAGTACATTGAATAGAAATTCTCTAATCGGAAATAAAGGTGTCAGACTCCTTTACAATTCCAAGTAGTGTACGTACCTTTATAGCACTATACCTTCAAATCTGAAAAAAAAAATCTAAAACTCACGTTAACCCATATTGGACTACACCGATTAAATATTTTTGAAAAATTTTAATGCTTCAATTATATCAGTAATATGGTGTAATTAAGTAGATACTAGCAAAATTTTGAAAAAATGTTTTTAATTTTTTAAGTAACTAGTTGTCTTATAAACAGGACATATTAGTAGGACACATAGTAAGGACATGTAAAATGCATATATAAACTAATTTTATGAGCAAATATTTTATTTTACTTTAAAAATACTGTTTATGTTGCACAAAAATACTCTATGATTTCTCCAATAAAAAGATAATAATAACGGTAAAATTCTAGATTATAAGATCACAATTCTTAAAGAATTTTTTAGATAGATTTTTTTCAAGTAAATTCTAATTGGTTGCTTGCTTTTTTTTTTTTTTTTTTTTTTTTTTTTGTTTATATGTTATACTTTTATGTATTTTAAAGACATCATAACAAAATGCACCCAAAAAATCCTTACCAATTTTATTATAAAAAAATGTTTTATTAGCTGTCCTATTTATAGGACAGCGGTCCAATATGGGTTAAGCAATTAATGATTTTTCTGTACACGCTGCAACCATATTTCAACGCACGCAATGGAATTGAGCACCGTTCAAATGCGACTCAAGCTACAAACCGTGCACACCAACGTGCACCAAGTATTGTACTAGATTTTATGAAATAAATGGTCAGTAACAAATTGCGTTTTTGATGTTTTTTTTTTACAGATTTGAAACTATAGCACCATCTATGAACAATTGTTTTATTTAAAGTTTTTTTAACACTAAACATACCGGGAATTTTACTCAAGTTTTTTAAAAGTATTTAACACCAGAAATTTTCATTTAAAACTATTTAGCTTCTTTGTTTAACTACGACGTAGGAATTACGATAGGAAGACTTTTTGCTGAGGAGCACGGGACCTGTGTCCCACATCCCTGGAAACTGAACATGTTAGGTAGGCAACAAGGTCCGACTTCATGGGTATCAGTGATAGCATAAACAAGTTGGAAATTGCTCGTGAAACGTGGCAAATGAGGCGCGTTCGTACTATAACTAGTTTTATAATTATTTTTTTGCACCCCATATTGTACTGAATGTATAATTTTTTGCACTTCATAAAGTGCATAGTCTGTAACATCATTAAAATGCACTTTGAATAATTTTTTTTCCCATTCCCCGTAATGTAACGGAACACTTTTGACTGTCCCTGTAATTAAACTATACATCCGATTTTCCTAAAATTTGAAAAGGCTTGACAAAATTTTGCAACAATTATATCTTTAGAATTTCAGACAATTCAGAAGGCTGTAACATCATTAAAATGCACTTGCAATAATTTTTCCCATTGACTGTAATGTAAAGAAAAACTTTGACTGTCCCTGTAATTAAACTATACATCCTATTTTCCTAAAATTTGAAATGGCTCGATAAAATTTTGTAACAATCATACATTTAAAATTTCAGACCATTCAGTTGGGTAGTTTTTGCTCTGTTATATGCGGACGGACAGACAGACGGACGGACGGACTGAACGACGACTATAGGTGCTACGTATTTATATAATTACGAACGCACCTAAAAAGGGGTGGGGGTCAAAGACTTAGGTTCTTGAGTTCAACAAAAAGATTTTTAAAAAAAAGTAAAAAATCAAATAAACAATATGCTTAATAACTAAAAAATTTTAAATAAGTGATGGGGGGGGGGGGGGGATTTTTTGCAAGAATTAAATAAAAAATAAACTAAAATGCTATTACCTAGTACTCCGAAACAGCCGAACCTCCCGCGGGTGCGCGCAGTAATATTAGTCCTGAAAAAGACATTTTGCAATAATATAACAGGGTCCAGAATTACAGCAACTAAGCTTATTTTTGTGTGATTTATATATATTTATTTTGTATCGAAATATTTTCATTACTTACTGGTCAAATGATCGGTTATTGGTATATTTAACGTCAAACGAAATTTCGAACAAAAGTAAAGACTTTCGTCTAAAGCGCAATTTCGTATGCCAGTTGCGTGATTTTTTATGTCGAATTTCAAAATGTGTCAAGAACTTTTAGCCCACCCTGCATTTGAAAAATATTAATATAAGGTTAAAATTGTTCAGAATTAATTCCAACAAGTTGTAAGTCTGTTATTATTAACGACTGAAAATATCATCTTAAAAGTCCATTATCCTAGGTGTATAATAGGAAATACTGCGTTATCAAAGCAAGATTTATAATGTCTGAAAATGCATTTATGAAATCTCAATATTATATTAACATTAAGAGTAGAATGAAATTGAATATGTTTTTAATCTGGAGAGGATATTTAATGCATACGAACTAATTTCATAAATTACGTGCTATCGTTTGTATATTTCTTAAATGTTTACATTCAATTATTATAATGTGCCATGTAGAAAATAAATATTTACATGTGAGATTTCGTAATAACAAATCTCACAGTATTCGGTAAATTTCACAAATTGTAATCTAATACTTCATAAATTCAGACTAAAGTGTTTTGTGGCATAAAGAGGAAGTCGTAAAGATTGTGTATATCAAATATACTCACAGGATTATCGCAGGAACATGTTGAATTGTTATTAAATAATTTGCAAAAAAATTGTATTTATTACATATCGTTCATTTAAATTGAGATAACTTTATCCCAAGTATGTATTATAACACCGATGGCGCATACTTAACCAAGTGATTAGTTGTTTGGATACAAACATCACACTGCAAATGCGTGAAACAGTTTTGCAACACTAACTGAACATAATAATTAACACTTCTAACTAAATCATTTTCGATTGTTTTTTGAATGTGTTACGAATGTGTTGTGCCAAATAAAAAGAGTGTACAAAAGTGTTGTTAAAAATTTACAAGAGGTGAAAATGCGTTTTCAAAACATTCGTTTTTGAAATTGTGTTATAAATGTTTAACAAATTGTATGTTTTAAGTGTACGTGTGTGTTATTTTAAAGGCACCATGTAGAAAGTGTTTTGAAAGTGTTTTACATGTGTTGTTTTATAGTGTTCTAAATTGTGTGGTGTTTACATATAGAACCCATATAGAAGTATTTTTTAATATTCATATGATAATTTCGATTATTTTCTTTACAAATTTTTTTTTATATCATTCCTCATAATATGAAAATATGACGAAAACTGTTCTGCTTAAACACAGAGAGCATTTATAGAAATCAAGAGAGGAATTCCAAATAGCGCTTAAGGCAGGAATAACATCATGAATCTTGTCTGATTTACGATAATATGCTTTCTAATAGTTGCCTATTTGATTTACTAAAATCTAATATAAAAACGAAAAATCATGCATCATGCATAGATGTGACAACACTTTTCAACACTACTAGAATATTGTTACGAAATTGCACTTTTTAAAATAAATTGAAATGAGATAACTAAATAAAAAATTTCGAAAACACATGACACACTTAAAAATCCATTTAGAACAATTACCATCGGTTGGCCATATATCCAATTTATTTGGCGCGGCGCTGTGTATGAATTTATTTATATTAATTAAACATCTCTTACTAAATTTAAGTATATTGCAGCTAGTAAATACATAACACAGTTAGAAACACACTTTCAGCAACATACGTACATAGACATTAATCCTTACGGATTCTTTGGGAAGCCTTTGTATGGGACATATATATTTTATGCACGGCAAATAATATACTAAAATACTTATATACCTAAATTTAAGTATATTTCAGCTAGTAAACACATAACACAGTTAGAAACACACTTTCAGCAATTCACGCACATAGACATTAATGCTTATGTATTCTTTTGTGAGCCTTTGTATATGACATATATATTTTATACACGACAAGTAATATACTAAAATTTACCTATGGATAAAAAGCCATACCACAGCTTAAAATGTCTTTCGAACAAAAATTCCTCATAATCAGTTCTGTAATGAATTTCTTTTGTTTCTACCTCGAGCAATGAACGCTACAAACTCCATAGTCTATTAGAAAGCATGTTGTAAGTGTGTCCCTGTAAATGAACTATAAACGATAGACACTCCATTTTTAGGTAAACTCTCCTATAGAAATTCTTAGAAATATGTACTGATTACACGAAAATCCAAGAACATTTACAACCAGTCGGTTGTGGCAATCTCAAAACTTTCTTCTATCTCATACATGTTAATACTTCCTGAAAAATGCAGCCGGTTAGATGATTTACACCAAAATCTAATCAGCAACAACTTATGTCAACTTCTAACTGAATCTGAAGTTTGATGAAAATCCACGCATTAGTTCTTGAGATAGAGACATTGCGGTAATCAGGAAAAATGATGTATACCAGCGCCACCTGCTGAGCGATTTACACCCAAACCTAGTAAACATCAACTCATATCAAGGACTAACTAAATCTGAAGTTTCATGAAAATCCGTGCATTAGTTCTTGAGATAGAGCCATTGCGGAAATCTTAAAAAATGCAGCATATCAGCGCCAATTATTGAGCTATTTGCACCAAAAACGAATCAGCACCAATTTATATCAGGGACTAACTGAATATAAATTTTTATTAAATTCTGTTCATTAGTTCTTGACATAGAGCGCCCATAAAATTTGTGTCACACACAGACTCACAGACAGACATTTTGTAAAAACATGATTTTCGGGATCTCTGACCCATAAAACGTGTAAATCCGTCGAAAACCGGAATTCGAAAATTTTCACGAATCCAATACCTTCTTCTTGTAAAGATAGAATAAAGTAAAAATTAGAGCGCGAACAGGCAGACGAACTGCAGTAATAAACTCTTTTCAGCTTTTGTAGGAAAGTGTCATACAGGACCGCAATGAAAATATATATATATATATTTTTTTTTTTCAAAGCGAAGAATGTTCCGCATGTATTTTTTTATTTAAATTTTAGGAAAAAATACTCAAAATATTTTATAAGATACAGATGTATCACGAATTGCCAATCCTTTTCTGTTTCATAAATTATAAATTTAGAAATAAACACAATAGAGTTTTCAGTTAGTAAATTATAAATAATGTAGTAAAAAAAGGCACCCGGTATTAATAAACATGACAGCCGATTAGTGATTTTTGCACCTTAGAAAGCGATGGCAAAAAGAGAACAGAACACATTTCTAAAAAAAGTAGTCGGGAGGAAAAAACATTTCTATCTGTAAGTAAAGGCAGTATAAATATTCTAGAATATGTTATTCGTAAGCAGATTATTAAGATATAAGTTACAACTTACTTTAAAGTTGCAAAAGTGCTTTTATGTAAGTTTTTTGTGTGATTTTTAATACATCTTCATCCTCAATCTATGAAAAAATCTTAACCTTTATATATATACAATTTTATATACAGGGTGTCCGGTCTCAACGGTGTCCAATGGCTAATTCCTAAACCGTTAGTCATAGACATATAGTTCCAATTACAAAAATGTTTTAAATCACGTAAAGAAACATTTTAAAAGCGATTTGGGTCAATAAAAACATTTCTTAAAAAATTACGAAATTTAAATTTTTATACGGTCCTATAAGTTATATTTAGTAATTTTTTCCTATTACACTGACAAGTAAGACAAAAAAAAGTCCCATTCATATAACGCTAAAATTGAGCGAGTTATGAAACTTTAAAAATGCATGACTTATGCCACTTTTCTACTCTGAAAACAAATGAGTTCGGCTTGGCTTTGAGGGATCATATACCAAGTGTTTAAAGTATTCGAAGATCTTACTTCATGTGTATCTGCGCTTTGAAAAAAAAAAAAAATCCTACAAGTATTATGATTAAGTCTCAAATTGGCTAAAATAACATATGTTTTATTTTGTCAGGACTTGAGACTGTTTCTCTTATGATTTCTTTTAACAAAAATTATGTTTTTTTATAAGTTTTTATGTTACTTCAACAATCGTATGCATGTTTTTCCAGTTCAAAATTTGTACTCGAACTTTAACCCACTTTTAAACATCCGATCGAGATTGCATTTTACATACTGGTGCAAATCCGATAACAATCTAATATTATTAAGATTTTCAGTGGTTACCATTTATACTTATTTTACAGGACAACACAAAAATTTCGGATAGATTTCTGCCAAGGAGTTTAAAAAAAAAAAGTTTTAGATTAGATAATACAAGACTGCGATTGTTGGGTTTTTTAACTTTTATGTATTAGCACTGAATCTGAAAATTACCTTAATTTTTAACCATCATGTCAGGATATTTCGCAAATCATAAATTTTCAAATTTAAAGAATAACAAAAATCGAATACTATAATGTAGAAAAGATGCTTGTTTTTTTTCAACTTTTGATAATTGATTTTGACGCACTTTTTAACACTGAATCTGAAAATGACCTTCATTTTTAACCATCACGTTAGAATTTTTTTGCAAATCGCAAATGTGTAAGTTAAAATATAGCGAAAATCTCATACTATAAAACATATGTAAAACATTTTTTATTTTATTTTATTTTATTTTATTTTATTTATTAAAAAAATTATTCGATATTTTTGCTTATCCTGGGATTCTTACAGCTAAACAGCTGAGTGGTCCGATGAGATGGGGGAGGAAATTCAATTTTAACATTGAACTTCTTAACTTTGAAATTTGCAATTTGCGAAAAATCCTGATATAATAGTTAAAAATGAATTATCAAAAGCTAAAAAACATGACATAACCCAACTTTTGCAGGCTTGTGCAATCTAATAATATTTTAAAATACGTATCATTTTGTAAAAAATTGAGGCTGTTAATTTAGCATCATTTTATTTAACAAAAGTTCTGTTTTTTCTTTCTTCTTAAATGTTTATTACAAATTGTATATTTTCCATTAATATGCCAGAATGATTAAAGATTTCAAATTTATATTGCAATGTTAATTTTACTCCCAAACATTTTTTATATCTGACGAAATTATATTTCGACTAAATTTGTGAATGACCCCCAATCTACAGCAAAAAATATGCTCCAACTTTAAACAGCTATTACTCGGTCAATTTTAATCGTAGAATAACGGGACTTTTTTTGTATTACTTGTCAGTGTAAAAGGAAAATTTCACTAAATATAACTTATAGGACCGGGGACCGTATAAAAATTTAAATTTCGTAATTTTTTAAGAAATGTTTTTATTGACCCAAATTGCTTTTAAAATATTTCTTTACCTGATTTAAAACATTTTTGTAATTGGAACTATATGTCTATGACTAACGGTTTAGGAATTAGCCATTGGACACCGTTGAGACCGGACACCCTGTATAATAAATCTTATTATATATATATATATATATAAAGCTCTGAATTTTTGAGCTAAGGATATTAAAATAAATTAGAAACAACTAAAATTATTCCAAAAAACAATAAAATTCCTGCAGCAAGTAAAGCACAACTTATAACTGTGATATCTAGAAGCAGAGTTATTTTTATTGGAAATAATGAATTGAATCGTAATAAAATTTCTGGTACAATTAGCGATTAACTTCTTCGAAGATTAAAAGAAAAGAAAAAGGTCCAGTCCACCTAGTCGAACCGATTTAAAATGAATGTACTAAATCGTTATAATCGGTTTTTATTTTGCTGAGTAACTCCTCTTAAAAGCGTTCTTCTTTCTACCTTAAAGCACTAGTGCGTGTAAATTTTTGCTCGCATACATGAGCACCAATTTCTTCCCGATCGGCGGACAATACGGCGAGCATTACAAAAGTCTGTTGGAGAAAAAAAAAAAAAGCTGCTAATATTTGATATATTCCATTTTATGAGTTTTCTGGTTTATAATTTTCTTTTTCCAACATACAAAAAAGACAATCAGTTGCAAAGGGGTGCAATTTATAATTGTCTACATTTCTTCCAAACATCTTCGTAGGCATAAAACATAATGGCTTTACTCCTCTCTGCTACGAGTATACGTAACGAAGGGGATCTCTATACGTATAATACTGTGACCAAAATATTAAAAAAATTTTGAAAGTGCCGCGATGAAAGTGAGTATTGACATTCTCATCAAGTGAAGCGAGAGATGAATCGCATTCACGGCATTTTAAAGTGAATACGTTGTATTTTGTGTTTGTACTAAAATAATCGGTCACAGTTATTTCACCATGGGATCACGAAACTACCGACATCCGAGAATCATAATGTGACGAAATAAAAAACACAACTGTAACATTTATGGCCATTTTTAAACACACAGTGACGTTTCATTGACTAGTTTTGGTATGAAGGTAATTAATTGTTCTCGGAACTATAGTCATGGTTCTATTCACTTAAGAAAAATTATCGTTCTATATTTAAGTATAGGCGAAATTTTCCAAAATGCTGGACAGATCCGAGAATAAATGTTGAATAATTTCTTCGCATAATTGCAGACTGATATCCTTAGAATATGTTTAGATAAACTTTATAGCTTTGAGAAAGCGCATAGCAGTTTGTTTTAGGTCTTACGTTGTTGATTTTGAATATTTAGAAAATTTAGACCATTCGCAGTTTTAAAGTAATATGTCAAAATGTTACATTTTCTGAATTCTTTTTTTGAGTGTGTGTGTGTTTTAGCATAGAATTGTGCTTCACGATAGCTGTATCAGTAGATTTTGTTTGTAAACATTTCAAGAAAAGCAGTCAGAAAAAGCATGCTCACATTTAAATGCATATTTCTCAAGAAAAAGTTTGAAAAATTTTGTCACCGTAGACCGTAGAAATAATGAATGCGTCAAATAAATTTTAATGTTTATTTTACTTTTTAAACTACTGTTTGTTTTCGGAAAGCAAAACCCTCCGCCTTTTTGCGCATGCGTCAGGTCTGCTTTGATTTTATCAAAATAGGGGTGTGCGGAGTTTGTTCAGCTGAGTTTGTTTGAGCGCCATTCTTAGTGATAACGTAGAAGTGAAAAAAAAGTAGAAGTTTAGAAATTACCCATCTCAGCGTGAAGTGAGCGCAGTAGAAGTTTAGAAAATTCCCATCTCAGCGTAACACCCCTCTGGATAGTAGAATCGCCCCAGAGTGCAGGGCGCGGCTTTTGAAAACGAACAATACTTCACATAATCACTTCCTATTTGGTATCTTCAAGTAAACTTTACTGAAAAAAAAACCCCAAATATTCTGTGAAAATTTGGTATTCGGTTTGAAATATAAGTCCCGTACAATAACAGTGTAAAGACGACACCTATGTTTATTTTCTTAACATAAATCGAAAGAAGTTCCAATCGAATGGTTATTTCCATTTTTTTTCTGTAACAATTTGGTGATTAAAATGTTTTGAAAATTCTCTGGTTTTTTTTGGCCGACAGTACATAGATGTTTCATAAAATATTGATATATAACAATTTAGCACAGAATTCTTTCTTCTGACTATTAGCGTATTTTCGGAGAAATCGCGAAAAAGTAAAAAGCGATTCTAGGCCAGTGTTGCCAGTGGGCCACTTTTTTAACATTCAGATTGTTTGATTCCCACCACTTTTTTGATATAGAAATAGTCACCTTATTTAATAACAGATTAAATAACGTGCGAAAAAGCCGAATTATACGCTTTTAAAAAAGTGGTAGGAATGAAGCAATATGAATTTTAAAAAAAGTAGCCCACTGGCAACACTGTTCTAGGCCAAGAAATCGGGAAATTTTGCCACTGTGGGTTAAACAGTTCGTTGGAGACTTGAACGTGCTACAATACATGTGTGGTACTCAAAATTAAAAACTTGAAGCTTTCGTTGTAAAAATATAATGTTCTATAAATTTTTTCATAAACCGATAAGTTTTTTTTCAATAATTCAGATTTTTTATGAAATTCAGATTTAAAATGAAAGTGACGTATGTAAACAAAGTCATTTTAAATCTGAATTTCAAATTCAAAATATAAAGATTCAATGCAACATTATTTACACTGTAAAAAAAGACAAATGTTTCTTAATTTACGAAAATATAACCTAACCACGAACGAAAATATACATACAATAACGTTTTCCGAGTTACACATCATTCCGAAATGTGTTCTTTATGTTTAGGAACCTCAGAAATTAATATGGTTTTTTTCAATTTCAAAAGGCATTTATAAAAATAAAATTTCCTTCGCCGTCACTGATATTCGGAAACATTTCTGAGTAGTATTTATTGTGAATTATTAATCATATCACAATATAGATTCCATACGGAAAAATCAAAACATATATTTAAATATTTATTTGCTCAAAAGACGTTGCTAAAAACATATTAAAAATATATTAAAAACCTGTATTGACATGTTTCAACTCTTTCACTGAGTCGTCATCAGAATGCATAACATAAATTACAAATACAATGCATATGAAAACTGGAACAAAAAATTATCGAATAGAAACAAGTAAACATTTAACGCCTCCTACATTTTCGCTATCGCACGTGTTCCCTCTATGTCGCGACTCCGCAAGTTGTCCAAAACCATTCAATCCATATATTCGGGATGCGAAAAGATAGGGTATCGTTACAAACCCCTGAACCTCTTAAATAAATTTCAATGGACTCTCTTATAAATAATTGTAAATAAAAATTAGACCTGTATATTAATCTACTCTTGTTAAAAAGTATATTAATGCTCTGTATTTGATTCAGCCGGGATAAAGCAGTATTACCCCTGTTTTACCCCAAATTTTCATTTTTCAGTTTGCAATATATATTGTGATTTGGTTATTAGTGGACGAAATTAATACTTATTTCTCTTATTTATACTTACATTTGTGAATTATTAAGTTTTCTTAAACATAAATATCGGAAACTATACAATATGAAATTTAAAAATCTCACCGTTTTACACGAAAGGCGACAATGATAATAATAATTTAGATGTTACAAGTTTAATATATACATTTTATTTAACTTTTCATGTACTTTCGGCCTGAAATCCCGTGGTGATCGTCAGGGAATATCTTTTATTAATTGCTCTTTAATTCATTCAAATATGTCACATCGTTTGAAATGGGAGAATCTATAATTATTAGGGTAGCTGGAAATAGAAGTAGCAGTGCCTTGGACTGAACTAATGTAGAGAAAAATATTTAACTACCGTTCCATTTATTTTAATACGTCACTTTGTTTACATACGTCACTTTCATTTAAAATGCGTAGACAGTAGTAGAAGTAGCATTGTTTCGGATAAAATTTGAGTTGAGGAAAATATTTAACTGCCATACCATTCATTTCAATACGCCACTTTGTTTCTATACGTCACTTCGTTTTTAAATGGGTAATAGTAGAAGGAGCTTCTGATTGAAAGTAGGTAGAGGAAAAATACCGTGTGTTTTCAGTATTTATTTTCAGGATATTTAAACATATATTGGGGATACTGCATGATAGGGGTTCGCTACATACTTGCTTGCTTTCACACAGAATTTCTATGGATTCTTTGATAGTGGATGCCTAGTAATTAGATGATGTGTATATAACTTTTGCTTGATCAAAATGTATTGAGATTTATCTGTACCTAAATATCGGTTTTTAAGATGCTATCAATCCTTAATGAAACATTTTCAGCTGTGTAATTGAATTTATACATGCAAGTGTAACAAAATAATATTAATTTTAATGTTAATGCTGTATATTTATCGCGTTTGTCTATAAAGCATCTTTCTCGAGCATGAACATGTTTATTTGAGAATAGATAGCATCCTAAAAACTGATATTTCTGTTTCAGAAAACTGATTAAGGGGTCTCAGGACTCTTAAAATTAGAAAAAAAAGAAAAAAAAAACAAAGATCATTTTCAACATTTAATATTTTAAAACGGGTATGATTTTAAAACATAATTTTTATTGAAAATGAAAGGTATAAGTATGTTCTTTCATTTTATATATTTATTAAATAGCAAGATGGAGAATTAGCATTTATAGGGGGTTCCAAAGCGTCAGGCATTTGACAAGCAGAAAATTGGTATAACAGTTTACGCGCAGGATTACAAAATAAATTTTACAACTAGAATGAAAATTTTGTTGCCTCTTCATATTGTTATAATTATCCTGAACTTAAATAAATTTGTATTTAAAGCATTTTTATATTTTTAACACTAAGTTGTATCTAGCTAATACAAAATTTTGAAAATTTCAACAGTGTAATCACCTAAAATACATATATTTAGAACAATAAAAAGGAAATTTTAGACTTAGTTTATACAGACTAACATTAAACAAACGTTTTAAAAATTTCATGAAAAAATATGCGGAAGTTTTTGAGATATCGCGTGCGTTATGCCCAGAAACGTTATTGGAGAAAAATTAAATCAATGTTTTGGAAACACCGCTTCAGCTATTGAGCAAGTATAATTCTAAAAGCCATAACTTATGTTCTAAAGGGAATTTCAAGGAAACAATTATATCAAAATGTTTAGAAAAGACAGGAGATTAACATCTAAAAGAATTAAAATTTCGAAAATTTTGAAGCTTTAAGAGTCCTGAGATCCTTTCATACACTCTCAGAAATACTATCTTCAATTCACGGAAATATTCCTGCAGCACTGCTGCCGGTATATATCCGAGAATTGAAGAAATTTCGATTCTTTTTTTTTTTTTTTTTTGTTCCAGGAGAGAAAATTTCCGTAATATGAAAAAAGGAAGTAGAAAAAAAAAAAACGTCTCTCGTACTTCCGTGGAACCACTTAATTTTGAACCTGGGACTACGCGTTTCGAATCGAGCAATCTATCTACTGGCGGTACTTATAATTACCATTAGAATAACTTGTTATAAAATTCCTTTAACACATAGATTAGTTGTAATGCAGTTTAGAATGAATTATAGATGCATTACTTTATATTGTTCCAAAAGCATTATTGGTTACACAAAACAAAAATATTTTAAAAAGGATGATTACTTTTGTCTTTGCATCTTTTCAGCTTTCTTTGCGTTGGGCCCGGGGTGGGGGGGATTTTTCAATTCGGAAATCTTTCTATAGCAAGAGCATTTGCACATTTCCTAATTCTACAAAATACTAATAAAAATTTTTAAAATAAAAGATTTGAGTAGGGTTATAAATATTGCACAAAATACCTATAAATTCAAATTTAATTAATCCTTATAAATCCTTCAATCCTTCTAAAATGCTTCTAAAATTTATTAATTGATTATGTAACTCTTCTAATGTAGTTTAAAAAATTCACGAAAAAGTCTTTAGAAGATAAAATTTTCATGAATTCATAATTCAGTACATTAAAATTTAAAATGAAGATACGGGTTCCTTGGAATGGGAGATTGGTAAGGCTTGTTAAATTTCTCATTGAGAAAGCTCGGGAATTTAAACTTATTTGCAGGGACCTTTCGTCGTTATGATATAATGGTTGCTGTTTTAACACGTATTGAATAATAGATGATAAAAATTATTACATATTAGACATATTTATAATGAGACGTAATTTGATTGTTATATGTAAAATATGAATGTTATACTATTTTAATTTAAATTCGAGAAGAAACGTTGCTTTTTTTTTTTTTTTACTTGGTTGAACTACTATATATTTTTTTAATGTGTTCTTTTAGAGTAGGGATGCACAACCTGTGGCCCGCGATGGGTTAACTTGTGGCCCTCGAAGTTCGTTAATTTATAATTGGCAAAATTTACAATTTTTGATCATTGGTTGCAGAAAAAATTGTGAATTTTGTCAATTTGCCGCGGAAAAAATTGCAAATTTCCTCAGTCAGTTAAAAATCGCGAATTTCATTAATCGTCCGGCCGATACCATTTCTATCAACATAGGAAATTCTCGAGTTGCTAATTTCGTCAGTCGCTAATCAAAAAAATCTCTAATTTCATCGATCAGGCGCGGAAAAATCGCGTATTTCGGTCGATAGCACGCGAAAAAGTCGCGAATTTTGCTGATCAAGCACGAAAAAATAGTTTCGTCAGTTTATCGCGAGAAAAAATCGCGAAATTCTCCAATTTTCAGCGGGAAAATTGTAAATTTCGTCAGTCAGTTAAAAATTGCGAATTTCGTTGACTCGGTGTGAAAAAATCGCGAGTTTCGTCGATCGGGCTCAGAAGAATCGCGTGTTTCCTCGATCGCGAGCGGAATAGACGCGTATTTTGTTGATCTGCTGATTCACGAATTTCGCCAAATTGCCGAGGGAAATTTTCAAATTGCGTCAGTAATTTAAGATATGCGGATTTTGCTCACTGGGCGTGAAAAAATTGCGAGTTTCGTCTATCGGAAGCGAAAAAATCGCGAATTTCGTTGTTCGGTGCGGAAAAGTCGCGAGTTTTGCCGATCTGGAACAGAAAAATCGCGAGTTTTGTAGATCGGGCGTGGAAAAATAGCTAATTTCGTTGGTCGGGAACAGGAAAGTCGTGAATTTCGTTCATTGGCTGCGGGAAAATTACGAGTTTCGTCAGTTTATCTCGAGAAAAAGTCGCATATTTCACCAATTTGCCTAGGGAACAAAAATTAAATTTCACCAGTAAGTTAAGAATCGCGCATTTCGTCGATCAAGCAGAAAATATCGCGAGTTCTGCAATTGGCCGCGGAAAAATCGCGAAATTCGTTGATCGGAACGAAAAAATTGCGAACGTTGATGGACTGCGAAAAAATCGCGAGTTTCGTCAATTATCGCGCGAAAAAGTCGCGAATTTTGCCAATTTGCCAAGTGAAAAAAATTAAAATTTCGTCAGTCAGTTAAGAATTGCGCATTTCGTTTACTGGGCGCGGAAAAAATGCGAATTTTGTCGATCGGTCACCAAACAATCCGGAGTTCTGTTGATCGGACGCGGAAAATCGCAAATTTCGTTGATCGGGCAGAGAAAAAAACGCGAATTTTGTAGATGAAGGGCAAAAAAATTGCAAATTTCGTCTATCAGCTACGATAAAACTGCGAGTTTCGGCAGTTTATCGCCAGTAAAAGTCGTGCATTTCGATAATTCGCCGCGGGAAAAAATTTAAAATTTCGTCGGTCAGTTAAGAATCACGAACTTCGTTGACTGAGCGCGAAAAAATCTCGAATCCCGTTGACTGGGCGTGGAAAACCCCCAAATTGAGTTAAGAAGGTGTGAGAAAATCGCAAATTTTTTCGATCAGGCGCGGAAAAATCGCAAATTTCGTTGATCGGCTGCAGAAAAATTGCGAGATTCGTCAATTTAACTTCATTTATAAAGTTCACATTTCTTTCGGCACTAGCTACTTTCATGCGTATGTTTGTTTTTTAGCACTTTTAATAAAGCAAAATTTACTCCCCCGAATAAAGTCAAGGGATATTTTCACTCCTTGAAAATAATCCTTGCTATTGTTATATATACAAACATAAACTGTTGAAGACCAATTGAATTGGGTGTGTTGACTGGGTAGAGGAACCTAAAGGGGTAAAACTGCCACCCCTCTGAAACCATGTTTTTTATAGGCCACAAATCACCCCCCCCCCCCTTCCCAAGATACAATTCTCTCTGTGTTACCGATGTGGCCCGCGACAACTCAGACATATTTCTAAGTGGCCCTTCTCTTAAAAAGGTTGTGCACCCCTATTTTAAAGTATATTTTACATGCGATTTTTTTTAATACTCTAAAAAATAAATTGCGAATAAGTTTAAATGAATGAGAAAATTGCTATTTTTTTTTTTTTTTTTCGAAAACATTATTTTTGTTTGTTTATTACTTTCTTCTATCTTCAATAGAAGAAAGTATTGTAATCGAAATTTTTTTCGACTTCCGGTTTTCGACGGATTTGCATGTTTTAGGGGTCAGAGATTCCAAAAAACATGTTTATAGAAAATGTCTGTCTGTCTGTGTGTCCGTATGTCCGTCTGTCCGTCTGTCTGTCGCCATTGTACCATCAAAAAGTGTATGAAGTTATGTATAGAATTAAACAAAAATTTTTGGCTATGGCAAGCAGGTCCTCCCGGAATTTGGAAAAAATTCGCCGGTAGGGGGCGCTGATATAACATTTTATGTGCGATTTTGAATATTGTACCATCCAAAAGTGTATGGAGTTATGCATAGAATTGAACCAAATTTTTAGTTTAAGTTTTTGAATATGACAAGCAGGTCCTCCCTGAATTTGGAAAAAATTCGCCTGTAGGGGGCTCTGTAATAGCGATTTTTGTGCGATTTTGAATATTGTACCGTCCAAAAGTGTATGAAGTTATGCATAGAATTAAACCAAATTTTTATTTTAAATTTTTGGCTATGGCAAGCAGGTCCTCCCTGAATTTGGAAAAAATTCGCCGGTAGGGGGCGCTGTAATAGCGATTTTTGTGCGATTTTGAATATTGTACCGTCCAAAAGTGTATGAAGTTATGCATAGAATTAAACCAAATTTTTATTTTAAGTTTTTGGATATGGCAAGCAGGTCCTCCATGAATTTGCAAAAAATTCGCCGTTAGGGGGCGCTGTAATAGCGATTTTGAATATTGCACCATCGAAAAGTGTATGAAGTTATGCATAGAATTGAACCAAAAAAAAATTTTAAGTTCTTGGCTATGGCAAGGAGGTCCTCCCTTAATTTGTAAAAAAATCGTTCGTAGAGGGCGCTGTAATAGCGATTTTTGTACAATTTTTGTGCCATTTTGAATATTGTACCGCCGAAAAGTGTATGAAGTTATGCATAGAATTGAACCAAATTTTATGTGTTTATTTTTGGTCATGTCACGAAGGTCCTCCCTGAATTTGGAAAAATTCTGCCGGAAGGGGGCACTATAATAGCGATGTCTGTACCATTTTCATTATTGTACCATCGAAAAGTGTATGAAGTTATCCATATAATTGAACCAAATTTTTTGTGCATGTTTCTGGCTATGGCAAACAAGCCCTCCCTGAACTTGAAAAAATTCCGAAAGAAGGGGGCGCTATAATTCCGATCTCTGTACCATTTTCATTACTGTACCATCGAACAGCGTATAAAATTATACATACAATTGAACCAAAATGTTTGTGCTTGTTTTTGGCTTTGGCCAACAGGTTCTCCTTGAATTTGGAAATATTGCGCGATAAAGGGGCTCCGTGCTAGCGATTTTTGTATACTTTTCTTGATTTTTCGTAGTTCTATTGTGCATCGGCGGCTCATGCAGCGGCGGGAACACGATTCCTGCTATGCCGGCTATTCGCAAACAGCTGATAACGACAGAATAAGGAAAAATTAATAATTTTAACAAATATCATGATATAGATTAACTCTTTTTTAGTCCGTTTAATTGACTTGAGCAGAAATTTAAGATGAAAATCAAAGTTGGTATAGTATTGAACTAATAATATTGAAGTATTAACATGTGTAACTAGGTTTTGAAATATTAAGATGTATAAGATAGAAGAAAGTTTTGGGATTGGCACATCCAACTAGTTTTTAAATACATTAGAACAGGGGCGGCGCCAGAACTTGCCCGACGGGGGGGCACAGTATCCCCGACAGGGGGGCCGAATTCATAATATATATTGGAGGTCTCCACGAGCCCGGGCCAGTCCCGAAGACCGATCGCGGTAAAAGTTTCTTTCATTAAACTCGGACCGGGCTTAATTTTTTCTGAAAACTCGGTACGGGCTTGGGCTAAATTTTAGCTTTTGAAAAGTTGGTCCGGACCTGAACTTCATTCTCCCCGGGACACGTCCGGGCCTTGTATTTTTTCTGCAGATTCAGGCCGGACCGGAACTGTATTTATACTTCAGAATTTTTTTTCTTCCGCACGGTAATGTCGTGGTAATTTTTCTCCTTTATTAGTAGAGTAAATGAAAAAATAACATGTCTTAGTTTTTTTTCCCTTTTTTCAAACAACAGGTGGAATTTGTTGATTAATCACGAGAAAAACATAAATTTTTCGCGTCCGGATTTGGGATATCCAGAAATGCGCAGATCTGTAACACTCACACTGCTATTTAAATAAGAGGTGAATTGGAGAGGGCGAAACGATTTTTATTCGAAACATAAATTTTTAAACTTGGCTAAGAATGTTGTAGATCAATAAAGAAAAAAAAGCTCTTAAGGATATTTTTGAAACACCTCACTAGTCACCTAATCTCTATAGGCGGACGAATTCACAACAGAAAAACTTTCCAGTCTTTTGAGCATTACCAGAAAGAAAAAACTCTGCTTCGTACTCTTCTTCCACCCAGCAACTTCCCAATAAGAGGTCCTTCAATATTACAGATTTTGCGTGCACATATATTGCACATACACAGCAGTGTGTGAGCGACAAAGTATGGAACAGTTCTCCGGTTATGATACGAACCACTGCGGACCACTCCGTCCTTAAGAAAATGCAAAGGCCTAGAAACAAGAGTCCCGCATCAGGTAACGTGGGTAACCAATTTTTTTCGAAATTCGGTTCGTGTTCAGGCCGGTTTGGTCATGTATTTTAATGTCGGAGGTAAATAAAAAAAATCAGTTGATAAATCTTATCGAAAACGTATGAAGTGACCAAAAATTATTTTAATTTAAAATTATTTAAATTTGTTAGTGAATGTGTCATCGCGAAAACTAGCAGTTAAACGTTACACCTAACTAGGACGCTGCCCGGGTAATAAATAAAATTTGCAGCCCTGCAAATTTTATTTAAAACTAACCCAATTCTGATTTTGCAACCCGAACCGAACCCAACCAAAAATATTCCGTCTACCCGCAACCCGAAATACTTAATTCAAATCCCAACCTGGAGCCCGGAATCAGAGAAAATTGATCTAAAATATAATGTAATTATAGAAAAGTAGTCTGTAATCATACCTCCAATATTAATGTTATCTTTTATGTAGAAAAATAAACATGTAACGAGTCATTCATATTTAAATACGTAATTTTTCATCAAAAATAGATTCCTGCGCGGGTTGGGTTATATCGTACCCAAACGTCCAACTTAAAGTCAATTCGAAATCTACAAAAAATTTTCGTTGACCCAAAGCCCGGCAAAAAAATTTCTATTGACCCTAAACCGAAACACTTAAACCCGAACCCGACTCGACACAAATAAGATCTATAATACAGTTATGAAAAAATAGTCTGCAATCATATCTCAATTATATCTTTTATGTAGAAAATAAACATGTAATGCTATTCATTCAAATTTAAATATATAATTCTTCATCTAAAATAATACCCTAGACTTTCTTTTTGTAAAATTGAGCTAATTCGAATTTGGCTCATAAGTAGCGTTGTCAGGTCAAGTATCGCAAAAAGCGCGACAGAGAGAGAAAAAAAGCGGAGCAGGCGCTTGAAAATCGGGACATCCTTAAGCAGTATGATAAAACCTGTTAAAACGGAACCAGTGTAACGGAATAATGATTTAAACTGAAAAGTTTTGCAATATCGGCTAAAACAGGCTAAGATTAAAACGTATCTAAATTGGAAAGTTCTTCCGATTTTTTGTCGTGCCATCTCAATAGGTTGCTATATTAACCTTTAACTGATGTTACCGGTCTCTTAGACCGCGGTTTTTTTCAATTTTTATAGTTTAACTTGCAATTTTCAGTTTAATTAGTACAAACAAACCGAAATTTTGCTCCATTTGGAAGTTTAGTACTATCATCAGAGACTTTTGAATAAGTGAATTTTAATTATAACAGCCCTGTACAAAAAGTTTAGTGCAAAAACACCATCCTATGAGTTAATCGCGTCTTTTATTCATCTTTCGATGGGGTGATCTCACAGACCGCCTCACACTAGTTATGTGACAATTTCTGTGACATCAGTTAAAGTTTAAATAGCTGCCTTTCTTCGTATTGAATGTACGTGAATTATACTTTATCCATAAAAGAATGGAGTGAAATTAATTAGTCGAACTAGAGTTTTTAAAATAATTAATAGTAATTTTATGACAATAATGCTCACTTTATAAATACCGCATTTTATTTTTTTTCATTATTTTGCATTTCAGCCATTTTTGAAAAAGCACAATTATTATTACTTACACTCTCAAGAAAACATTTCGTCAAACGTAAAAAGTACAGGCAACAAGTTGTCGGAACGCACATTTTTCCGTTATTTGAAGAAATTTCCGTCTTTTGACGGGAGAATTTAAAAAAAAAAATTGAGCTTCGATTCGCGAACTTTTCTTATTTTGGACGAAAAGTACGTTAAAAATCGGTCTCCGATACAAAAAGTAACGTGCAGCACAGTTACGGGAACAAACACCCTTGTGATTTGATGAAAATGCAACTTCAGATAATTATTACGTTAGATTAATATTTTTCTGTATTTTGGGAAGAAATGGGCAAATCAAAACAGAATTTTTCGTGTTTTAATAATAATAAAAGCAATTGAAGAAACACCTTCAACTCACATATTTTTTTAGAGTGTATATCGAAACTATCCTCTAACTTCTGATAATATACACGATATAGAATTTAAATCTGAGACTAAAACTGAAATACAAAATTCGGAAGAAAAATGTAAGTTAAAGGAAAACTTATAAAATAGCTTAGAAAGAAAGAGTTCATTATTTTAATATTAACCAAATCATAAAACAAATAAGTCATGTTAATGTAAAAAAAAAAGAAAAAAAAATTCATACTTATTTTGAAACAGCCAAAGTTTAAAGGTTTGCACGGGCCGGGCTCGGGGCTATTTTCATTCATGGCACTCGGGCCGGGTCAGGCCTAGTCACTACTCTTTCCGGGTCGGGTTCGAGCTTTACTTTTTTCTGAAGGATCGGCTTGGCCTGGCCTAACTCCTTTTTTTCGTACCGAAACGGAACAGGTTTTATTCTTCCTAGGTCTTCATAAGCCGATATTTTCAATCCCGGTCTCGATCAAGCCCGTATGAAAAGCAATCCAGCCTGTCGACATGGCCTGGTCCGTGCAAAAATCAGTAAAATTTGGTCCGGCCCAAAACATTTTGCAAAAAGTGTATATATTTTATTCTTCAATTTTCTAACATCCTACATTATTCTACAATTAAACATTAAAATATATTCGTTTTAAAGAATAGTAGATTTCTAGGCAATGATATTGAAATACAGTAAAACGTATGAAAAAGAACTAGCCTATGATGGAATTCTTTCTTATATGTAAAAAATTATTGATTCATGCAAAATGAATATAATACGTGAGAAAAGAATATAATACATTTACACCAGCTAAGAAGCGAACTTGTTTATAATGCATTTTTTTTCTTTCCCATGCGATTCCGTCTTAGAAGATTTTACTGCATAGAATTTTCCAGATTTTTAAGTCTCCAATACATAATTTTTTGATTAACGGTGTTAATTAAAGCTGAAACATTTACATACAAATGGAGATTCATTAAAAAAATGTATATCGCAATCTAGAGCACTTCTTTAAAAATGAAGATTATAAACATGAAAAAAAAGTTAAAATAACTATTTTTGGTCAAAACTTCCTCCTTTTAACAAAATCGACGTAAAAATACATGTTTTGTAGAAATTTCGTCGGGCTGGATCGGACTCGGGTCGAGATTTTAACTTTTTTCCTGGCCGGCCCGGAAAAAGTTTAACTTTTATACCCGGCTGGGCCCGGACCTGGAAATTTAGGCCCGTACAGACCTCTACAAAGTATAACTAAGTTATTTATTAAAATTGTTCAATCTAATAATACAATCAAGTTTTAATTATCAAGTAAGTCGGTGTTCTGTTTTACACGATTTTTTACATTTCTAAATGCGAACCTACGAACCTAAACACAAATTGTTAATTACAACCCTGCACGGTTCGAGTTATGCCCGACCCGAAATTGACGAAATATTCTTTTGTTTGAACCTGCAACTTGACCCTAAGCATGAAATTAAAACAAAAATCAATCCTAAATGTAAAACAATTCAGGAAAATAGTCTGCAATCATATCTCTAAATCATATCTCCAATCATATCTCCAATTTTATATTTCGAAAAATGAATGCATACTCATTCATATAAAAGTTTTTTTTTTTTTTTTTATCATTTGAAACAATAATCTGGACTTTTCTTTGGAAAAATTTGGCGTACTCGAATCGACTCCCGAAAACGGAAACATAAATGAAGGCGATCCGCAGCAAAATTTTAGAGCCGCCAACACGTTCTCGTGGAATTGGGTTAACTGACCCGATGCAAGATTGTAGTTGTTTCTGTATATACATATTCCCACAATTTACAATGAAGTTATGTATGTATATAATTATTTTCTTATTTATACCACCCATTTCTCTTCTCTATATTAAATAGAGATTAATATCCATATTATTATAAAATGAGACTACTGTATATTGAAATTAATGAACAAAGAAGAAATTTTTAGTTTGATACTAAGTTTGCTTGAATAATTATACAAAACTCTCTTTTTATTTACTCATTCATTTATAAAAAATACTTACCCAACGCTATTTAAAGAGAAGAACGAAAGCAGATGAATTTCCACGTCCTGTCTCTTCTTCAAACCGTATTTGTTATAGGCGCCTAAGTTTGCGGTCTAATCGAATAAACATTGAACAGGAGTGCACATGAATGAGTTCTAGACAAAATGTATAAGGTTTTCGGTAACATCCGGCCTTGTGACGACAGACTTTAACCGACATGTGACGACATTCTTAAATTTTTTAGGAATAAAATTTTAATTTAGATTAAACTCGTAAAAATTTGACTTAATTTGGGATCGGGAATTTTGGGAAAAATCGGGACGTGCCACGTAAATCGAGACACATGGCAACACTACTCGTAAGTATTAAAACTCAATCCCAAACCCATCCGGACCCGAAACCGAACCCAAAAACAACGAAAAAAGTTATCTTCAGCCGTGGGTCGGGACGCGTATAGGTAAAATTGGGCAACTTGAATCGATACAGGACTCTAATTTGAGATATAATTCTGGGCACTTTTTTGAAAAATTAGCTAACAAAACCGACTCGTAAGAATCAAAACTGATCCCGAAACCTAAAAAATTATAGCCAAACCAATCCGACTTCCAAAGAACAAAAAATAGCGGCAAGCTTATTCGTGGGTTTTCTATAGACTAACGTTTACTATAGACGTAGTTTTCTATAAACACAGGATTTTTTTTTTTAAATTAACCTCCCCCCGACTCGGCACGACTCGGGTCGTGTGCAGGAAAAATCGGGTTACCCGACCCGATGCAGGACTCTACACTCAAGTCAAAAAAATTTCCCCGACGACGATTAAATTTGACCCCGACGGGGGGGCAGGTATGCCCGACGGGGGGCATATGCCCCCCCCCGGTCCCCCCTCTGGCGCCGCCCTTGCATTAGAAGTTTTAATTTATTGAATTTTAGATTTTACATTTAAAGAAAAAGTTCGAACTTTGTTATTAATACAACCCATACGCATGCGTGTAAGGAATAAACGGAATTTTCCCCTCTTTTTCAGGCTTCCGGGAAGAATATACGGAAAAACCATGTTATCTAGAAGTACGGAAATTATTTGTTTAAAAATGAAGAATAATTTAGTGTACAAAGACGAATATTTCTGACAGTGTATGCTCTAAAGACTACTGGGAAATATTTCCGAAAATCGTTGGCAACAACATAAACTTTGTTTTTATAAATTCTTCTTTAAATCGTCAAAATATATTAGTTTTTGATATTTATAAAGATAAAAAACGCTTTTCGGAATCGTGGGTGACTTTCGTTCGTGATTATATTATATTTTCGAAGAATAAGAAATACCGGGTGAACCAAAAGTTCATTACAACTTTAAAAACTCATAAAAAAGGAAGAAATTATGATAAAGGAGTGCGGTTGCAAGAAAGGGCTCACAAGGTAGTCAGATTTTATTTACGAGCGAAAAAAATAGTTAAAAAAATCCCATGTAGATGGCGTTAACAACCCGAAACAGAATGAACAGGACAACAATATGCTACATTCATTTGTTCTCCCAATAACAAATTTTCAACATGACCTCCAGAACATTCTACAACACAAGCAAGTTGTGTCGTAATACCTGTTTATTGTGTATCCAGTCCTCAGCGCCCTCTACTTGTGATTTTTTAACTAAATTTTTTTTTGCTGCTAAAAAAAATCCGACTACATTGTGAGCTCTTTCTTGAAAACCGCACTCATAATTTCTTCCCTTTTTATGAGTTTTTAAAGTTTTAACGAGCTTTTGGTTCACCCGGTATTTGTCTTTTTTATAGAGTATGTAACAGCAACTATGAAATCCAATTTTGCAAAATAAACAACAAAAAAATGTTTCGACGAACAATTTACTTTTTTACAATAGAATAACGTAGAAATTTAAATTATTTTGATTCGAAATAAAGATATAAGTGTAAAGAAGTACATTCACCTTCGATTAGCATATCTGCAAAATAAAAATAAATTCTTCTTCTTCTATTCTATATTTTCTGAACTATTTTTACATAGAAAATTTAAACTAAAGCAAAAAGTTAGAAACACTAAAAGTTAGCTGAGTGTATTTTTGCTGATCCCGGATCAGATAACATCTGGAAAAGAAAAAAAAAAAAACATATGCAGATGTACTTTCTGAAACTACAGATATAGTTCAGAAATGTTTTTTCCGAATCCTCTTTACTGAATATTATGTATAAGTTTGTATTTGCGAAATGGAAAATTACATTAGCATGGGACCACGCTCTTTCATGCGAATGAAATACATTAAAACTTTAAAGTTTAAAATAGATTATTGCTTTTACATATTTATGAGGCTTATATTTATTGTTCTTAGGACTAATAATTTGTTATTTTAAACGCATTTGCATCCTAGATTGAAATATGTTTTCGTTGGATTCAATTACATCATGCGTTTCTTAAAACATGACAAATCTAATCCTTAAATCTGGACAAATAAACTGTAAAATACGGGGTCAAATAATGAATACGATGAAATATGTATTAGTATTATATTATATTTTTTAACCATTTAGAATTACTTTAGTAATTTCATTATTCTCGCAAAACTTCATGTGAAAAGTAAGAAGGAACACCAGTTTGAAACTTTCAATAAAACTATATTGTGTTGTTGTTGTTGTTGTAGTACATTCTTTGATTTTTGCCAACACTTACTTAATAATTCGAATTTATTTTTATGTCTATTAAGGCTTATTAACTTCGTTGATATTACCATTTGAATGGTATCCATGAAAATTATTTCTTTTTAGATAGATAAGCATAATTTCAAAGCAAAAAAAAAAAAAAAAAATAATAATAATAATAATAAAAATAATAATAATAATAATAATAAAAATAAGATTCCTCTGTCTAAACTTGATGATGTTAGATCTTACAGCTCGTTTTTTTTAATTGTTTATTTATTTTCTAATGTACGAATTTCCCGCGATTCCAAAAATATTCATATTAAGATTAATGTTAATTCTGTTAATTTATCAAGTTTGTCTGTAAAGCATGTTTGTTGAACATGGAAATATTTATTTGAGAATTGATAGTATCCTAAATAATATTTATATTAATGTTAATTCTGTTAATTTATCATGTTTGACTGTAAAGCCTGTTTGTTGAACATGGAAATATTTATTTGAGAATTGATAAATTAAGGATATTAAGCCTATTAAGGCTTATTAACTTCGTTGATATTACCATTTGAATGGTATCCATGAAAATTATTTCTTTTTAGATAGATAAGCATAATTTCAAAGCAAAAAAAAATAATAATAATAATAAAAATAATAATAATAATAAAAATAAGATTCCTCTGTCTAAACTTGAAGATGTTAGATCTTACAGCTCGTTTTTTTTAATTGTTTATTTATTTTCTAATGTACGAATTTCCCGCGATTCCAAAAATATTCATATTAAGATTAATGTTAATTCTGTTAATTTATCAAGTTTGTCTGTAAAACACGTTTGATGAACATGGAAATATTTATTTGAGAATTGATAGTATCCTAAATAATATTTATATTAATGTTAATTCTGTTAATTTATCATGTTTGACTGTAAAGCATGTTTGTTGAACATGGAAATATTTATTTGAGAATTGATAGTATCCTAAATAATATCCATATTAATGTTAGCGTTAAATTATCACGTTTGACTGTAAAGCGTTTGTTGAACCTGAAAATATTTATTTGAGAATTGATAGCATCCTAATTAATATTCATATTAGGGTTAACGTTAATTCTGTTAATGTATCATGCTTGACTGTAAAGAATGTTTGTTGAATATGGAAATGTTTATTTGAGAATTGATAGCATCCTAAATAATATTGATTATATGTTAATCTAGATTAATTTTAACACAATTATCCTAATTGGTAAATAAATCATATCAGATGTAAATTTCCAACTGGGCGAAAAATGTCCGGACCAAGATTCGAACCAGGGATCTCTTGGCTGAAGCCGCCAATGCTCTACCACCTGAACTATCCCGGACGAATCTGGTGGAACTTATTGACCCAGATAACCTTACTGATTATAGCATCTGGTCTGAAATCTGGTTCAGATCAACTGAATAAATCGAAGGTAAATCTGGAGTTCCATTAACTGCGATTTATTCTGTTGAGTTGAGCCAGATTTCAGACCAGATGCTATAATCAATAAGGTTACCTGGGTAAAAAAGTTCCACCAGATTCGTCCGGGATAACTCAGATGGTAGAACATTGGCGGATTCAGCCACAAGAGATTCCTGGTTCGAATCCTGGTCTGCACATTTTTCGCCCAGTTGGAAATTTACATCTGATATTAATGTTAATTATGTTAATTTATCACGTTTGACTGTGAAACATGTTTGCTGAACATGAATTTTTTATTTGAAATTTGATAGCTTCCTAAAAACCGATATTTCTGTTTGAGAAAACTGATTCCTATGCTATAAAAACTACTGGGGAACGTTTTCGAAAATCGGTGACGACAAAAGAAGCTTTGTTTTTATGATTGCTTCCTTAAATCTAAAAAATACATTAGTTTCCGATATTTCTACAGATAAAGAATGCTTTTGGCAATCGCGGGTAACTTTCGTTCGTGATTATATTACATTTTCGTAGAATACGAAAGATTTGTCTTTTTTACAGAGTATCTAACAGCAACTATGAAATCCAATTCTGCAAATAAACAGCGAAAAAAAAAAAACAACAACAACAAAAAAAAATTACGACGAATAACTTACTTTTTTGCTATAGAATAAAGCAGAAATTTAAATTATTTTGATTCGAAATAAATATATAAGTGTAAAGAAGTATATTCACCATTGATTAGCATATCTGCTAAATATAAATAAAGTCTTCTTCTTATATTCTACACTTACTGAAGTATTTTAAAACAGAAAATATAAACTGAAGCAAAAAGTTAGAAACACTAGAAGTTAGGAGAGAATATTTTTGCCGATCCCGGATCAGATACCATCTGGAAAAGAAAAAAACAAACATACGCAGATGCACTTTCTGAAACTACAGATATAGTTTAGAAGTGTTTTTTCAGAATCTTCTTTACTGAATATTATGTATAAGTTTGCATTTTGTAAAATAGAAAATTACATTAGCATGGCATTTTTACCACGCTCTTTCAAGCGAATGAAATACAGTAAAGTTTTAAAGTTTAGAATAGACTATTGCTTTTACATATTTAAGAGCTTTTTATTTATTGTTCTTAGGAATAATAATTATTCATTAGTTGCATCCCAGATAGAAATATCTTTTTCTTGGATTCAATTACATCATACGTTTCTTTAAACAATCTTCTGATAAACAACAGTTGCAAAGAATGTTTACAGAAATCTGGCCAAATAAAGAGCATAATACGGTCTCAAATAATGAATACGATGAAATATTACAAAATATACAATATGAACTGTAAAAAGCTCGCCGTTTTACTTAAAAGGCGACAAAGATAATAATAATAATATAGATGTTACAAGTTAAAAATATACATTTTATTAAATTTTCTAGTACTTTCGGCCGGCAATACCGCGGCCATCGACAGGGAATGATGTTATTAATTGGTGCTCCATTCATTCAAATGCGTTACTTAGTTTGAAATGGGAGAGTCTATAATTATTAGGGTAACTGGAAGTAGAAATAGCGGTGCCTTGGATTAAACTTATGTGAATGGAACGGAAGTTAAATATTTTTCTCTACGTAAGTTCAATCCAAGGCACTGCTACTTCTACTTCTAGCTACTCTAATAATTATAGATTCTCCCATTTCAAATGAAGTGACGCATTTGAATGAATGGAACAGCAATTAGTAAAAATATTCCCTGATTATGGCCGCGGTATTGCAGGCCGAAAGTACTAGAACATTTAAATATAATGTATATTTTTAACCTGTAGCAGCTATATTATTATTATCTTTGTCGCCTTTTAAGTAAAACGGTGATCTTTTTAAAGTTCATATTGTGTATTTTGAGATTGAATCAAGGTGGAATATTGCATTTCGTTGTATGATTTTACACCAGTTTTAAATTTTCAATAATTTCATTTTATTTTATTTATTTATTTATTTTTTTGTACATTCTGTGAGCTTTGACAACGCCTACGCTTAATTAATAATTTGAATTAATTAATTAATTATTATTAATGTCTATTAACTTTGTTGATATACCATGCATGAAAATTATTTGATTTAGATACGAAAACAAAATTTCAAAGCAATGAAAAAGTAAATAAAGTGCCCGTGTCTGAAGATTAAGATCTAAGATATTATAGCTCATTTTTTTATTGTTTATTTATTTTCTAAAGTTACGAATAAATACAAAGAATGTAATTCACGTAAAATCGCTATTACGTTACATGTAGGTGGAGAATAATGTCCGTTATTGTTTTGTTTAACTTCGCTCTTTTAACATAGTTTTTCCTAACTTTCGAGTAAAATTCTTCTTTTTATTTTTCAAATCCCGCTGTATATTTTAATTTGTAAATTAAGACAAAATATCAAAGACAGAAATCCAGCAAGTCAACTGGTTCGATATAAGGTCATATTGTGGTACTTAGAATTTGTTGGCATTTTTCAGCATGACGGTTTGCTATGCATGCAAAAATGATTAACCTTACAATTCTCAATGTATCCTCCAGGTTGAGTATCTATTCTACAATTTTGCTCTCTAATTCTTGAAAAAAAAATCGCCACCAGAAAATTCAGGAGAATAAGTTGGATTTTTGTAGAACTATTGAAAGTGTTGATAACTAGTCAACATTTTTAGTAAAAACCAGATGTTTTTATAACGTTTTGAAATTATTGGTTCCCATTTGACTAAGTGAACACTTTGATGTCTCTTGAGTTTTTTGTTTACCTGGACTTGTAAAAGTTAAGCTATAAGTTTCTGCTTTTTTACGATTTACCCTTAGTATAATAATTTTTAAATTCTTGTGTATGATATTTGTAAAGAAATTTTTGCTTTAGTATCCAGAACGCACTGCATAGTGCTATTCAAAAACTATAACAAACTATTCTATAACAAATTCTACATAACAGATTCTATAACAAACAAACAAACAAAACCTCCTTAAAATTGCACATATGTCTGTTATTTAGAGGCTAAATAATAATTTAAAAAAACAATTGAAAAAGTGAAAATTGTTCCGGTACACCTCATTGGGAACTAATACGTCATATCAGGATTTATCAGATTATAAGGTTTCCTGTTCCATTTCGAACATTAGTCCTAATCAGAGCTCTTTACCTGTTAATGAGTAGGCAGCATCAAAATCTGCAGTCACAATAATAAGCCTTGGTAGTTAGGATAATTTTTTTCAATAATTTCAGATATATCATAAATCTTTCATTGCTTTGTTGTTAGTTTTATTTGTGTATTTTTATGTTTAACTTTTGTCTTGGAGATAACATAAAATTTTGAAACTTCTTTAAGTTCAATTGAAAAAACCCTTTAGGCTAATTTAAAGAAACTTTATTAACCCATTAAAAACAGACATTGTGTTTTCGCAACATTATGTTTGAGATTTTTATGAATATTTTTTGCAAAAAATTTAGTATCACATACTGTACATATGACTTATTTTCAAGAAATTTTTTTTAATTGATTCAAGTCGTAAAAAATTAGAAATATGAATGAAATAGCACGGAATATTTTGAAAGTTTTTATAAATAAATTTCGGATTATGTTCATAGATGCACTTAATTTAAAGAAACTTGAACTTTATTAACACATTAAAAACAGACATTGTGTTTTCGCAACATTATGTTTTTGATTTTTTTTTAATTTTGTGAATATTTTTTGCAAAAAAAATTATTATCATACATTGTATATATGACTTTTATTTTCAAGAAAAAAAAAATTGTTAATTGATTCAAGTCGTAAAAAATTAGAAATATGAATGAAATAGCACGGAATGTTTTGAAATTTTTTATAAATAAACTTAGGATTGTGTTCATAGATGCACTTAATTTAAAGAAACTTCAACTTTATTAACCCTTTAAAAGCAGACATTGTGTTTTCGCAACATTATGTTTGCGATTTTTTTTCTTCTTTTTTTGGGAATATTTTTTGCAAAAATTTTATTATCACATATTGTATATATGACTTTATTTTCAAGAAAAAAAAATTGATTCAAGTCGTAAAAAATTAAAAATATGAATGAAGTAGAACAGAATGTTTTGAAATTTTTTATAAATAAATTTCGTATTGTGCTCATAGATGCACTCAGGCCCTGATTACCGAAAAGGCACGAGAAGCATGTGCTTCCCTTAGAAAATTATGAAGGGCCCCGAAATTGAGAGAAAAGAGGTCTCCAAATTGAATATTGAAATAATCCCATTCCAAAATTCCAATTTCTTTTCAAATTATTAACTCATTTATAGATATATGTATATTAAAAAAAGTATTTCATAAAAATGCATTAATAACAAATTAACTTTTCATACAATAGATCAGTTTTAATCATGTGATCGCAAATCCTCAGTTTGTCCAACCATCCACAGCCGTTAGTTTATCAGGCAGTATTATTGTCCAACCAATCAGAATCGAGAAAATCCAATAATATAATATTTTTAGTAATTTGAAAAATGCATCGTTGTGTTTCCGTGGGTATATCGAATTTAGGAAACTCTTCTCGAATGAAAGGCGGCCCGATATGATACTTTGCTTCCCATAGCTTCAGAGGTTAATCAGGCACTGGATGCACTTAAAGAATGAAATAAAATTTAGCAATTCAAGATACAGATATTTTAGCTAAGTATGTGTAGTAAATGTAATGTACCGCTACATAGTAAATGCTTTAAAACTTTTCATATCGCAAGAATGCAGTTGATTTGCGTTGTGTTTTGCCAACGTTATGATATCTCATATAAAAAATTGTAATATAGCCTTTTTTCTCGAAATTAGTCATTAATATGTATAAAATAAAATGTTATTTCTTTTATGTCAAGTATAAGAACGGTCCTTAATTGGTTAAATAACGAAACTGAATTCCAGAGTTTTGATGATATAAATAACCCCAAAACAATCGAAAACTCGAGGAAAAATCAATAATAGTCAACTTTTTGTGAAATATGACATCGCGATGCCATCTATTAGCTTGAGAGCTGTACAATACCCGGGCAACATTGGATTGAGGAAAAGGTGAAGGCAATCATTAAATACACAATTGAAGATAAGTATAAAAAACGAAGAAAGATAAAGGTCGTTTGCAAAACGCAGTTGCAGATAGATTTAAAGAAGAAAAAAAGATGAAAGCCGATATGCATAAAAGAAAGAATGATGAATAACTGTCATCTAATTATCTGTGACTATTATAGTTTTTCCCCTTGATACTTCACTTTTTCTTTGTATTATCAAAATTATTGGTAGCATTTAAAGCTTAGACGTTTCTTTAAAAAATTAAAAATAAAATAGCTATTTACAGTTACTGCGGGAAATTTTTGAACTAAGTCTTGATTTGAACCGATTTTCCGTGAGAAATTGTCTCATCTCTTATTTTGATAGCGACCAAGAATATCACCAATTTTTTATCCACAGGTTATTGAAAATGGATCCTAATGGCGATTTCTCGACCGATAACCCAGTCAGAGATCGGCGTGTTTTGGAACTTCCATGAAAGTTCGATAAATAGTTACAACTGGTAGCGGTAATAACTGATTTATCATCTAACTTTTGGAACAGCAATTGGAATGTTTCTTACTCTATATACACGTAAAAATTGGCTTTAAAATCGGCTCGAAATTTGTGCTTGAAAAATTGTTGAATTTGATAGCAACTTTGGATATGCCACTTTATCTATTATAAAACATTTATATTTATGGCATAAAAGAAAATAGAATTTTACTGTAGTACATTTTCATTTTTTATATGCATTCGAAATAGTCAGAATAGGGTCTAATAATAAGATCTAAGAACTTTAACTCAAAAGCTACCATAATTGAATCTTACTTACAAGACCAGAAAAAATAAAATAAAAAAATATTAAGTAATAAAATATAAGTAAAGTAAATTTCTCACATGTCATTATTCATTTCCACCAAATCAGTTTTCTCTCCAAATTATTATCATCGAAGTGAAATGAATCATGAAATATATTTTAAAAGATATATTTACTAAATAATTTATGTTTTACTAACTATAATTATTTGAACTTCAATAAAATGTCTTTTAAAAATATATTTCACGGGATAAATAATGATGGGCTTTGATTACATTACAAGGAAATTGAACAATTTATTTCGAAAATGTAACGTGATGAAATCAGTTACCAAGGAAATGAAATAGGAAGTTGTTATTTTCTTTATTTAACATTGTTTATTTATTAAAAAAACAAGGAGACAGACACTTTACTGTATCGGTGCTCCGTGGTGCGTATTGTATCACTCCTCTTTATATCTACCATTCGGATATATCGCCTTTTTTCCTGTCTAAATAAATTAACTTAATTTTCTACTTTTTGTATCACGCACTTTCTACTTTATACAGTAGAACCTCGATTATCCGAAGTAATTGGGACAGATCCTCGTACGGAAAATCGAAATTTTTGGATAATCGAGAATGCTTTAATTTTAAGATTAAGGAGAAATATATTCAATTTTTCTTATTATGGGAAAAAGTGCTTAATAAAAATAAAGCAATAGCAAAATAGAAACTAGAATAAATTACCTGAATTTTAATTTTGAAATTAAGTACCTTTTACATATATCACAAGAGTTTGAAAAAATGTTTTGTTTGTCGCAGTTTCGATTGCTTTTGCTTTGAAGCTCTATCACGGAGTTTTTTAATTTTATGAGTTAACCAGTATCAAGGTCTTTCTGCTGCTCCAGCTATGCCAAACCTTTTGCAAAGCATTCAAAAGCTTCAGAATTGCTAATTTGTTTGTTTTCTTCGTTCCATTCCGCAGCTTACAGGAGCTCAAGTTAAATTCGAAGAAACTCTAAGAAAGGGAATCGAAAATATTTATAACTACGAGCACATATATGTGCTCGTAGTTCGGAAAGGACCACTTGCACACAAGGAATGGATTTCGGTTAACCTAGAGATTCGGTTAGAAGAGTTTCGGATAAAAGAGGTTCTACTGTATATGAAGAGCTCAGATCATAAAGGTGGTATGTGACAAAAAAAAAAAAGAAAAAATCACACGAAGAGCTGTATGTGACGAAATTTTAAAAAATTGAGAATCATATGATTGAAGACAATCAGTGGTTCTCTGTGATCTATTAAATAGCGATTTGAAAGAACCTAATACTCACAAAGATTTTATTTGATAAAGGACGCATTTGACAATAAACGGATATAGATATTTGGAACTTCACAGTTCATATTCTCAAAATGATTATTGTGTAGCTTACCACCTTTATCGTCTAAGCTCTTCATATGTACCGAATTACAATAAATGTCTTTATCGTTAAACTTTCTTAGAAAAATACCGGGTGTCTCAAAAATGACTGATTGATTTTAAAATTCAATAACGTGCAAACGGTGACAGACATTTAAGAAATTCTTGCAGGAGGATTATATATGATATCGGCAGTTTTTTTCAGTGATTCTGGATTTTAATTCGAATTTCAATCAATAGATGGCGCTGAGAGCAATAGGTGATCAGTCCAGACCCGATTTTTGGTACTTCGGGATCCATTCAATACATTTTAATCTCCTCTTTTCGCATGGAAGAATACAGAGGCCGAAAAATGGATCCTGGATTTAGCTGTTATTGCTTGCAGCGCCACCTATCGATGCTACTTGTAACTAAAACTGAGAATCGCAGCATAAAAACTCCTGACATCGTACATAACATTCCTGCAAGAATTTTTTTAATATCTGTCACCGTTTGCAAGTTATTGAATTTTAAAATCCATCAGTCATTTTTGGGACACCTGGTACCTATAAAATAATGTTTTATAGACAAATATAAAACGCTTACTTCTAAATCAAGACCTTTCTTAATTTTTAATGTCTCTCCTCATACCGCGCATTTTTCTTGTCTTCGATAAGGCTCCATGTAACGATTATTTGTAGTCCAGTAGGCAGCATCGCATTTTGACAACTAATTTTAGGGTTGATGATTGTGGTATATAGATATGTGACAGATAACGAAACAGACAGTCAGGTGGCGCATCCCACACCTCACTGCCATGTGAAATTAATGAGAGCTCGATTACTGATGATGTCTCCGTGTCGGGTGTTAGCATCAGTAACCAGGCTGCCATTCATTTAACATTGTAGAAAGCTGTCCCATGTTGTTATGAAAACACCCGTGGCTAATGAGCCAGTTAACTGGCAGTTACCTGTACTGTCTAATTTATCCTATATGCCAAAATCATCAACGCTAAAGTTAGTTCCAAAGATGTGCCGCTGACCCCCGGATTGTTATTGAACGTTAAACATCAATGTTGCGTAAGTGTAAAAATAAAAATACTTAAAACAGGATAATTTTAGAAAATGCACAAAGCTTTTATTCCTGTTTTATGTTTTGGGGGATTTAGTATAAATGCATCCATTTTAAGATTAATAATCCTAATAAAATACTGTGATCTTTAGAAACAAAAAAGAAAAAAAAAGTGGAAATATGTGCTTTTAAATCTGTGTTTTCTATTACTAAAACTTTCAATTCAGTACATGTTTTTAGTCCGAAATTTACATCTAAGACACACACACAGACAAAAAAAATTGAAGGTATATTCATGATTTTGAACTGTTTTAGTATCTACAATACTGGCCAAAAAGAGGCATTTTTGAAATTTCAGAATTTTTTAAAGAAATATACGCAAAATTCTAACTAGATTTTATTAATAGTGCACAGAAGTGTTTCTGAACATTGCAAGCTCACATATGCACATTTAGCATTTAGTTTGACCCCTTTGGTTGTAATAAGGATCTTCACACGAGCTGGCATAGAGATCTGCACGGGCCGGCCCAGCCCGAGCCCGGGCCGGGCTCGGGCCTATTTTCATTCACGGCATTCGGACCGGGCCCGGGCCATACTTTTTTCTGAAAGCTCGGGCCGGGCCGGGTTCGGTCCTTACTTTCTTCCTGAAGGTTCGGACCGGGCCTAACTTATTTTTTCTGGACAGAGCCGGTGCTGGTTTCATTCTTAATCTTCACGGCCAAAAATTTTCATTCCTAGTTTTGACCCAGCCCGAATGAAAATCATTGTCTCGGCGTGGCCTGGTCCTTTCAAAGGTCAGTAAAATTAGTCTTGGCACAAAATTTTTTTCAAAAAATGCATACATTTTTAAATCGCCATTATTCTACAACTAAGCATTCAAATTCATTCTTTTTAAAGAATAGTAGATTTCTACGCTTACTAAAATATAGTTAAATTAAAATATAGTAAAACGTGTGAAAAAGAACCTGCCTATGACGAAATCTTGTTTTAAACTGAAAAACGTGTTGATCCATGCCAAATTAATATACTACTACGTAAGAAAAGAATATATAATACATTTACACTTGCTAAGAAAGGGAACTTGTCTATAACGCATTTTTATTTTATTTTCTATGCAATTCCGTCTTAGATTTTACTGTATAGCATTTTTCAGATTTTTAACACTTCAATACATGGAATATGGAATAACAATATTAATGATAACTGAAACATTTACATACAAGAAATAGAGTAAATATCGCACCCTGCGGCACTTCTATAAAAATGAAGATTATAAACATGAAAAGAAAAGCTAAGATAAATATTTTTGACCTGAACTCCTCGTACGAGACCAATTTTTAGCCAAATCGACGTAAAAATCAATGTTTTGTAAAAATTCACTCGATCCTGGCCGGGCTCGGGCCGGACTTTTAGCTGTTATACCGGACCGGGATGGGCCAATTTTTTTTTTTTTTACGGTCCGGGCCAGGCCTGTAAATGTCGGCCCGTACAGACCTCTAAGCTGGCATTCCAGAAATGTACTGGATCCTTATCCGAACAGCGTAGGTCTCTTCATATTTCCGCATGTAATTGGCAGTTCATACGGTTTCACTTATCGAAATGCCGACAATTTGCATCAATTTTCATGATATCATTGCATTTCACGCAAAGCAGGGCATTTTTGCTCCAAACAGCTTTCAATTATCTGCACTTTTGTTGAATTTACGAACGATATATATGTTTGGATCTGAATTCTGGGTTTTGCTCGTAATTTTGGCAATAATGAAGATATTTTAAGGAAATTTGAAAGTCTTTTGACCAGCTACTTTTAACTATTTAAATTTAAAACAAAAGACAATTTCCTAATAAAAAAAAAGGACGATGGGTTAAGTAATGATACCTTGAAGTGTTAAATAATGTTGCGAATTTCCATCACTGGAAAAAAAGTGTTTAATCACAAACAAAACAAAACAAAACAAAACAAAAACCCCAAATTAGCTTATGACAAGAAAAATTAATACTTATAATAGGTTACATTTTTAAGCCACATTTCCAGTAAACTCCTTTTAAAGAGAAAATATATCGAATCATTTTAATTTAAACTAAAAAAAAGTGCTCTACTACAAATGAAAAAGTTTTTTCATACAAAACAAACCAAGAAAAACTGATAATAAATACAGATCGTCTTCTTTGAAAAGGTATCGAAGGAAAATGACAAAGAAAAGTTTTAAAACTGAAAGGGAAAAATTTTGAAAAAGTACAGTGACTGTCTAATAACAACATTTGAAATTTGAAGAGAAATGTGTCACTTTTGTAAACGTGATTTTCAAGCCTCCATTGTTATCTTGTACAATGGAATTAAATGAACAGAGAAAACCCTCTAAATGTTTAAGGCGTAATATTCCGTTCACTAAGCTCCAGGTTTCACAGCAATATAAGCAATATTTAAGATAATATAATTCTATAGATTTAATGAATTTTAAATACATTGAAAAATGATTAATACTCTCCAGGATTACATTCATAATTGTAATTGAGTTTTTTTTATAATGTTGAAAGAATCATATTTTCTTAGCATTTTAAACAAAAGCAAAGAAAACAACATTACAATTTTACCCTTTTGCAAGACGCTCGGAGGGTTAGACTTGAAATTTTAAAAATACTTTTGCTGTTAAAAAAAGAAGAGAAATTTGAAAAAGAATATGGACATAGGATAACTCCGGGAGTGTCGCCGCATACGGGATAGATGCCGCATTCCTTGTATTTCTTGTAATTATCGATAGAAGGTCGTCAAACACACAGTATGGGTGCGAAATGAGATTATTTTAACCATGTATAGCGTGAGTCCCATTTCGATGTTTACTTGTAGAAGTAATACTCCTTAATTTGACGTAAGTGCATGATTTCACTGTCCAAACTTTAAAACACGTTATGTTTAAATACTTTTCATACACTAATTACTAAATGCATGCATGGTTTCAAAGTCAAAACTAAGTGTAGTGTTTGTATAGAGTACTGTGTGTATGGTTATGTCATTCCCCTTAGCGATGACAGGTAACTGTGATGGCCGACGACTGCACCATGCTAAATGGGATACATACCGCACTTCTATTCCGGTATGCATGCCGCAGTTTCTATTGTACGGGATGATTAAGTGTTATTAACTTTTCCTTTTATTTTTGCATAGACTAACCATGTTAGGCATGTTATCAAGTTTAATAAAACTAAAGGAGAAAAAAGGGAAAATAAAAAGTAAGCAGGGCAAGAAAGATGCAAGTCAAGAAAATAATAATAAAAATTTGGATTACGCGTAACGCAGACGTTCTTTGAAAGGAATGTTTAGAAAATTACTCTAAAAAAGAGGAAGTATAATTGGCTTCGTTGCATGATGTGTTTAAATGTAGTTACATAGAGACTGTACTTTTTCTGTAGATTGTAGTCGAAAAAACAGGTATCTTAACCCATTCGGGACCATAGGTTCATATAAACACCTTCATAAAGAGCTTACAAAATTTGTTTCTGGCACCAGTAAAAAAGGAAAGTAATATTTGCTTTGCTTAATTAGAGCATTTTCATGATTATTTAAGTAAAGGTAACATTTCATTTTTTTTTAAAAAGTGGTACCAACCGAATAAAATTTCTGTAAAATCCACCGGTCCCGAAAGGGTTAACAAATGAATTATGTAAACACAATTTTACTTTTTTTCTTTTCCCTTTCTAATACATTGTTGTTACGTTGTTGTTGAAATGGCAATTAAAATGTAATGTAAAATAAATAAGTCGATAATTTTAATAATGAATGTAGCCAACAATTATTAATTTGAATCTGCTAATACGTTTCATTGTACAAATTTATTTTCATTTTGTTATTACATCGTTAATTATAGTCCAGATATGAATATTTGTTTTACATATTTTTATTTATAATTTCATTCTGTTCTTATTACAAGCGCGGCATAATTACCGCACAAGGGCGGCGTCTCAGCCTGAATGTACGGGTGACGCGCCGCAGTGTAATGTTTTAGAAATTTTTTTTAAAAAAATATTAATAATTTGCTTTGAAATTTTTTGTCGCAGTACACTCGTTGTACATTTAACATTAAATAGCACAGCATAATTTTTTTAATTTTATGTACACCAAGGGACTTTATACACAAATTCAAAAAAATGTGCGGCATAAATCCCGGAATTACCCTATATCGAGAGCACCGAATTTTAATTTTTTTCTCTATCTACAGGCCAAAAATCGGGTGTCATTTTCGAATATTATCAGTTCAGGAAATGCTAAATAATATGTATGTATGCAATAAAATGTATGTTTATTTTTTTTATTATCATTTTTGAAACGTTTTTACACAACTAATCTTTCAAAATTTTCATTTTCAAAATCAGACGCAATTAAAAATTCATTAATTGTGTTATTGAAGCACGCATCTCTTGAATCCTCAATTAATTCAAGCACAATAATCTCGAAATTTTCGATGAATATTTATATAAAATATTATATTAATGTAAGATTTTGTTCAGTAAGTAAAACATTCTTTCAAAACCTACTAAGAACATTTTATGCTATTAAAAATAAACTTATTTATTGGCAATGTAACATATAAGTGTCCATTATATTCGTCCATTACTTATTTATTTATTTTATTTAGTCTTTTTTTTTTTGGGGGGGGGGGCAATTATTTTCAAATATCCTTCTATATATAAAAAAAAAGTTTTGATTTGGAAATGGACCAATGAAAATTTGCGTAGATATTCCGGGTAGATCCGCATCCAATTTGAATGCTTAAGCATGGCCTTTCATCGTTGATATTAAAAAACCTGTTGCATACAAAAATATGAAAATCGGTGGTATTATAGAGAAATGTTTGATAAACACGCTGATACAGACAGTTTTCAAATCGAAGAATTCTTTTAAGAGATATTTAATGCTAAAGTTGGAAAAAATCGTTCCATTAAAAAAGTTTTATTGGAGCAAAAAATATACATGAGAATTTAATCAATTTTAGATCATTTTATACGTTATAAGTTCCCGGTATGCAGATTGCATTTATTTTTATTATTTGGCTCATTTTTTGAGGTTTTATTTCAATTTTAAATTCAAATTTTCAGCATTTCGAGAGTTATTTTTTACAAATTTTAGAAAATGTTATTAATTTAAACTGTTGCCAATTGTATAAACAGCGAAAACAATAAGGTTTACTTCAAATTAAAAATTTATTTACACGTGACTATTACAAACAGAAAAAAAAACTTTAAAATTAGAATTAAATGATTACATGTTAAAAGCAGGAAAATTACGTCATAAGAACCATATTTAGGCTTGAATTTTAAAAGAGAAACAAAATCTTAAAATAAAAAAATCATTATTATGCGTTAAAACTTGTAATTGGAGGAAATTACGTCATATTTAAAATGGCCAAAATATATGGCAAAACAATTTGAATTGAAAAATATATTTGCGCGAGATATTTTGAGTTAATCTTTTCAACTATTATCGTGAATTCGAAGACAGCGCAAATAATATTTTCTTCTAACAATAAAAGTATTTTCACGTGAATATTAATAAGAGAAATAAAACTTTGATGTAAATTACGTCAGATTTGAAACGATACATTTAAAATGAATTATTTAAAAGAACTATCTTATAGCGCTGTTTAAAAATGCCGGGAGATAATGACACTGTTTACTTAATTCATTTTACATTAGCTTATTTTCAAATGTTTAACTAATTTTTTTAATTAAATACGAAAACAGCCATTGTATCTCTTAACAGCAGCAGATTTGGTCTTAAAAAACGAATGGAAACCCGTTTACAGAGAGATCGCTACTGTTTTTTTTTTCAATTTTAATTCAATATTTTTAAAGCCGATAAAATTAGCGTGCTTTTTGGATTTTGGTGTGCCGTAACGGGGGGTTGGCGAGCGTAGTTCGTAGGGGGCAGAGCCCCCTAGTTTTGCAAAAAAAAAGTTTCCAGCTATAAATAAATAAAAGAAAAATCATAAAAAGTCAAATAATCAACGGAATTTAGTCACTGGATATAAACTGTGTTAGTAAGTCATAAGTAAAAAAAAAAAAAAAGGTAAAATACCTTTGCTAAAGAAACCTATGATATCGAGCATAGTTCAATGTAGCATGTTACATTTTCCTACCGTATTTGCCGTAAATTTCTGTTAAAGGTTTATACAGATCGAATCATTTAGATTTAAAATCAAAGTTATGGTCTTTACTACATAAAAAAAGAAATTCATCGAAAGTAAATATCACACGCTAGAAAAACTGATAATAAGTACAGATCTTCTTTTATGAAAAGGTAACGAAGAAAAATGACAAGGAAAAGTTTTATAACTCACTGAAAGAAATTTGAAAAAGTACAGCGACTTTCAAATAACAACATTTGAAATCGAAGAAAAATGTGTGTCACTTTTGTAAGCGTGCCTCCTTAAGCCTCTATTATATACAATGGGATAAAATGAACGGAGAATTAGGTTTGAAATTTTAAAGATACTTTCACGGATAAAAAAGAGAAAAAAAAATTGAAAAGAATTCGAACATTTGGAAAGCACTTAGCACTGACTTTCACTTATTCCTTCTTCAGCAAGCCAAAAATTGGGTGTAATTTTCGAATTCATTTCGGTTCAGACAACTTTAGGGAATGTGTTAAAAATGAATGGTGTTAACGCGTGATGCATAAAATGTAGATTTTTTTATTATTATTTCTGAATGCTATTATTTCTATCTCGTTGCCGCCGAAAGAAAAGACATTTGAAAATAAAATAATGAAAACCCTTTTTTTTTTCCTTGAGTTTATTTTTTTATTTATATTGTTTGATATTCATAGTTAGATGCACACCGAAAGAAAAAACGATCACAGAAAAATCTGCCAGCAATTTGCCTATTACCATTTTTTATTGCAAATTGACAGCAAAATAATCTTACAACACTTTTTTTAACACTTTCCATCGTACTTTAAAATTGCTTGTGAATCGATTCGTCTGTTCATGTGCCTGTGTTCTGACTTTCGTAAAATTATTTGGATTACTATGAAATTGGTATATTTTATTGAGGGAAGCGGATTCCAATTGAAAATTGAGAGAGTTTTATTTATGGTTCGTTTACAGTGATTCGCAAAGGAATTCCGTTATATTAAGATAAATAATGTTTCCAATGTATTTTAATGATGTTACATACCTCAGATATAATGAAATTAATATGCATTTTCAAAGTACACAACAACATCATTTAAAATTTAAACTCCTTACCGATTAGTAACATAGTTTGGACACCGCTCAAAGTGGCTATGCTAAAATTACTTACATGCCAATAATGACATAGTAGGTACAGTCGCGGAAAAAAAGTAAGTACCCCCTACTAACTCTGCAACAAATTATTGTAGATGAAAGTTACTGGTACCAAACTTTTAGAAATAAAGTCTACTTTTAAATGATGCACATGACATTTGCTTAGAGGGCCCCCTACTTATCAAAATGAACCCAAACTTTGTTTTTTTTTCAATAGCAATATCCAAGTTTGACACCATAAATACATTCTACACCTTTAATTAGCTTAAATCCAAATTTTCATGAAATTCGTATGATTAGTTTCCGAGAAATTAATTATTTTAAAATGAGCCTATGTTAGGTGCTGTATCCAAATTGAAGTTCGGTACGCGATTGTTGAAATGCTACAGAATGACTATATCACTTGTATTAATGTATTATTTATTGCCAATATTATAATTTCACTCGCATAATATGATTCGACTATTGCCATACCAAAAGTTTCATTAAAATGCATAAAAAATATTTTGTTTTTCAAATTATGTTTTTCTAGATGGCCCCTGAAACAGACATTTTGACGTTTTTGGCTCACAATTCGAAACTACTTGGAGAAAAATTTTGAAATTGAGAATTTGTGTAAAGCAGCACATAATAAATATGAATCTATCAAAAAAATTGCAGGTTGCAGTTCATAATTTTTTCGAAAATTAATTTCATAATTCATAATTCATGTTTAAAAATTCTTTTAATTAGAAATTCAATGTATTTATATTTGGGATTTTTAGTATTACAATTTAAAAAAGAAATTATTGCATTAGGATTCTAATTTCAGGAGATATTAATAAAAATATGAAAATGTAATTTAACATTAGAAGCTATACATTTTGAATGTTTATAATCCAAAAACGTATCATCCAAATGACTTAAAATTTTATTTCTAGGTATAGTTTTAACCGAAAATTTAAAATATATTGTCAGAATTGGGTGTTGTCATTGAAAAAAAAATTTGGTCTGGTTTTGATATGTAGATGGCCCCTTAAGCAAATTTTATATGCATAATTTAAAAGTAGACTTTATTTCCAATTGATGGGTACCTATAACTTTTTTCCATTATAATTAGTTGCAGAGTTAGTAGGGGGTGTTCACTTTTTTATACACGAATGTACATTTGAAGTCATATAATTAAAAAATGTGATATGACAGAGGATTTTTGATTACATTATCTTTTCAGCATTTATGAGATAGACCTAAACAACTAAAACTTACAACTGATTGAATAAGATATGTAAAAATCAGGGAAAATTACTCCCAAAATAAAGATCCACATCATTAATATCCTAATTCTAAATCTGTTTTAGATAATGAATGTTTTAATTAACTTCCGATTAATTTTATTTTTATTTCACGGAATCTTAAAAAAAAACCCATCGCAAATTAAAAAGAAAATCAGTATGTTAAAATATATCTATATTTAAATTTAATGCATTTCAGATTAAAAAGCACACATAATACATATTAAAAACACTGAAGTTGACGTTTCGGACGAAAATTCATCTCTCATCAGTACTATACAACGTAAAATCGCGAAAAATGACATAAACAATCTACAAACTGAAAACATGCATTAAAATCTTAATATTCATTAACACTTTCCATTAACACTTACACAAGTGTTTATGAATTCGGTTTTTCTGTCCGTCTGTCTGCTCGTGCTCTAACTGGCGTAAATATAGTCCGATTGCCATTAAATGGATACATATTGCAGGGGTTTATATTGGGTGACATTCTTATATCTTGATCAAATTTACACAGGGGCACCGAGGAAACGAGTTAAAAAAAAGAAAAAAGAAAAGATATACATCTGCTCCAAAATTATACATGAAGTTTCATTTACAAATAAATACAATATAATGTTGATTTTTTTTTTTTTAAGTTTGCCTAGCATACACCCAGAGGTTCAGCACTTTTTGTTGATTTACTTTTATTTTTTACTCTATTGCTTTTAGGATTTAAAATTTAGTATTTTTCTACACTTGTTTGACTACATCTGGATGGGATACCCCATATAGATTGGTCTTCTCATTGTTCTTTTATTTTGTCATTGTTTCTTTCTCACCTTTTCGATGTTTTAGCCTACTTTTTTGGCGCAGCATATCCCTTAAGGGATTTTGTGTCATAAAACCCTCATACAATCAACCAACCAACCAATCCAGAGGTTAAGAAAGGTTTCTCTAGATTTTTTAAACGCGTAACCTCTCGTATATTTTCATTTGAGGTACAGTGAAACCTCCCTGTGCGACCACCTCCATTAAGCGACCACCTCCCTTAACGACCATTTTTTCATGGAACGAAATTTATTCCCAAAAGCTCAATACTAATTTTACCTCCATTCAGAGACCATCCCAGTTGAATTCCCTTCATGAACGACCAATTTCTTTGAAGAAAATGAAACAAATTCCGTTTTTTTCAGGTCGCTTGAAGAAGGTTTTTTTTAGAAAAATAATTCCGGAGAGCGCATTATTCATCAAACTTCTAAACTAACTTTAGAATTTTTCTTTATTTCGGTAATTTTTAAGTGTTTAAACCCTTTTGTGCCCTTTTAGACAATGAATTTAACTCTGATGACAAATTAAGAATGGCAGTCAATAAACTCCCCTGCCCTATTCTGTCAGGAAACTCTCAAAGAAATAGATAAATTAAGGAAATCGCCATTATTTATTCCCGTCAAAAAAAAAAAAAAAAAAAAATCATTTATTTATTAAACTTGGAAAGGACTTGGAAATAAAAGTTCTAAAAGATAAAACCGTAAAATCAAAGCAAAAGTCAGGTTATTCATTTTTAAAACTCTGCAGTAATTAACTTATGCAATTAACTTTTGTTTTCATACTTAAATTTTCATATTTTTTCCTACTGTGAAAAATACATTTTAGTAACATTAATTGTTACCTTTTTTTCAACAATTAAAATCTAGATTTAAACATGATCTCCATTAAGAGACCACCTCTCGAAATGACCAATTTTTATTGAAACGGAACGTGGTCGCTTCAGGGAGATTTTACTGTATTTTGCAATTTCGAAGGAGTTATCAGATACCAGCCATTGACATAAAATCAATGTAATAAAATAATTTTAAATTTAATTAAAAACATTGCAAATTCTAAATGTGGTAGATAATGATAAATCGTGAAAATTACATAAACTCAAATTCCATGTACTAATTAAAACATAGCATAAAAGATTGCTTGAAAAAAATATTATACTAAATCACAGAAAACACAAAAGCAATGATCAAAAATTTAATTGCTATACATGTGACATATTTTTTTAAAACTACGCATACTCATTGTTTTTTCTATCGATTGAGGAATTAAATCCTAAGCCAGAAATTCTCACTTTTAAATGAAAACTAAAGTACTGTTATTTTTAAAAAACCAAATATTTATATATTAATGTATGATATTTTTAATGAAATAAATTTATTTTGTTATTTTTTATTACTAAAAGTAAATTAAAATTGTCCAATGTAATTTTTTAAAGGTTTGATAATTTGTTATACGACAATTTTTGCTTATTTTAATGCTTAGATTGAACTTATTTCGATTTATTTTAATGTTTAGATTGGAATTTAGTAATTCAGCCATTCAGTGCACAAATTGATTAACTCCATCAAATGAAAATGTTCAGTATAAACAGTTAAAGTTATTGTAACTGTAAAAGTATTGTATCTATGTAATATTTTTTCTCGGTATAATTTGAATGGACTCATTAATTTTCTTTTAATCAAGGGTAACTTTTTATCACTAGATAAATATATAGAAATTTTTCAATGTTTCTTTGCTTAAAAAAAAACGCCATTTAAAACGGAGTTAGTCGGATTGTCTTCTGAACGATTCAATTATAGAAATGTGTGAATATAGTTATTTTAGTATTCCGTTCAATCAATTTATCTTGTCAAATTGTCTGTTGCTATAAGCGGGCAATATTTTATTGCATATTTAAGAAAACAATTCACGTGCATAATGCATATACAACCTCTGAAACCATTTATAAAATTTAAAAACAAACTATATACATTAAATCTTAGAAAATCATAGGATTATTTGCCAAACTCAAATTTAAAAAAATCAAAGAAAAATATCTTAGTATAGTTATATAATAATTCATTTTAATGTTTAGATTGGAATTTAATAATTATAGAAATGCATAATTATAGTTATTTTAATATTCCATTCAATCAAATAATTTATGTCAAAATGTCTGTTCCTATATTTTTAAGCATTTATACAATTTAAAAACAAACTACATACATTAAATCTTAGAAAATCATAGGATTACTCATGTCAAACTCAAATGAAAAAAAAAATCAAATAAAAATATCTCCTTTTTTCTTAAAATAACATTTCAAAGTAAAAAATAAATAAAAAATAAAATAAAATAAAATCTAGATTCCAGAAACGCGAGTTTAAATCTTCGATATTTCCTTTCTTGCAATAAAAAAAAAAAAAAAAAAAAAAAAAAAAAAAAAAAAATCACGAGAGGGGAAACAAAGATTTCGACATTTCAGAAATGATCCTCTATTGTCTACCTACCATACTTTTTTTCTTTTTTAACAGTCAAAAATGAGAGAAGTTCTTTACGTTACTCTCGTGTCAAAATGTCAGTTCCTATAAACGGGGAATATTTTATAACATAATTAATAGAATAATTCACGTTCAGAATGAATACAACCTCTGAAACCATTTATAAAAAAAAAAAAAAAAAAAAAAAAAAAAAACCTACATACATTAAACCTTAGAAAATCATAGGATTATTTGTTAAACTCAAATTTTAAAAAAATCAAAGAAAAATTTCTCATTTTTTCTTAATAACATTTCAAAGTAAAAACATAAATAAATAAATAAATAAATAAATAAATAAAATCTAGATTCCAGGAACACGAGTTTAAATCTTCGATATTCCCTTCCTTACAATAAAATAGAAAAAGAAATCACGAGAGGGGAAAGAAAGATTTCGACATTTTAGAAATGATCTCTATTGTCTACCTTCCATACGTTTTTTTTTTCTTTTTTACCAGTCAAAAATGAGAGAAGTCCTTTACGCTACTCTCGTGTAGACAATTCTCTTATTTCTCATTTTCAAGCGGAACAAGATTACGACTCTTGTTCCCTTGAAAATGAGCGCGTGTGCGTCTCGAAAGGTCTCGGGGCATATTATGTAAATCTAACATCTTTACAAATGTTTTTAATATTTTATCACCTTTCATGTAAATAAATGTATGTTTTTAACTTTTATATTAGTCAAGGTGAAAGTTCCTTTACAGCACCGTTTTATTGTAGTGTTTTGATTTCATTAGTAAAATATTCCTTTCAAGTATTAAAAAGCAGAAAAACCAACGTTTAAAAATGCACAAATAATACATGAAAAGCAGCAAACAGCTGTTTCGAATCAACTAGGGAGATTCTTCTTCAGTGCAAGATAGGGAAAAAGGAACAGCGTGCTAGAAAAAGCAAGGCTGAGCTAAGCACGCCTAGCACGCAATTTTTCTACCACGCTGTTCCTTATTCTCTATCGTGCACTGAAGAAGAATCTCCTTAGTAGATTCGAAACAGCTGTTTGCTTCTTTTCATGTATTATTTGTGCATTTTTAAACATTGGTTTTTCTGCTTTTTAATATTGTTGCACAAAGGCTTTATTTGCTAATTCCTTTCAAGTTCTGTTTGCAACAGAATGACTGCGAAAATTTCTAAATGTTTTATAAATGCACTTTTTAAAGCTTATACTTTGTAATAATAAAAAGAAAATAGGAAAATATTACATATATATGTTGGTTTCAGATATTCATTATATAAGCATTTTTGTTTTATATATTATTCTGATGCTAAAGTTTGTAGCATTTAAGGGTCTCAGGACTTAGCTTTAAAATTTTCGAAATTTTAATTTTTTTAGATGTTAAAGCCCTATCTTTTCTGAACATTTTGATATTATTGTTTCCAAGAAATTCCCATTAGAACAGAAATTATGGCTTTTAGAATTATACCCGCTGAATAGCTGAAGTGGCGCTTCCGAAACTTTGAAGTCATTTTTCTCCAAATGACGTTTTTGGGCATAACGCGCACGATATCTCAAAAACTTCTTAATATATTTTTTCATGAAAATTTCAAAACCTATGTTTCACGTTCGTCTGTATAAACTGAACCTAAAACTTCCTTTTTATTGTTAAAAAAAAATATTTTTTATGTGATTATATTGCTGAAATTTTCTAAATTTTGCATTAGCTAAATACAACTTTGTATTAAATATATAAAAATGCCTTAAATACAAAGTTATTTAGATTCAGGGTAATTATTACAATCTGGAGTATAAATAGGCCCCAAAATTTTCATTCCAGTTGCAAATTTTATTTTGTAATCCTGCGCGTAATTTGTTATGCCGATTTTCTTCTCGTCAAATGTCTGACAGTTTGGAGCTCCCTGTAAATGCTAATTCTGCATATTAAATTTTTTAAATACTTGAAATGAAAGAACATACTTATATCTTTCATCTGAATTAAAATTGTGTCTTAAAATCGAATACATTTTAAGATATTAAATGTTGAAAATTGTCTTTTTTTTAATTTCATTTTTTCCAATTTTAAGAGCTTTGAGACCCCAACCCTTTCAATGGTCCCAGGGTTTTCTTGTATTTTTTTTATAAGAATGCTTGTAAGTTCGAGGATATATATATTTATAAATCGCAGTTTGATGCTATAATATTTTTAATATCACTTCTTTCTATATACTGTTCAAAATAAACTTCTGTTTAAAATGTTTTTGTCTACAGCCATTTTAACTTGATTTCCAGAAACGGAAAAAATCCGGACCAGACGGTTAAAGGGCATGTAAATATATTTGATACATACCCTGTGATAGCAATAAAAATATATTTGATATGAACATCATATAGAAATTAATCTTTTATGTGGGTCATCTTGTACTTGGATTATCGAATTGAGAAAGTCATGATAAAACTTGATGGTCTTCCAGAACATGGCTGAGTTTAAAGTGGCCATTTTTAAACTTCCCAACATATAGTTGAAAAGTGTTGATGGAATCGGTTTGTCTGTCCGGCCTCTGCTTGGCTGTCCACGAGTGGGTGATTTCTATTTCTGTTTCTGTCTGTCTGTGCTCTAACTCCCGTAAATATAGCCAGATTGTCATGAAATTGATATATATTATTGGAGTTTAATATGATCTGTTCATTATTGAAAATGAAGTATGTAGTATTTACTGTTGTGTAGTATTTACTCAAAAGAAGTCCGTTACATTATACCCTATAGGGGAAAATTGTCTGAGGTGTAGTTTAATCATTTATAGTATTTAAACATATTCAAATTTATGTATATCAATTAGGTGTACTAGAAGGCGATTATTTTAGAATCTATTATGCAAATAATTTATCATTCATTTACAGGGACACACAAAAGAATTCCGTTGCATTACAATGTATGGGTTAAAATCGTTTGGGGTGTATTTTAATGACGTTACACTATTTCAAACGTAGTGAAATTGATATACCACTGAGATGCACTATAAGAGGATCACTATAGAATAGTGTGTGCATAGCATTTGTGTACAATAATTGCTGCAAGTGCGTTTTAAGTTGTAGTACGCGATTTTAAATTAAACGAATTGTTTGCATATTACTTGATGTGTATAAATTCTGTAGATCATATACTGATCAGTACAAGAGATTTCATTTCCGTTTAGCGACAGAAATCGTTGAAGGGGAATTTACAACTGTGCTATGCGTTTCCTAAGTGATCTCAATTTAGCGTACACAGCGTACATCATAGTACACACAAGATCACATACGAAATATAGATCACATACGGAACTGCACAAACGAATTCAAATATTGTCATTGATGATGATTCTTCATTCTTGAAATTTGATTTTCAAATGCGTTATACGTTTCCCAGACGGTTTGCTTAGACATCATATTTCACTTTATTAAAAGGTGAAGTTTTTTTAACGTATTCTAGAAGCGTTGAAAAGAATTTCTTAATCTGTGCTTGAAGCGTCATTTTTCTTTTTTTTTTCCCAATTGTATTTGATTGTAGTGATGTTTCAGGTCTCTATAACTGCTTTTTTAGGTGCGTTCGTAATTATATAAATACGTAGCACCTATAGTCGTCATTCAGTCCATCTGTCTGTCCGTCCGTCCGCATATAACAGAGCAAAAACTACCCCACCGAATGGTTTGAAATTTTAAATATACGATTGTTGCAAAATTTTGTCGAGCCATTTCAAATTTTATGAAAATCGGATGTATAGTTTAATTACAGGGACAATCAAAAGTTTTTCTTTACAGTACGGCCAATGGGAAAAATTATTGCAAGTACATTTTAATGATGTTACAGGCTTCCGAATGGTCTGAAATTTTAAGTATATAATTCTTGCAAAATTTTGTGGAGCCCTTTCAAATTTCATGAAAATCGGATGTATAGTTTAATTACAGGGACAATCAAAAGTTTTGCGTTACATTACGGGGAATGGGAAAAAATATATTTCAAGTGCATTTTAATGATGTTACAGACTATTCACTTGTGAAGTGCAAAAAAATATACATTCAGTACAATATGGGGTGCAAAAAATAATTATAAAAATAGTTATAGTACGAAGGCATCTCATTCGCCACGTTTGACGAGCAATTTCCAACTTGTTCTTTTTCATTAAACTCAATTTTAATTATTATTCAAATGAACGATTCTGGTTAATTTTATATTTCATTCAACAGATGAATATATATTTCATCAACAAAATAAAGGGAATATATATTCATGAAATGATATAATGAATGAATATATGAATGATATAATGAATGATAAATAATAATGATAAATAATGATAAATAATAATGATATATAATGAATGATGAAATATGTATTCATGATGAATACATATATATTTCATATAAATATAAATATATATTTCATATTTCATTAACCTTATAAAAAAGATATGTTTAACACGTTCACGCCGGCGCGGTGGGTCACACTCGACTCTCTCAGAGTTGTCAAGACTCCGGCTTTTTGCACACCACTATTATTTTAGAGAAAATGTTGTTCCTTTAAATCGCCCAATTGTTAAAATTAAATAAAACAACATTTTCTGTATTAAAATACTGGTATCCATAAAGCCGGAGACTTGCCAGCTCTGAGACAGTCGAGTGTGACCCACCGCGCCGGCGTGAACGTGTTAATAATGCGCTGCATCTTAATGTATATTTTAAAAATATATATGATCTACATTTTATAATAATTTAACATACTATATTTGAAAGCCTTTCAGTTAAAATCTTAATTCAACTGAATTTTAATTGTAAAACTACAAACTGTTAACTCCGTTTGTTATTGAAATGCACGACTCTGCTTAATTTTATACTCATTTAATAGTTTGAATCAGCATTATAGAAAGGTTATTTTTATTAATGAACTGTATTTTAATGAATATTCAAAAAGTATATATAATCCATCTATTATAATAATATAACATTCTATATTCAAAAATATTTAAAACTATTTTAATTCAGTTTTAATTATAATTGAAATACACGATTCTGCTTAATTTTACAGTCCATTCAATAGTATATATCAACACTATGAAAAGGCTATTGATATTAATGGACTGTATTTCAATGAATAGTTAAAATATATATATATAAGACTGTATTCTAATGATTAGTTTAAATATATATATAGGACTTAATGAATAGTTTTAAAAAATTTATAGTCCATACATTTTAATAATGCAACATTGTATATTTAAAAAAAAATAAGTGAAGTAGAAACTACATATATTACTCATAGAATCACACATTTATTTGTCACACTCAAATGAAAGAAAGCAAAGTTTTTTGTTTTTATCAAAAAAGGGTATATCGAGGAGAAGATTCAAGGAAAAGAGTGTGTGGGAGGTGGGGGGCGGGGTAAGAAAAAATATATCACTTCTTCCTATAGTAACATTTCCAAATCAAAAATTCTAGATTGTCTCATTCAGAAACGCGAGTTTAAATCTTCGCAGGCGCTCTTTCTTACAATGAAATAGTATAAAAAAAAAAAAAAAAAGAAGAAGGGGAAAACAAGGATTTCGACATTTTAGAAATGCTCTCAATCGCCTACCTTTCATACTTTTCACCTTTTTTCTTTGACCAGTCAAAAATCCGAGAAGATTTTTACACTACTTTTCAGACATTTTGAAAGAAAAGGTAAGAAGATTAAAGTTATTCCTTTCAAGTTCTGTTTGTAGCAAAATAACGGCGAAAACATTGGAATGTTTTATAAATATATTTTGTAAAATAGTATGAATCAACCTAATAAGATGTTTTTTAATAATGTACTGTATGCTAAAATGCATTCTTAAAAATATATAATCCATATCTTATAATAATTTAGTATACTATATTTGAAAACGTTTCTGTTAAATATTCAATTAACTCTATTTTAATTATAATTGAAATGCAAGACTATATAATTTTATACTCCATTCAATAGTATGAATCAATATCATTGAAAGGCTATTTTTTCAATGGGCTGTATTTCAATGAATATTTAAATATATATGTATATGTAAATTCCATGTATTATAGTATTGTAACATGTTATATATTTTTTTAAAGTGTAAATTAAATAATCATTTGGCTAAATTTTAATTATAATTGAGATACACAATTCGGCTTAATTTGATATTCCATTCAATATTATGAATGAAGCCTATAAAAATACTACTGTTATTAATGGACTGTATTTTAATGAGTAGTTTTTAAAACTATATAGGACTGTATTTTAATGAATAGTTTTAGAAAATATGTATGACTGTATTTTAATGAATAGCTTTAAAAATATATAGGGCTGTATTTCAATGAATAGTTTAAAAAAAATAGAACTGTATTTTTATGAATAGTTTTAAAAAATATATAATACAAAAATTTTAATAATAGAACAATGAATATTTGATAAAAAAATATGTGAAATAGAAACTACTATTTCAATAAGAAATTACTTGGTGCAGTAAAATAAAAGTGGATAAAAAAACAACGTTTATACTACCAAAAACTTGTACTTGTTTTCGCAAACTAATTTCGGTAGCCTTAAATTACTGTCATCAGTGCAAAATATGATAATATATCATATTATGGATTGATGACGATACGCTATGGCTACTGGAACTAAAAATTTTTGGTGCCATAAACATCGTTTTTTATCTACATACAAAAACTACGTATATTTATTCATAGAAACATACACATATTTGTCACACTCAAATGAAAAAAATGAAAGTTTTTTGTTTTTGTGAAAAAAGGGGTGTATCGTAGAAAAGATTCAAAGAAAAGAGTGCATCGGATGTAAGACAGGGGAAAGGGGATTTTAGAAAAAATATATCACTTCTTCCTATAATAACATTTCCAAATCAAAAATTCTACATTGTCTCTTTCAGAAACGCGAGCTTAAATCTTCGCAGGAGCTCTTTCTTATAATGAAATAGTAAAAAAAAAAAAAAAAAAAAAAAGAAGAAGAAGAAGAAGGGGGAAACAAGGATTTCGACATTTTAGAAATTGTCTCAATCGCCTACCTTTCACACTTTCCACCTTTTTTTTCTTTGACCAGTCAAATAGCCGAGAAGATTTTTAAACTACTTTTCAGACATTTTCAAAGAAAAGGTAAGGAGATTAAAGTTGTTCCTTTCAAGTTCTGTTTGTAGCAAAATAACGGCGAAAACATTGAAATGTTTTATAAATATATTTTGTAAAATAGTATGGATCAACCTAATAAAAAATATACTTTTTAATAATGTACTGTATACTAAAGTACATTCTTAAAAATATATAATCCATATCTTATAATAATTTAGTATACTATATTTGAAAAAGTTTCAGATAAATATTCATTTAACTCTATTTTAATTATAATTGAAATACAAGACTCTGTTTAATTTTATACTTCATCCAATAGCATGAATCAACATCATTGACAGGGTATTTTTTTAATGGGCTGTATTTTAACGAATATTTGTAAACATATGTATATTCCAAGCATTATAATTACAGGGTGTTTATAAAGTCTCGGACCCATTTTGTTGTTTAATAACTCATAAAATAATAAAGATAGATTAAAATTAATAACATAAATGGTTAGATAGACTCAAAAAGTTTCATAACCCTTGTCAATGAACTTCCACGTGTGCCCCCTTCGTCGCACGCGGAGACTATCAAGTCGATAGTCAATTTCACGCCAGGTAGCGGCAAGCATGTCGGCATCCACAGAGGCTATTGCGGTTGTAATTCTGGCTTTTAAGTCATCAATGTTCGACACAATGTTGGAAAACTTCGTATTTCCACAACTAGAAGAGCTTCAGCCACATGTCATTTTGCAACAAGATGGTGCACCACCTCATTGGGGTACCATCGTTCGTACTTCTTTGAATGACCATTTTTCAGGAAAATAGATTGGGCGAGGAGGTACAATTCCTTGGCCACCCAGACCACCTGATATAACGCCGCTAACTTTTTCCTTTGGGAATTTGTAAAGGACAATGTTTACAGGAGGAGAGTGTCGAACATTGATGACTTTAAACCCAGAATTACAACCGCAATAGCCTCTGTGGATGCCGACATGCTTGCCGCTACCTGGCGTGAAATTGACTATCGACTTGATATTCTCCGTGCGACGAAGGGGGCACACGTGGAAGTTCATTGACAAGGGTCATGAAACATTTTGAGGCTATCTAACCATTTATGTTATTAATTTTAATCTATCTTTATTATTTTATGAGTTATTAAACAACAAAATGGGTCCGGGACTTTATAAACACCCTTATTGTAACATGTTATATATTTTTTAAAAATGTAAATTAAACAATCATTTGAATCAATTTTAATTATAATTGAGAAGCACGAATCGGCTTAATTTGATATTCCATTCAATATTATGAATGAACCCTATAAAAATACTATTATTATTAATGGGCTGTATTTTAATGAATAGTTTTTAAAAAAAGATATAGGACTGTATTTTAATGAATAGTTTTAGAAAATATATAGGACTGTATTTTAATCATTAGCTTTAAAAAATATATAATCCAAAAATTTTAATAATGCAACAATGTATATTTGAAAAAAAAATATGTGAAATAGAAACTAAGTATTTCAATAAGAAATTACTTGGCGCAGCACAATATAGGTAGATAAAAAACAACGTTAGCATCAAAAACTTATAATGGTTTTCGGAAACTAGCCATAAACTACTGTCATCAGTGCAAAATATGATGATATATCATATTATGCATTGATGACGATAAGCTATGGCTACCGGCACTAAATTTTTTTGTGCTATAAACATCGTTTTTTATCTACTTACAGAAACTACGCATATTACTCATAGAAACACACATATATTTGTCACACTCAATTGAAAGAAATGAAATGGTTTTTTTTAATTAGAAAAGGGTGGATCGTAGAAAAGATTCAAAGAAAAGAGTGCGTGGGATGTAAGACGGGGGAGGAAGATTTTAAATAAAAATATATCACTTCTTCCTATAATAACATTTACAAATCAAAAATTCTAGATTGCCTCTCTCTTTCAGAAACGCGAGTTTAAATCTTCACAGGCGCTCTCTCTTACAATGAAATAGTAAAAAAAAGAAGAAGGGAAAACAAGGATTTCTACATTTTAGAAATGCTCCCAATCGCCAACCTTTCATACTTTTCACCTTTTTTTCTTTGACCAGTCAAAAATCCGAGAAGATTTTTACATTACTTTTCAGACATTTTCAAGAAAAAGGTAAGAAGATTAAAGTTATTCTTTTCAAATTCTGTTTGTAAAAAAAAAAAAAAAAAAAAAAAAAAACGGGGAAAACATCGAAAAAAATATCAGTTTAATATAAATGAAACTTATAGAAGAATGTTAAAAAAGTAATTCAAATTTTTATAGCGCTGTGAATATTTTCATTATAGAAATATATATATAAGTTTCCAATAAAAACTTAAAGGAAATTTGTTATTGGGGCGAAAATTTTTATTTGAGGTGTAAAAATAATTTAAAATAGTCCAATTCATATTTTAACGGATTAAACAATTTTTTATTTGATGTTGCAACTTCTTATTTTTTAAATTATGCATAGATTAACTTATTTATAGGAATTTGTCTTATACAGTTTTAATAATATCAATGGATATTATTAAAATGTGTGAAAAAGTTATTATTAAATATCATTAAAATTTGTTATACTTGAATAGTTATTATTAAAATATGTGTGCGGATTATCTAATATCCTGCTTTGAACAATAATTGAACATGATTTTGTTGTTATTATAAGCAGATTTCTTTTAAAAGAAAAATTTAAATTCTTTGAGCCCCATATAGGGATCATTCTATCTCTGAAAATATTAAAAAAACGAAAAAAAAATATATTTATTATGTATAGGCTATTACAATCCTACTTTTTAAACTCAAAAAAAGTATGATATTTTTCGTTTTTTTAAATAGGGGTAAAAAATCTCCGAAGCAAAGGAATGATTTTTGACGTGTTCTTCATATAATAACATTTCAAAGAAAAAAAAAAAAAAACGAAAGAAAAATTAGAATGTATTTTTCAGAAACGCGATTTTAAATCTTCGAAGACGTTTTTGTGAAATGGTAAAAAAAAAAAAAAAAAAAAAAAAAAGTGAGCGAAGAAGAAACAGGGATTTCTGTATTATAGAATTGCTTTCCATCGAATACCTTTTACACATTTCTTTGACCAGTCACTGCTCTCGTGCTGGCAGTTTCCGTGTAAAGATATCGAACAAAGAAGATTAAAATTATTCCGTCCAATTTCTGTATGTAACAAAATAGATCTGAAAACATCGAAATGTTTCATAAATACACCTTATAAAATAAAAATTTCAATAAATTAAGCATATCAAAGGTTATTAGAAAACTAAAGTGATTGCTTTTAAAGTGCCCCGAACATATCTATAATGATATCATGTATAAAATTGATGTGGAAGTTCAAAAATTTTTTTTCGTTGAGATTAAAAAAATATAGGGAGGAAGTTCGGGTATTATGGAATGCTCAAACAATATGGAATACTTTACGCTTGGCTGCAGTCAAAAGTAAATCTGCCACACGACTTCATGGTACTTCTATGAGGCACAGTTCCCAGTTCTGTTTCGATACCTGTTGTTGGAGCGACACAGTGAAATCAGTGTTGAATTCAGACATTTTTCTCCGGGAGGGATTCCTGTTGCTCCAGGGTGAACATTATATAGTTCTAGGTTGAGAATTCCACTTTTTGACCAATGAAGTAACAAAATCTCAAATCACAAATCTGCCATGCGACTTCATAGTACTCCTATGAAGCATATTTCTCAGTTCTGTTTGGATACCTGATGTTGGAGCGACACAGTGAAAATCAGAATTGAATTCAGACAATTTTCTCCGAGAGGAATTCCTGTGACTCCGGGGGGAACATTATGGAATTCTAGGTTGAGAATTCCACTTTTTGACCATTGAAATCACAAAATCGCAAATCACAAATTTGCCATGCGACTTCATAGCACTCCTATGAGGTACATTTCTTAGTTCTGTTTGAATATCTGTTGTCAGAGTGACAGAGAGAAATCAGTGTTGAATTGAGACACTTTTCTCCAGGAGGGATTCCTGCGGGTCCGGAGAGAACATTATATAGTTCTAGATTGAGAATTCCACTTTTTGACCATTGAAATCACAAAATCTCAAATGACAAATCTGCCATCCGACTACATACTACTCTTATGAGGCAGAGTTCTCAGTTCTGTTTGGATAACTGTTGTTGGAGCGACACAGTGAGATGAGAATTGAATTCAGACGCTTTTCTCCAAAAGGGATTCCGTGGCTCCGGGAAGAACATTATAGAGCGTCGGGTTGAGAATTCCACTTTTTGAACATTGAAATCACAAAAACTCAAATCACAAATCTGCCATACGACTTCATAGTACTCTTATGAGGCACATTTCTCAGTTCTCTTTTGATACCTGTTGTTGGAGCGACAGAGTGAAATCAGTGTTGAATTCAGACACTTTTCTCTGGGAGGGATTCTTGTGGCTCCGGGGGGAACTATATAGAGTTCTAGGTTCAGAATTCCACTTTTTGAACATTGAAATCACAAAATCTCAAATCACAAATCTGCCATGCGACTTCATAGTATTCCTATGAGGCACATATCTCAGTTCTGTTTGGATACCTGTTGTTGGAGCGACACAGAGAAATGAGTGTTGAATTGAGACACTTTTTTCCGGGAGGGATTCCTGTGGGACGGGGAGAACATTATATAATTCTAAGTTGAGATTTCCACTTTTTGACCATTGAAATCACAAAATCTCAAATCACAAATCCGCCATGCGACTTCATAGTGCTCTTATGAGGCACAGTTCTCAGTTCTATTTGGATACGTCTTGTTGGAGCGATACAGTGAAATCAGTATTGAATTCAGACGCTTTTATCCGAGAGGGATTCCGTGGCTCCGGGTAGAACATTATAGATCTTCGGGTTCAGAATTCCACTTTTTGAACATTGAAATCACAAATCTGCCATACGACTTCATAGTACTCCTATGAGGCACAGTTCTCAGTTCTCTTTCGATACCTGTTGTTGGAGCGACACAGTGAAATCAGTGTTGAATTCAGACACTTTCTCCGGGAGGCATGCCTGTCGGTCGGCGGAGGGGGGCACATTATAGAGTTCCGGGTTGAGAATTCCACTTTTTTACCATTGAATTCACAAAATCTGAAATCACAAATCTGCCATGCGACTTCATAGTACTCCTATGAGGCACATTTCTCAGTTCTGTTGGGATACCTGTTGTTCGAGCGACACAAAGAAATCAGTGTTGAATTGAGACACTTTTCTCCGGGAGGGATTCCTGTGGGTCTGTGGAGAACATTATATAGTTCTAGGTTGAGAATTCCACATTTTGACCATTGAAATCACAAAATCTCAAATCACAAATCTGCCATGCGACTCCATAGTAATCTTATGAGGCACAGTTTTCAGTTCTGTTTGGATACTTGTTGTTGGAGCGACACAGAGAAATGAGTGTTAAATTGAGACTCTTTTCTCCGGGAGGGATTCCTGTGAGTCCGGGGAGAACATTATATAGTTCTAGGTTGAGAATTCCACTTTTTGACCATTGAAATCACAAAATCTCAAATCACAAATCTGCCATGCTACTTCATAGTAATCTTATGAGGCACAGTTCTCAGTTCTGTTTGGATACTTGTTGTTGGAGCGACACAATGAAATCAGTATTGAATTCAGACGCTTTTCTCCGAGAGGGATTCTGTGGCTCCGGGTAGAACATTATAAAGCGTCGGGTTTAGAATTCCACTTTTTGAACATTGAAATCACAAATCTGCCATACAACTTCATAGTACTCCTATAAGGCACAGTTCTCAGTTCTCTTTCGATACCTGTTGTTCGAGCGACACAGTAAAATCCGTGTTGAATTCAGACACTTTTCTCCGGGAGGGATTCCTGTGGGTCGGTTGGGTTGGGTTGATTGTTGACGGCCGATTATCTACTCGAGGGATATAGGCCCTAGGGGGACTGCCCTTCGTGGGGGTCTTTCTAAGGGAGCCTAACCCGTATTTACCCTGTGGGTCGGAAGGGGGCACATTATAGAGTTCCGGGTTGAGAATTCCACTTTTTTACCATTGAAGTCACAAAATCTCAAATCACAAATCTGCCGTGCGACTTCATAGTGCTCGTATGAGGAACTGTTCTCAGTTCTGTTTGGATACCTGTTGTTGGAGCGACATAGTGAAATCAGTATTGAAATCAGACGCTTTTCTCCGAGAGGGATTCCGTGGCTCCGGGTAGAACATTATAGAGCGTCGGGTTCAGAATTCCACTTTTTGAACATTGAAATCAAAAAATCTCAAATCACAAATCTGCCATATGACTTCATAGTACTCCTATGAAGCACAGTTCTCAGTTTTCTTTCGATACCTGTTGTTGGGGCGACACAGTGAAATCAGTGTTGAATTCAGACACTTTTCTCCGGGAGGGATTCCTGTGAGTCCGGGGAGAGCATTATATAATTCTAGGTTGAGAATTCCACTTTTGACCATTGAAATCACAAAATCTCAAATCACAAATCTTCCATGCGACTTCATAGTACCCTTATGAGGCACAGTTCTCAGTTCTGCTTGGATTCCTGTTGTTGGAGCGACACAGTAAAATCAGTATTGAAATTAGACGCTTTTCTCCGAGAGGGATTCCGTGGCTCCGGGTAGAACATTATAGAGCGTCGGGTTCAGAATTCCACTTTTTGAACATTGAAATCACAAAATCTCAAATCACAAATCTGCCATACGACTTCATAGTACTCCTATGAGGAACAGTTCTCAGTTCTCTTTCGATACATGTTGTCGGAGCGACACAGTGAAATCAGTGTTGCATTCAGACACTTTTCACCGGGAGGGATTCCTGTGGGTCCGGGGAGACCATTGTATAGTTCTAGGTTGAGAATTCCACATTTTGACCATTGAAATCACAAAATCTCAAATCACAAATCTGCCATGCGACTTCATAGTGCTCTTATGAGGCACAGTTCTCAGTTCTGTTTGGATACCTGTTGTTGGAGCGACACATTGAAATCAGTATTGAATTCAGACGCTTTTATCCGAGAAGGATTCCGTGGCTCCGGGTAGAACATTATAGAGCGTCGGGTTCAGAATTCCTCTTTTTGAACATTGAAATCACAAATCTGCCATACGACTTCATAGTACTCCCATGAGGCACAGTTCTCAGTTCTGTTTGGATACTTGTTGTTGGAGCGACACAATGAAATCAGTATTGAATTCAGAAGCTTTTCTCGGAGAGGGATGCTGTGGCTCCAGGTAGAACGTTATAAAGCATCGGTTTCAGAATTCCACTTTTTGAACATTGAAATCACAAATCTGCCATACGACTTCATAGTACTCCTATAAGGCACAGTTCTCAGTTCTCTTTCGATACCTGTTATTGGAGCGACACAGTGAAATCAGTGTTGAATTCAGACACTTTTCTCCGGGTGGGATTCCTGTGGGTCGGGGAGGGGCACATTATAGAGTCCCGGGTTGAGAATTCCACTTTTTTACCATTAACGTCACAAAATCTGAAATCACAAATCAGACTTGCGACTTCATAGTACTCCTATGTGGCACATTTCTCAGTTCTGTTGGGATACCTGTTGTTCGAGTGACACAGAGAAATCAGTGTTGAATTGAGACACTTTTCTCCGGGAGGGATTCCTGTGGGTCCGGGGAGAACATTATATAATTCTAAGTTGAGATTTCCACTTTTTGACCATTGAAATCACAAAATCTCAAATCACAAATCCGCCATGCGACTTCATAGTGCTCTTATGAGGCACCGTTCTCAGTTCTCTTTGGATACGTGTTGTTGGAGCGACACAGTGAAATCAGAATTGAATTCAGACGCTTTTATCCGAGAGGGATACCGTGGCTCCGGGTAGAACATTATAGAGCGTCGGGTTCAGAATTCCACTTTTTGAACATTGAAATCACAAATCTGCCATACGACTTCATAGTACTAATATGAGGCACAGTTCTCAGTTCTCTTTCGATACCAGTTGTTGGAGCGACACAGTGAAATCAGTGTTGAATTCAGACACTTTTCTCCGGGAGGCATGCCTGTCGGTCGGCGGAGGGGGGCACATTATAGAGTTCCGGGTTGAGAATTCCACTTTTTTACCATTGAATTCACAAAATCTGAAATCACAAATCTGCCATGCGACTTCATAGTACTCCTATGAGGCACATTTCTCAGTTCTGTTGGGATACCTGTTGTTCGAGCGACACAAAGAAATCAGTGTTGAATTGAGACACTTTTCTCCGGGAGGGATTCCTGTGGGTCTGTGGAGAACATTATATAGTTCTAGGTTGAGAATTCCACATTTTGACCATTGAAATCACAAAATCTCAAATCACAAATCTGCCATGCGACTCCATAGTAATCTTATGAGGCACAGTTTTCAGTTCTGTTTGGATACTTGTTGTTGGAGCGACAGAGTGAAATCAGTGTTGAATTCAGACACTTTTCTCTGGGAGGGATTCCTGTGGCTCCGGGGGGAACAATATAGAGTTCTAGGTTCAGAATTCCACTTTTTGATCATTGAAATCACAAAATCTCAAATCACAAATCTGCCATGCGATTTCATAGTATTCCTATGAGGCACATTTCTCAGTTCTGTTTGGATACCTGTTGTTGGAGCGACACAGAGAAATGAGTGTTGAATTGAGACACTTTTCTCCGGGTGGGATTCCTGTGGGTCCGGGGAGAACATTATATAGTTCTAGGTTGAGAATTCCACTTTTTGACCATTGAAATCACAAAATCTCAAATCACAAATCTGCCATGCTACTTCATAGTAATCTTATGAGGCACAGTTCTCAGTTCTGTTTGGATACTTGTTGTTGGAGCGACACAATGAAATCATTATTGAATTCAGACGCTTTTCTGCGAGAGGGATTCTGTGGCTCCGGGTAGAACATTATAAAGCGTCGGGTTCAGAATTCCACTTTTTGAACATTGAAATCACAAATCTGCCATACAACTTCATAGTACTCCTATAAGGCACAGTTCTCAGTTCTCTTTCGATACCTGTTGTTCGAGCGACACAGTAAAATCCGTGTTGAATTCAGACACTTTTCTCCGGGAGGGATTCCTGTGGGTCGGTTGGGTTGGGTTGATTGTTGACGGCCGATTATCTACTCGAGGGATATAGGCCCTAGGGGGACTGCCCTTCGTGGGGGTCTTTCTAAGGGAGCCTAACCCGTATTTACCCTGTGGGTCGGAAGGGGGCACATTATAGAGTTCCGGGTTGAGAATTCCACTTTTTTACCATTGAAGTCACAAAATCTCAAATCACAAATCTGCCATGCGACTTCATAGTACTCGTATGAGGAACTGTTCTCAGTTCTGTTTGGATACCTGTTGTTGGAGCGACACAGTGAAATCAGTATTGAAATCAGACGCTTTTCTCCGAGAGGGATTCCGTGGCTCCGGGTAGAACATTATAGAGCGTCGGGTTCAGAATTCCACTTTTTGAACATTGAAATCAAAAAATCTCAAATCACAAATCTGCCATACGACATCATAGTACTCCTATGAAGCACAGTTCTCAGTTTTCTTTCGATACCTGTTGTTGGAGCGACACAGTGAAATCAGTGTTGAATTCAGACACTTTTCTCCGGGAGGGATTCCTGTGAGTCCGGGGAGAACATTATATAGTTCTAGGTTGAGAATTCCACTTTTTGACCATTGAAATCACAAAATCTCAAATCAGAAATCTTCCATGCGACTTCATAGTACCCTTATGAGGCACAGTTCTCAGTTCTGCTTGGATTCCTGTTGTTGGAGCGACACAGTAAAATCAGTATTGAAATCAGACGCTTTTCTCCGAGAGCGATTCCGTGGCTCCGGGTAGAACATTATAGAGCGTCGGGTTCAGAATTCCACTTTTTGAACATTGAAATCACAAAATCTCAAATCACAAATCTGCCATACGACTTCATAGTACTCCTATGAGGAACAGTTCTCAGTTCTCTTTCGATACCTGTTGTCGGAGCGACACAGTGAAATCAGTGTTGAATTCAGACACTTTTCGCCGGGAGGGATTCCTGTGGGTCCGGGGAGACCATTGTATAGTTCTAGGTTTAGAATTCCACATTTTGACCATTGAAATCACAAAATCTCAAATCACAAATCTGCCATGCGACTTCATAGTGCTCTTATGAGGCACAGTTCGCAGTTCTGTTTGGATACCTGTTGTTGGAGCGACACATTGAAATCAGTATTGAATTCAGACGCTTTTATCCGAGAGGGATTCCGTGGCTCCTGGTAGAACATTATAGAGCGTCGGGTTTAGAATTCCACTTTTTGAACATTGAAATCACAAATCTGCCATACGTCTTCATAGTACTCCCATGAGGCACAGTTCTCAGTTCTGTTTGGATACTTGTTGTTGGAGCGACACAATGAAATCAGTATTGAATTCAGAAGCTTTTCTCCGAGAGGGATGCTGTGGCTCCAGGTAGAACGTTATAAAGCATCGGTTTCAGAATTCCACTTTTTGAACATTGAAATCACAAATCTGCCATACGACTTCATAGTACTCCTATAAGGCACAGTTCTCAGTTCTCTTTCGATACCTGTTATTGGAGCGACACAGTGAAATCAGTGTTGAATTCAGACACATTTCTCCGGGTGGGATTCCTGTGGGTCGGGGGGGGGGGGCACATTATAGAGTCCCGGGTTGAGAATTCCACTTTTTTACCATTAAAGTCACAAAATCTGAAATCACAAATCAGACTTGCGACTTCATAGTACTCCTATGTGGCACATTTCTCAGTTCTGTTGGGATACCTGTTGTTCGAGTGACACAGAGAAATCAGTGTTGAATTGAGACACTTTTCTCCGGGAGGGATTCCTGTGGGTCCGGGGAGAACATTATATAATTCTAAGTTGAGATTTCCACTTTTTGACCATTGAAATCACAAAATCTCAAATCACAAATCCGTCATGCGACTTCATAGTGCTCTTATGAGGCACAGTTCTCAGTTCTCTTTGGATACGTGTTGTTGGAGCGACACAGTGAAATCAGTATTGAATTCAGACGCTTTTATCCGAGAGGGATTCCGTGGCTCCGGGTAGAACATTATAGAGCGTCGGGTTCAGAATTCCACTTTTTGAACATTGAAATCACAAATCTGCCATACGACTTCATAGTACTCCTATGAGGCACAGTTCTCAGTTCTCTTTCGATACCTGTTGTTGGAGCGACACAGTGAAATCAGTGTTGAATTCAGACACTTTTCTCCGGGAGGCATGCCTGTCGGTCGGCGGAGGGGGGCACATTATAGAGTTCCGGGTTGAGAATTCCACTTTTTTACCATTGAATTCACAAAATCTGAAATCACAAATCTGCCATGCGACTTCATAGTACTCCTATGAGGCACATTTCTCAGTTCTGTTGGGATACCTGTTGTTCGAGCGACACAAAGAAATCAGTGTTGAATTGAGACACTTTTCTCCGGGAGGGATTCCTGTGGGTCTGTGGAGAACATTATATAGTTCTAGGTTGAGAATTCCACTTTTTGACCATTGAAATCACAAAATCTCAAATCACAAATCTTCCATGCGACTCCATAGTAATCTTATGAGGCACAGTTCTCAGTTCTGTTTGGATACTTGTTGTTGGAGCGACACAATGAAATCAGTATTGAATTCAGACGCTTTTCTCCGAGAGGGATTCTGTGGCTCCGGGTAGAACATTATAAAGCGTCGGGTTCAGAATTCCACTTTTTGAACATTGAAATCACAAATATACCATACAACTTCACAGTACTCCTATAAGGCACAGTTCTCAGTTCTCTTTCGATACCTGTTGTTGGAGCGACACAGTGAAATCAGTGTTGAATTCAGACACTTTTCTCCGGAAGGGATTTCTGTGGGTCGGGAGGGGGCACATTATAGAGTTCCGGGTTGTGTATTCCACCTTTTGACCATTGAAGTCACAAAATCTCAAATCACAAATCTGCCATGCGACTTCATAGTACTCCTATGAGGTATATATCTCAGTTCTGTTTGGATACCTGCTGTTGGAGCGACACAGTGAAAATCAGTATTGAATTCAGACGCTTTTCTCCGAGAGGGATTCCGTGGCTCCGGGTAGAACATTATAGAGCGTCGGATTGAGAATTCCACTTTTCGACCATTGAAATCACAAAATCTCAAATCACAAATCTGCCATGCGACTTCATAGTACTCCTATGAGGCATAGTTATCAGTTCTGTTTGGATACCTGTTGTTGGGGCGACACTGTGTAATCAGTATTGAATTCAGACACTTTTCTCCGAGAGGGATTCCGCGGCTCCGTGTAGGACATTATAGAGTTTCTGGTTGAGAATTCCACTTTTTGACCATTGAAATCATAAAATCTCAAATCACAAATCTGCCATACTCCTATGAGGCACAGTTCTCAGTTCTGTTTGGGTACCTGATGTTGGAGCGACACAGAGAAATCAGTGTTGAATTCAGACGCTTTTCTCCGGGAGGGATTCCTGTGGGTCGGGGGGGTGGCACATTACAGAGTTCCGGGTTGAGAATTGCAATTTTTGGAAATTGAAATCACAAAATCTCAATTCATCCGGGATGAAATCTCATTGCTCCTATGGGGAAATGTACCCCGGTCTACCCCTGAATTCAACACTGGGTGAAATCATTCTTATTTTTATTTTATGCAGGTAAAATTTATAAATGTGTATTAATTATAAAATCTTATTGTCAGTGATTATAACCAAGTTCAGTATAAAGTTGAATAGTTATATTTATTGCTGTGTTAATCGGCTTTCCACTATGCTAACTTTTGGACGAGTGAAGAGGTTATGATATTCAAGATCCCGTGTCGGGTAATACGGAATATCAGCTAGACAACTGCTTCAAGACGTGTCTAAAAGTTAAAACATTTTTCAAAGAATCTGATGATTTATAGAGGATGAACTAAGTTTTACTCATTAAATAATTTTGTTTAATCTTTTAAAGCGTGGTTTTTCTTGCTATTTTAATATCACTTATGATGCTATTCAATATTTTCCGAGTGATTATCGTTACCTGAAAAGTGTAACTTAAGAATGTATGTATGAATGTATGTAACTGAAGTATGTATTTTTTTTCCACTTTAAACTCATTGAGAATGTGTTAAGAAATAGGCAAGGTTTGTTCTTTATTAACTTTTAAAGTAGCTAAATTTTTTTATGTTGACTTACAAATAAAAATGAAATACCCAAACATACTCTATATATTTGAGTTGTAAAACTACAGTGAAACTTCCATTTAACGAATTCTCATTGTTACACTTAAACAGTTCGTTATGAAGAAAATTCGTTAAATAGAAATCAACTCAAATTCATTAAATTTGTACTATAAAATAAACATGCGTAAAATAAAAAATACACATAAAATGGAAATACATTCGAACCCGGTTAAGACGCTCACGCTTAATACGCGATCCCGCTTAATACGCGGATTTTTTCTGATCCCTTTAATATCGCCCATAAGGCTAATGCAAAAATATCACGTTTAATACGCGAACGGTTGTTACGCGATCCCGCTTAATACGCGATAAATGTTTGGTCCTTTGTGGGAAAAAATCACGCTTAAGACGCGAATTCATTGATCAAGATGCGAATTCCTTCTCTCTTCTCAAGTGTTGCCTATTTAGCGGATTATTTTTATTCAGATAAAAAAAAACAGTTTTCAAATGGTATTATTTACTTTATTTAATAGCAGATTAATGAATGCGAAAATTATGAATCGGAAATAGTGGAAGATATATGAATAAAATAAAATCCAGCTAAATTTGTAAAAGTGCAGTTCTTCTTTGATCCCGCCTCCTATCATTCTTTGTCTCTCGCTTTATGTATATTTTTACTGTAGTAACAGAAATATAGACGAATTCAGGTTACTCATATACGTCATAAAAACTGTTATGCTTAGAGATGATCATACCTGTTGTTAGTGAAGTTTTAAATGTGCGTAATATCACTACTATATTTCATAATGCATATTATAGGCAATAAAAAATGAAATTCGTAAGGATTAAACAAATACGATAATTCTTTTATATTTTCTTTACTTTTTGTTATGCTAACAATGATACACAAGGATTACGGGTACACAAGGATTAATAAAAATGTTTTTTTCTTATATTAAAAATAAGGGCTGATTATAATGGTACTCATTAATACAAGTACTATGTATGATTTTAAAAAATGGGCTGTGCTTCAAAGATTTAATGATTTTTTTTCTTTCTGTTAAAAAAAAAATAGTTTAGTAGGAAAATTACTTTTTGTTGTTTCATTTTTAGTTACAACGTACAAATAAGCAATAAAACCATGCTGAAATCCACATTTATTTTCCGTTTTTATTCCAGTCGGTCTTATGAAAAGAAACAATGCGTTAAAGTGGAATACAATTAAGTTTTAATCTAAGTAAACATAAAACACACAATTTTTCACCGTAAACATATAAAGAAAATCTCTAAAGTTTATTTAGATGATTAAATGTGTAAATAAGCCCAGTTCCTCCAACATTATACAAATAACGTTTAATACGCGATCACGCTTAATACGCGACCTTTGTGTACTCCCTTGAAACGCGTCCTAACCGGGTTCCACTGTATTGGAAAAATGTATTTTAATTCGGGCAATAACTTTTTTTTATACAATGTACATATATGAGAAAAATTTAATTAGAATAATGTCTAAAAAATTACATAATAAAGAGAGGTAAACAAAAACTGAAACATACCTTGGTTGTTCTCTTTTTTCACAGTATTCTAAACCCTTAGCTTTAGAAAAGTTTCTAATATTTCTTTGTACTGTTTTCTTATAAAAAATACACTGTTTATAAAACTTTTCACACTTTTGTAAGTATCCGAACAATTCATCTGTAACATTTTCGTGAAACTGGAATCTCTTCTTATTGTATAGAAGGCTTTTAAAATTTCTTCTTTTGAATGGAAATAATTAAATAAATAAACACTTTCATTTTCATACAATTTGCTGAAATAAATTCATACATTCCTACCCATTTCAACAGCAACCTCTCCATTTGAATGTTGCACACGCACAAAAGTGAAATAAACTTCGTTATACAGAATATATTTTTCGTAATATGGAGATTAATTTACATGTTAATGGTGTTCATAGTCAAGGTTCAGCAGAAAATTTCGTTAAGGAGAAAACTTCGTTAAATAGGGATTTCGTTAAAGGGAAGTTCGACTGTACATTTAAAAAGCAGAATCTAAATATTAAAGGCTTAAACAGATTTTGTCGTTTATTGTTTCAAATAATGCATAGGCTACTTACAAGGAAGGTCTCCATACGGGCATACTCAGAAAAATCTGAAAAAAATTACAGAATTACTTCTCATATGGATATATATGTTTATAAAAAAAATTTTGGCGGAACCTCGATACAAAGTCCGTAAAAAATAACGAAATTTTCGTTTATTTGGCGATTTATCACCGGTTGGCGATGAAAAAAAAAAAACGCTTTTATGTAGGAAAAAACCTTTCATGTTGAATTTGTTTATATAAGTTTAATTTAAATAACTTTAGTTTTGCCATTTTTAATTTGTTTTAACCATAGTTTTGTCATTTTTAGTTTGTTTTAACTATAGTTTGTTATGTATATGTATTTATAATAAAATTTAAATATCATATTTTACGATTTAAAACAAAACTTAAATTGATTTAAATTATTTCAAGCTCAAAAATAAGGCAGATAGAGCACTGTCGATTTCATTTTGTTGCTATGGAAACGACTTCGTCTTCGGTATGGAAATGTATAATGGCAATCAAATGTCAGCTGCCTATAACTTAAAATAGATATTTGCAACTTGTAAAGCATAGAAAATATTTTTATAGTGATGAAATTAAATAACTACAGCAACGAACAACATATATATGTAATATAAAAAATATATAATAACCTCTTTCATTGATTAAGTTTTAATTCATTAAAAACCGTGCATTCTAAAAAAACAATTAATAAGCAATTTTCAGATGCATTAAAATCATTTGCTTTTGGCGAGCAAAAATCCTGCTCGCCAAATCGCGTGTCACTTTCGTATTTTCGCGTCAAATATTCGAAAGTATTTTATTTTTTTACAAACTTTCTACTGAAATTCCGCCGTTAAATTTGACGGATCCCTTATTACATACATGAGTAGTTTCACTACCATTTTTTCAACATATTCTGAGTATGCCCTGTAAGGAGACCTTCCTTGTTAGTTAGTATAGACTTTTAAGTTATTTCCTTAAGGAATTTTGATTGTTATTCAAATGCATGATTACGAGTTATGTAATATCCTGCTTAAATACATAGATTTATAAGTTATTTCCTTAAGTAATTTTGATTATTATTTAAATGTATGATAACGAGTTATGTAATATCCTGCTTAAATGCATAGACTTATAAGTTATTTTCTTAAGTTATTTTGATAATTATTCAAATGTATGATTACGAATTATGTAATATCTTGCTTAAAAAAATAAACTAATTTTATTTGTATATTCCTAAAAGGGTATTTTTAATGAATAATTAAAAATGGCTAATCACAAAATAAAAATCACTTTTTTTTTAGATTAGAAAGAATTTACGAATATTATTCACAGAAATCACTTGTTTATTTATCAAACCGAAATAATAGTCAAGGGGAAATGTTCCAAAAAAAGGGGGTTACCTTGCAAAAGGACGGGTAGAAGATTTTTTTTTCTGACTTGTTTATCATGATGTCAACATGGAAAAAACAAGTTTTCTAACAAAATTTCTTAAGGCTTAATTTTCTGTGGTCAAAAAACAACAAATTTTTGGGACCTTTTTTGATTTTTTTTTAAAATATCTCGAGTATATATCGTAGTATATTATTTCTCAGGTACAATATTAAAGAAGATAAAATTCTCTACAAATTTCATATTTAGAAGTTTTTTATACACTCAATAGCAAGCGCAGTACGCCATTTCAAAAATAGGACAATTTTTATCAATTTTCTTAAAAACCATGAAAAACGTAGTTCTGCCCTGATTATTCAAATGTTTCTCGAGGATTTAATTGTGTATGTCAACTTCTATATATCAGTGCAGTAAATTATGCGTTTCAGGCAAAAATAACCTTTTTTGCACCCGTGGCAAACATGGATTTTGGCACACATCCCCCTTTAAAAGAAAATTTACCACGAGAATTTTAATAAATCTCTAATAGCCGGATTTTGAAAATTTTAAGTGTGTACTAATTAGCTACGTAATGCTGAACTACGTAATCAGCTTTGTCAAATATTGATTCATTAAAACCTTGGAAACCGAACCAAACGGCACAGAAATATATTCCGCTTTAAACAGGCTTTCATCTTAGCAGGTATAATTGTTCATATTCTTTCTCTTGAAAATATATAATTTTTCCTTTAAAGACCGGATTCCGTATATACAGATTTCATTTTCAATTTTACGGTAGTTGCAGTATTGAGGCGTTTAAAGTCACAGTTATATGAATTATGAGACTATATTAGTCACACGAAGACATTCGCATGGTAATATTAAACTAATGGGAGCGTTCTCGGCAAATATCTCGGTTGGATATTATTACTTAAAAATATATCTTTTTTTGCATGGCATACCTGAGATCAATATCTAATGTTGTGTATTTGTACTTTTCGGCTTTGGTTGCATTTTTTTAAAAGTATTCGGACACTTTCCTTTTTGGAAAACTGTTTGGAACCCGTTTTGAAATTTAAAGTATTCTCATTTAAAAAATGCAACCAAATTCGAAAAATTAAAAACGCACAACGTTAGATATCGACCTCAGGTATCATATGAAATGGTCATTAGGTATCATATCATATGCTAATAATCCTACAACAGTGCCATCAAAGAGGAAAAAATATTGTTAAATAGCCTGTAGAAATTTTATTATTAAAATACATTATTTTCATTTAGCTTATGCAGACATACTGCGTACCTTACTTTATTGTATTGGGAAGGTGGAGACAGGTGATCAATGCGAAAACAAAAATTTTTACCTGATCTAGAATCATAAATAAATTGGTATTTCATTTGATAAATGGTATCACTGAGATCAGTAAGCAGATATTGTTTCGAAACAGTACATGTTACAGAAGATTAGAATATTCCACAAAGTATATTTTTCAACAACCCAAGTAAGTTTTCTGTTTGAGCTTTAATTAATAGATAATCTTAAAGTTTTATATATTTTTGAATGCTAAAATGATATAATCTTTTGTTATATTTATTGATACAAGTGAAAAAAATTTTTGACAATATTTTTTAAACTAATCTTTTAAATATTTTTATGAAACTAGTAATCTCACATCTTATTGACAGAATTTTTAAATTTTACAAGTGATGAATGCATAACATCAGATAGTGAAATATTCTGTTGTCATTTTTATTGTAGTTATTCTATAAGGTAAAAGTATTTCTCACATAAATGATATTTAGTTTTTGAGTCTATCAATAATTGGTAAATAAAATATACCACTATAGTGTGGAATAAAACGTTTTTCGCAAATTTTCATACCTATCCCATTGATACCTGGAAAAATATCTATGCATTATAAAAACTATTAAAATCAAGCAGGACGGTCGTTCTGCCAAGCCAAGCTGAAAAAAATGCTAACCCCGCCAAAAAAACAAACGCCAAGAATAACGGCAAGACACCGTAACTGCTTATTATACTGATGACAACTTCTTCATGTTAAATCGACCAAACATGGCAGCGTAAAATTTCCCATATCAAAAGAACCAATCATCGCAGAAAAATAAAACCAAAACCAGAAGGGCCTAATCAAGAAGATCTTCAATTTGAGATCAAATGCATCCTCATAAATTAATTATAAACAGATATATAGATTTTTTAATATAACGTCGAGATACTGAAAATGACAGATTTATTTTCTTCGTCACAACTTATGTTTCAATCGAGGTAGAGAGTTAAATAATGGACAGAAAAAAGGAAGGATTGAATTTTTGGATAGATATTTACTCAATCTACGTGCTTTTATAAAATTCAACTTTAAAAACATAAATTTTCTATTCATAATTAGCGAAAACTGTTAATTAGTTCTAAATGTTACAAATTATGCCAAATAGTGATAAACCCGCCAAAATATTTTAGAAATCTTATACTTTTCTTTTATATTATCCTTTTGCATTGATTTCATCGAAGATAACTATGGCTGAGATTCAGATAGATTTTTCGCTGTTAGCGAAATGAGTTTGACCAATCAGAAACCTGCATGTTTGAGAATATTTGCTGTTTCTGGATCTCGGCCTATGTCATTAAAGTTTTGAGTCATTTTTTTAGTGCCGTGGGTGAAGTGCAATGTTTGTAGAAATGTAGGCTAGGATCCAGATAGATTTTTCGCTATTAGCGAAACGAGAATCACCAATCAATAGCCTGCATTTCTGCAAACAGCGAAAAGTTCACAAAAATGCAGGCTTCTGATTGATGAATCTCGTTTCTCTAACAGCCAAAAATCTATCTAGATTGTGCCCAATGGAGGATATTCCAAATATGGGTTCGAGGCTGAAAAAAGTCACGTGATACCGGTAATGGAGGATATTCCAAATATGGGTTCGAGGCTGAAAAAAGTCACGCGATACCGGTAATTTACCCTAGGACCTTCTAACTGATAAGAAGGGAAGATGCTACTGCTTTGCCGGATGAACTGTTTCATTGGCTAGCGGGGATTTATATAACACGTCTACGGAGCCTTCTCTTCTTTACGCTAGACGTTTTTACCTTGATCACGTGATCAAAACGCAGATGGAATATCCTCCATTTATCCAAGGAACTGCTAACTGATAAGAAGGGAAGATATTACTACTTTGCCTCATGAACCGTTTCATTGGCTAGCGGGGATTTACATTACACGTCTACGGAGCCTTCCCTTCTTTACGATAGAAGTTTTTACCTTGACCACGTGATCAAAATGTAGATGGAATATCCTCCATTATGTTGAACACAATTTTGCATTTCCACATCCAGGAAGGGTATTGATTGTCATAACAACAATACATATTCGATACTATTTAAGGCACTGATTCTGAACTCCTTTGCTATACATTTCGATATTAAAGAAGTTGTTGTTTCCATAGTAACAGTACTTTTCTGTATTACTTTCTCTAAAACACAAATATAGAAATTTAACAAAGAGCGCTCAGAATCAACACCATAACAGAGAGCCTTTATACATAAGAGTGGTGATATATGCACAGGAGACATGCTCATTTCAAGTTTTTGCCGAAAGTACGGCTACAGCGTCTAGAATACCTTGTGTGGAAATATGCTATCCAAACAACGCTAAAAATTTGTATCCCTTAAATGTGCAACGATACTGCTAAAATCCCAAGTATCCATCACAGCGACATCTGCGGGATTTAGTATTACACTGTATAGACTAGCAATATCTTGCAGTTTGAGAAAATATCCCGCAGATGTCGCTGTGATCTGTATATTTCAGCAGCATCGTTGCACAGTTAAGGGATACAATATTTTAGCACTTTTTTTAAGTATTACAGGGATAGCGAATTTCCACACTATATATTGTAGGTGCTATAGTACGGCAATCCATTTTCTTGAATAGAAGCTATTCTATCTACGTTATGATCACGTGGTCAAGACAAAAACGTCTAACGTAAAGAAGGGAAGGCTCCGTCGACGTAATGTAAATCCCCGCTAGCCAATGAAACAGTTTACGGGTGAAAGCAGTAGTAGTTTATTGTTTCCCTTCTCATCAGTTAGAAGTTCTTTAGGTAAATTGCCGGTACCACGTGACTTTTTCAGCCTTGAACCCATATTTGGAATATCCTCCATTACACGATACGCGCATGGACGACCTTTATTAGACTAGGGAAATAATTCAATATGCATTAGCCTGACGATAATGACACGCTCGCAAAGACCTTTAACGATTTGTTTTTATCACTTCTACCAATAAACCTTTATTGACCATATGTCGCTACTTCGTTATAGCGACACACTTGTTCCTAATTGGATCCCGGCCTTAATGTATCAAAATACGGAGTTTGCGTTCTGTACTATTCCTCAGCTCAGTTATAACCTCTAGAAATATAGGCCGAGATCCAGGTACATTTTTGCAAACAGTGAAAAGTTAGCAATAATTCTGGCTTCTGATTGGTCAATCTCGTTGCGATAACAAAGAAAAATCTACCTAGATCACGGTCATGGTGTGGAAACCGGCTATTCCAGAAATACTTTAACAATTGCTAAAATTGAATCCCATAAATATTGAAAAATACTGAATGACAAATGTCGATAGCAGCAACATTTTCTAGATCTTCTCTGAGCGAAACGTTTTCTCAATTGATGTCTTTTGAAATAGTTACGTTGGAATTACCATATGTCGCTGTGATCGACATTCATCGTTCAGCCATTTATGGGATACAATTTTTTAGTACCTTTTTAATAAGCCGATTTTTAAACTATATCTTCTAGAAATTATAGCTCCGTTATAGACCTAGATTATGTGTTGTAGAAATCGACTATCCCAGCAATACTTAAAAAAACGCGGAAATAGTGAATCCCTTAAATGTACAACGATGTTGAACTCCAAACAGTCATTTTCAGCGACATCTGCAGTTTATTTTTAAAGAAGAAAGAGACACGTGTAATGCACCGCTATAGCGTCTAGAATACATAATGTGGAAATTTGCTATCCAAGCAGCGCTAAAAAGTTGTATCCCTTAAATGTGAACTGACGCTGAAATCCAGGGAGCTGATCGCAGCGACATCTGTGATATACTTTCAAAGTAAACATCGTATTATTACAGCGGGCTTGACGCCAAGCACGCATGTCAGATGTATGTTAATAAAATGTAAAAAAAAATGCTACAGCGTCTAGACCAAATTATAGCGCCTAGAATATGTAGTGTGGAAATTGGCTATCCCTGTAACACTTAAAAAAGTGCTAAAATATTGTATCCCTTAAATGTGCAACGATGCTGCTGAAATATACAGATCGCAGCGACATCTGCAAGATATTTTCTATAACTGCAAGATATTGCTAGTCTATACAATGTAATACGAAAATCCCGCAGATTTCGCTGCGATCGACACTTGGGATTTTAGCAGTATCGTCGATCATTAATGGGATACAAATTTTTAGCGTTGTTTAATTAAATATTTCCACACTAGGTATTCGAGACGCTGTTACCAAATCGTCATGAAGTTTTAGAAAATATCCTGCAGATATCGCTGTGATCGACCCATTGGATTTCAGCATCATTTGAAATTTAAGAGATCCAATATTTTAGCACTTTTTTTAAGTACTACTGGGATAGCCGATTTCCACACAATATATTCTAGGCGCTGTAGCACCACGGTAGCCTGTCTTTTTCGTTTACCTCGGAGTAGATATAGATGAAGTCGTTTGTAACTGTTCCTAAACTGTGGCCAACAGCATATAAGGACAGTTCATAACGTCACACGGAGTTGATTATCCGTACACGGCAATAGACACAAAAAAAAAATCGGCGCGCAGCTTTGTACTAATCATCGTGTAAAGATGATCCAACTCTGAGGCTAACGAAAAAGACAGGCTACCGCGGTGGGTCCGATTCATTTTTTTTTTTTACAGACCGCTGGAGTCACGTGATGCTCGAATGCACCAAAGCAGATGCGGGAAAAGAGCATCACGTGAATCCAGCGGTTTGTAAAAAAAGAAGAATCGCACCCACCGTGGTAGCCTGTCTTTTTCGTTAGCCTCGATCCAACTCCGTGTGACTTTTGAACATCATGAACTGGCCTATTATGTCGTTGGTCGCGCTAACACCCTCCCTCCTGCGTCCACCGTATATAGCGGAATCTTGTACTGGAGACTGCTAAATGGGCTACTATCGGTCAAAATCAAGAGAGAAAAGGAGAGAATCAAGAGAGGGAAAGAACTCGTTTTTTTTGTTGGTAACTAGTTTTTCACACGCGAAGATTGACATCTCTGTTCCTCTCCTTTAATAACTTCATGGTGGTGAAATAAGCCAAAGCCCCCTAAATATTTGAGAAAGTCTTGACTCGCGGCACGAAAACATCGCACAAAGCAGGCAAAGCAAAGAAACAAAATCATTCATTGGCTCGTTCATATTCACGAGCCAATGAATGATTTTTCTTCATTGTTTTGCCTGCTTTGTGTGACGTTTTCCTGACACGTGTCAAGGCTTTCTCCAATATTTAAAGGGCGTTGAATAGGCCAGGATCAAAATAGATTTTTCGCTATTAGCGGGATGAGGTTGATCAATCAGACTCTGCATTTTCCCGAACTTTTTGATGTTTGCAGTAAACACCGAAAAGCCTGCAAGGATGGAGGCTACTGATTGGTCAATGTAATTTTACTAACAGAGAAAAATTTATCTGGATCCCGGACATTAACTTTGGTTGGTTAAAAATGTTTTGAATAAAATCAAATCAGGAAGCCAATGTTTGTTAACTTTTCTGGTTAGTTTAATTGAAATCTTCCTAGTTTATTACTGAAAACTGAGTTACCGTACTTTGGACAAAAAATTGATTATGAGTACATGACTTGTGCATATGTCACCACTCTAACACAGTGTTGCCAGATGGGCTACTTTTTTTAATATAGATACTTGTTTGGCACCACTTTTTTGAAATTGTAAAATGCGCCTTATTTAATGACATATTAATTAAAGCGAAAACAAAGGGAATTTTACCATTTATAATAAGTGCTGGCAATCATGAAATCTGAATTAAAAGAAAGTAGCCCACTGGCAACACTGCTCTAACATATAAATGTTCTCTGCTATGACCATGATTCTAAGTGCAGTTGGTTAAATTTGAGTATCTGGGCATTAGAAAAAGCAATAGTGGCCCTCCGTGGCTGAGTGGATAAGACACCATGCCGTTAATCGCTTGACAGCGTAGGTGGAAGCAGATTCGAATCCCGCCGTGATCCGCATATGATATGATGTATGTGTTCAATAAAACAAACAAACAAACAAGCAAGCAATAATGAAAGGTACAGTTGGCATGGAAACAACGACTTCTTTAATTCGTATAGAAAATTAATGAATAGTAGTAAATGACTCAAGTTTAAAATGTAGGCAAATGGTCTGGAAATATCAATGGTTCCCATCTAGTATTTCACAAAATTAATTTAATAGATTCATATGATGTATAACTTGATGCAACTCTTAGCTAATGAAAATTATGCAACAAGACTTATGTAGATAGATCTTTTGAATGAATAATTCAGAATTCTGTGAACAAAACGAAGTTCTTAAGGGCTCTTCTTCACCCCCCCCCCTCAAAAAAGGAAATACGATAGAAAGATATAAGAATTTGGATAGCTTCAATATGTCTATAATCTTTTGTCAGAGTTCAGTCTGGGCATTAAAAAGAAACAAATTTGACGAACGATAAGACTATAGATTTCAGGCAATTTTTAACCGAAAAATATTTAATTCTAATGTATATGCGGCTTTAATAATAGGCTATTAAAGATAATCAATTTAGGGGAAATTTTATAGTAAATTAATATCCTCACATTTTTGCAAATAGGTATGGATAAACAGACTTGAGTAAAATTATATATTTATTCTTTCTTCTCTATAACACGATCTAAGTGAACATGAAGTTATATGTACAGTTTATATCTTTAAATTTTTAGATTTTATTTATCAAAAATGTTCCTTCATTATGTCTAGAATTGCTAGATTTACATATCTTCGATTCTTTAGATGCCTGCGGGGTTTCATTCTCGGATTAACCGTAGGTATTTGTAAAGGTAAATTTATTTTGCAAAACCGTCAGCAAAAAAAAATTTAGAAAAAACAATTAACTGACAAACTAACTCTAAATATATATTTTATTTCGACTCTGTTTTTTACTAAATTTTCATCTTTCGTAGAAAATTTTAAGGAGATATAAATAGAGAAAGACTGATACTTTGAAAGAAGAAATTGACTTTCCTTACTTTTAAATTATTAATCACTATAAAAAATGAATGATAGGTAAACAAAATGTATACTATTGGGTTTGCTCCCTGCTTATAAAGGCTATACAAGGACTAATTTTAATTTGAGCTAGTAGAATTATTTCAATTATATATCATTTGTTTTAAAAAAATAACTGATATCTACTAAAAAACATCTTTTCAAAAGTAAAAAAAAGGCCAAGCAAAAAAAAAAAAAAAAAAAAAAAAAAAAAAAAGGTGAAAGTTGTGGCTAAAAAATAGTGTGATATCAAATTTCCAAGCTTATATTTAACATTTTTTGATAAAAATTTACCATATGTAAGTCGAGTACCTAAGTATGCGTTGATAGAAAGCCTTTTCTCCTTTACTAAATACATCATAACGTGTTTCTGAAAACTAAAATTTTTTTCATTATGCATGATGGGCTTGGCGGCCATCTTTCCATATTTTACACAAATTTCTAAGCACCCAAGCTCGTAACATATTTGCATTATTAAGAATTTCGAACTTCTAGTTTTAGCTACAGACAGATAAATTCAGAGAGTTTTTTATTTTGAAAAAACAAATTGATTTTTACTGCTTTAACTAATTAATTAACCCCCAACCGAAATAAGAGAATCAAAAGATGAAACCTGAAGTTACTTCAGCTTTATTTTTAGACACAAATTTTTAGGCACTCATTTCCATAAATTAAAAGAATAAAATGTTTGCTTTAGTAACAATTTCGAACTTCCAATCTTAACAATGAACTTGTGTGCTTAGAAATTTGTGTAAAATATGGAAAGGTGGCCGCCAAGCCCATCATGCATAATTAAAAAAAATTAATTTTCAGAAACACGTTATGATGCATTTAGTAAAGGAGAAAAGGCTTTCTATCAACGCATACTTAGGTACTCGACTTACATATGGTAAATTTTTATCAAAAAATGTTAAATAAGTACCGTAATATAAGCTTGGAAATTTGATATCACACTATTTTTTAGCCACAACTTTCACCTTTTTCTTTTCTTTTTTTTTTTTTTTTTTTTTTTTTTGCTTGGCTTTTTTTTACTTTTGAAAAGTTGTTTTTTAGTAGATTATAAAATTATTAAAATTAAACAAAAATTATTTCTTAATTAAAACTATCGTGCCAATAAGTTACTAAATATTGAAGTATTCTTTTAAATAATGCTTTGAAATTAACATTGTATACACTTAAAGTTACTAGGTCTAAATATCAAAATTATCTCATTCATCTACACTCTGCCTCTGCCCTACTTTTAAAATTATATAAATTTATTGAATCTAAAATGTCTATTGAGATGAAAATAAAGACGTGAGTGTGCAATTAGAACTACCAGTTTTTAGAAGACTGCTACCAGTTTTTAGAAGTCGACATACAGGATTAAATCCATGGGGAACCTTTGACTAATCGGGTAAAACTACGTATTTCACGGTTTATAAGAAAATTGAAAAAATTGTCTTATTTTTGAAATGGCGTACTGCGCTTGCTATTGAGTATATAAAAAAGTTGTAAATATGCAAGTTGTAGAAAATTTTGTCCTCTTTAATATTGTAAATGACAAATAATATGCTACGACAACGGGTTTCGAGATATTTAAAAAAAGAAATAAAAAAAAGTCCCAAAAACTTCTTGTTTTTTGGCCACAGAAAATTTAGCCTTAAGATATTTTGTTACAAAACTTGGTTTTCTCATGTTGGTATCATGATAAACAAGTCAGAAAAATATAATCTTCTACCAGACCTTTTGCAAAGTAAAATGTAAATTTCCTCTGTACTATAACAGAAATTAAACCCTTTTTTTCTTAAATATAAGGTAAGGGAAAGGTAGAAAAGATCAGAAGGAAAGGGAGGATTATAGAAAGAAATTTCACTTTATATAATATCACTTCAAAATAAAATTAATAAAATTTCAAGAAAATCAAAATGAAAATAAAAGTTCAAATTAATTTTTTAAAAAAATCTTGATTGTTTTAATCATGAACGCGAGTTTAAGTCTTTCAAAGGTGCTCTTTCTTGCAATAAATAGCAAAACAAGAATAACCAAAAAATCAGGAAGAGGAAATAGAGAATTTCGACATTTCACAAATGCTCTCTATAACCTTCCACACATTTCAGTTTTTTCTTTCACCAGTCAAAGATCTGAGAAGTTTTCACAAGACTCTCGCACAGACAGTTTTGAGGGGAGAAAGGAATTTAATAGAGATTAAAGTTATAATAAGGAAGATTAAAGTTTTTCAATTCAAGTTCTGTTTGTAACAAAATAACGATGAAAACATCAAAATGCTACATAAATTTTGTAAAATACAGTTATAATAAATGAATCATGTAAAAGAATGTTAGAAAGCTAATGTGTTTTCATAATGGTCTAATGGTCTGAATGTATACATTGTATAAGCATTACCTACACTTTAGAAATTAAGTTGATGCAAAAGTTTGTAACATTTTTTGTGTGACATATATATATATAAAGCAGCTGAATAATGATAATAAATAACAAAAAGGACCAATGTAACTTTCTACGAAGATAAATTTGAATATTATTTCGACAAACGGTTAAAAAAGGATGTTAACCCCTTGCCTATGGAATATATTTGAGAAAAATGTGCCAAACATGGTAATTTTTTTCCTCTTTTATTTTGTTTGTAACTGCAAAATTGCAAATATCCGACAAATGGCACGAAACTGCCGAAATTTTCGCGGGAAAGTATCGCCATCTATTGGTAGAATGGTAAATTACACATTATGCATTGGACGAACTGAGTTCGGGCTTCACGGAATTGAAACACCGATTTTTCTCTTGCCCGAACTCAGATCGGGCATTCCAAAATTGGCGCATTTGCTTTGCCCGAACTGAGTTCGGATATTTTGAGCACGTGCAAGGGGTTAAGTTTTAATTTTTAATTAATTTTAAGCTTTAATCTAATTTGTAAAATTTTAAGATTATGCTTTAATTTAACTTGTGAACTGTTACCGACTGTTTTTTGTAAACTTCTAATACTAAGAAAAATAAATTAATCTAATTTAACAGCTTATAAATATTGAATTTTTGAAATCTGCCTAAAACCAGTTAATAAAATACAAATAGTCATCATAATAAACAGTCTAAATTTCTTATTATTAAATATTGCATAAGCACTATATGTCTACAATTTTACATAAAAAAAATTTCTACATTAAAGGTACTCACTCCCGCGAAGATACTCGCATACTAATACTAATCCTTTAGGAGTACACTTTTAAAATATCTCGTTTGCATTTCAATATTTTTACATAACTTTTTATGCATTGAATAACTAAGGTTAATATAAAAAAACTGCAATAATAAGAATAATAATAATAATAATAATAATAATAATAATAATAATAATAATAATAATAATAATTTTTAAAAAAGTAAAAAGGGGTCTTCGTAGAGATCTACATCAGCTATAAAGTCAGCAAAAAAGTAGAAATAATAATAATAAATAAAAATATTGAAAGGCAAACGAGATATTTTAGAAGAACGGATTTTCGGATTAATATTAGCGTTTGAATGAAGTAGCTCCTTGATACTAATTCTGAAGCCATCACAATTTTTATGCTAGGAATCTAAATTTATCCGTATTTCGTAATGATTATCACAATAGTTATCATTATCTACTATAACATGATATAAATAAATAATATGTGAACCCCAAAAACAATTTGCATATTCCCTCTAAAAAAGAAAAAATAGGTTAATCTTCCCAACAGAATTAAAACAACCTTTCCAAAATTGCTATGCCTTGAGCAATGCATAGGACACATTTATTCTTTTCCGAAAAATTTTAAATCTTTTTTTTAATAAAGGAAATGCGAGACTATATTTAAAATGAAATTACTGCAACTAACAAAAGGATCCGATAAAATCGTCTTTAGTGACATCAATCACAAGTAAATCTCAGACTCTATTACCATTTTATTGGATTCTTGAGTAAATTCAGAACTTAAGTGCCACATTGGCATTCAGTAAAGATATTATGTTGAAATAAGATTACTTTATTTCAAATAAGTTACGCGATAAGCAATTTTGCAACCGCTTTTTCCTGAGTACTTTGTAAGACATTACTGTCGAAAAATTCAAATTACAATCACCGAGGCTGTTTCCCCGAATTTCTCTGTTGATAAAATGGCGGATGCGGAAAAGAAAGAAGTACTGCTATTAAATTTTTGAATGCAACACTATCTTTAGTTTGATCGCCTCGATTAGCTCTTGATATAAGGGGCATTCTCACAAATTTTGACTTTTATGTCCCTGAATAATAATTTTTATTTTAGCACATATTCTTGTGTTTTTTTTATTTCATATACTGCGGAACATCCCATTGCATAATTGCATAACAATATTAACGAGGTAAATAAGTTTTGGACGATGTTAGGGGTACAAATATCATGAAAAATCCTATACCGTCCCGTGCCCCTGTTGCTGATTTTTAAGTTTGGAGCTGTCTGTATAAAACTGTTTCAATAAAAGTAATTCGATGTAATTTTTTTCCGAAACTGGGAAAATTGTTTTATATAAATATGTAGCAAAAATTAACCTACACATATTTTTACGGTTGATATTATTTTTTGAACTCTGTCCCTGGGTTTTAGATTCCTTACCATCCCTCTCCTAAAATTATACAGAAAATCACTTCAGATGCAGCAACAGAATTTTTTTTCAAGTTTTTTCTGATGCAGAAGTATGCTAGAGAAAGAGTGTCTAAAATTCTTTGACAGGAAATTTACTGCAGAATTTAAATCAGCATTTAAATATCAATTTCAAGCATCGTGGCTTTATTGGTAGTCTTACCGTACCCAAGGTTTATTCCTGCACTTTTCGAGGTAAATTTATTTTTTTTTTTTTTTTAATTTAATCCAATGTAAATAACTGTTTATTAAAACCAATGAACATTCTGGCTATCACTTAGTCTTAACAAGATTTGCATAAAAATAGTGGTAATTTTCCTTACCGTCTTATCCTTACCATCCCTTTTTAGCTCACAGGATATCAAAGCCTGAGAGCTTATGGGCCCGCCGGTTCTGTGTGTACATACGTAACGCGATAACTTTTTATAGAAATATCCGATTTGCTTCAATTTTTTTTTCTAGGTTCATTCCGATAAGGCGCTTTCCTGATTAGGTTTTGGGGTTCATTGGTTAAGGATAAAGGGGGAAAAGGAAGCTAGCCCCCGCTTAATTTAGATAAATATGTTTTTCATGTAGAATTATTCGATTTGCTCCAAATTTGGTATACCGGATTATTATGTTAAGGAGCTGCCTGAATTAGATTTGGAGGTTCATTAGTTGCATATAAAGGGAGGAAAAGGGGGCTACCCCTCTTTGTTTAGATAAATGGGTTTTCCATGTAGAATTATTAGATTTGCTCCAAATTTGGTATACCGGTTTATTATGTTAAGGCGCTGCCTAGATTAGATTTGGAGGTTCATTAGTTACATATAAAGGAAGGAAAGAGGGACTAGTCTTCCTCCCCTTAATTAAGATAAATGGGTTTTTCATGCAGAAATATCCGATTTGCTCCAAATTTGGTATAGTGGTTAATTATATTAAGCAGCTTCCCTGATTAGATTTGGAAGTCCATTACTTATGTACAAAGGGGAGAACCCCTTCTTAATTTATATAAATGGGTTTTTCATGTAGAATCATTCGAATTGCTGCAAAGTTGGTATACCGGTTTATTATGTTAAGGAGCTGCCTTGATTAGATTTGGAGGTTCATTAGTTAAGTATAAAAGGAGGAAAAAGGGGCTACCCCCTTTAATTGAGAACAAGTTGTAAATTGCTCTTCAAACGTGGCAAATGTGGTGCGTTCGTACTACAACTAGTTTTATAATTATTTTTTGTACCCCATATTGTACTGAATGTATATTTTTTTGCACTTCATAAGTGCATAGTCTGTAACATCATTAAAATGCACTTGCAATATTTTTTTTCCCATTCCCCGTAACGTAACGAAAAACTTTTTACTGTCCCTGCAATTAAACGATACATCCTATTTTCATAAAATTTGAAATGCCTCGACAAAATTTTGCAACAATTATATATTTAAAATTTCAGACCATTCGGAAGGCTGTAACATCATTAAAATGCACTTGCAATAATTTTTCCCATTGGCCGTAATGTAACGAAAAAATTTGACTGTCCCTGTAATTAAACTATACATCCGATTTTTATAAAATTTTAAATGGCTCGACGAAATTTTGCAGCAATCATATATTTAAAATTTCAGATCATTCGGTTGGGTAGTTTTTGCTCTGTTATATGCGGACGGACGGACGGACAGACGGACTGAACGACGACTATAGGTGCTACGTATTTATATAAATACGAACGCACCTAAAAATGGGTTTTTCGTGCAGAATTATTCGATTTGCTCCATATTTCGTATACCAGTTTATTATGTTAAGGAGCTTCCCTGATCAGATTTGGAGGCTCATTAGTTAAGTACAAAGGGGGCCAGCCTCCCTCCCCCCTTTTAATTTAGATAAATGGGTTTTCCATGTAGAATCATTCAATTTGCTCCAAATTTGGTATACCGGTTTATATGTTAAGCAGCTGCCTGAATTAGATTTGGAGGTTCATTAGTTGCATATAAAGGGAGGAAAGGGGGCTACCCCCCTTAATTTAGATAAATGGGTTTTTCATGCAAAATTATTCGATTTGCTCTAAATTTTGTATATCAGTTTATTATTTTAAGGAGTTCCCTTGATTAGATTTGGAGGTTAATTGGTTAATTATAAAGGGGCGACGGGGGGCTAGTCCCCCCCCCCTTTAATTTAGATAAATGGATTTTTCATGCAGAATTATTCGATTTGCTTCAAATCTGATGTACCAGTTTATTCCGATATGGCTTTCTTCATTTGATTTGGAGGTTTATTGGTTAAGCATAAAAGGGGGAAAGGGGGGCAAGTGTCCCCTCCCCCTTAATTTAGATAAATGGGTTTTCATCCAGAATTATCTAATTTAGTTTAATTTTTTTTTCTAGGTTCATTCTGATAAGGAGCTTTTCTGATTAGATTTGAAGGTTCATTGGTTCAGCATAGGGAGAAATGAGTGAGGAAATTCAATGTTTAATTTAGCGAAATGGTTTTTTCATGCAGAAATGTCTGATTTGCTTCAAATTTGGTATGCCCGTTTATTATGCTGAAGTGCTTCCCTGATTAGATTTGGAGGTTCTTTGGTTAAGTATAAAGGGGGGAAACGGGGGCTAAGCCCTTCATTTATTTTTCGAGGGGCATTATTCTTTGAAATAAGAGTATAATATACAATTAGTGTGAATAGCCATTACCACCCGTTTAACTGGGCAATATTTTTTTTATTTATCTCCATTACCTTCCCTTTTTTTTCCCCTTCCGTCCCTTCTTTAACATCCCTTTAAGACAATGTTATACCATAATTTTGTACTAAAAATACTACACTGTTATTATTTCTTATTTTAATGTCCTGTAGGTACTATGCAAATTCATTATAAGAAAAAAATTTAGAAGAAAATAGAAAGTTATAATGCTAAAATGGTGAGGAAAATTAAACTCGCAAGTTTAACTTACACCTCAGTTAAATAAAACAATTTTCGCTGCTGACCATTTTTTCTTTATTTTGAATCATTAAGGCATTCGTCTATCAGATTAAAATGTTATTTTAGCAAGTTTAATTTCACCAGATTTTTATTCCCGAAAGTCGAAAGATTGTGAGAATACCCCATAATGTGGAAAAATATATGAAGAAGTAAAATAAGTTGCTCGTTAAATATCGTGGTTAGTTGCTTATTTCTAAGGATCTACCAAAACAAGTTTTTAAGATCTTTGCCGAAATTCGGTGTCTTCCTATTTTCGGCCGAAAACGAAAACGAAATTGTAAAAAAAAAAAAAAAAAAAAAAAATTAATACATACATAAATATACATAATTACTAATCAATTACACGTGTTTATTAAATATACATAATAATCAATTAATTATATGTGTGACTCAAGTTGACTCTCTGTGCCTCTGACAAAAACTTTTTATTTTCATATAAAATAAATACAATTAATTGAATGGCGAATATAAAATTTTGTCCTGTTTTTAAAGACAATAAAGAAGATGATGTTGTGAAATAAAAAATTCTCAAAGATTGATTTTTGTTTAACAAATAAGATCAGCCTAATGTATTTTAAACATAAGATCACTTTTACTACAAATACTTTTATTCAAATACAGTTAGTACACATTAACTTTTCAAATGCTCTGAAAAGTTAAGGGGGTTGATGAACACGTCGAAAAATGAAAAAATGCAATTATGTTCCATGCTTCTAAACTTATGTAATAAGTCACAATTAAAAATCAAACTTCATTTAAATATAAAGCTCATATTTATATTTATATTTAAATGTATATATATACTTGTAAATTCATAAATAAATATTGAAATGATAAGTTTAAAAATATATGATAATAGGAGAAAAAAAATCTTGTGCGCAACATAAAATCTGAAAATGTGCATATAAAGAGGACATTTTGGTGAAAATAAATACATAATACTGTTACCTTTATACTAAAACCAGAATATTTGTAAAAAATACTGGCTAAATTTAAAAATTAACAAAAAATTAAAAATTTTCACTTTTTTAATATATTTTCAAAGTAAAAAAACAAAAAAATAAGATAAAATCTCGCCTTTTTCTGGTTTTAAGTTTTAGATAATACTGATATGAATATGTGGTGAAAAGTTTTTTTGATTGCTATGCATAGTTTTTTAGTAACACTGCGCGCAGTATCAAAATTTATCGTTTTGAATAAACGCAATCCAATGTTTAATTATGCTATGTAGTCTTAATATGTAGTCTTAATAAAACTTTCATAATTAGTAAACAAATGGGAATTTTTTTAATGTGGTTTTGTCATATTGTTCAGAAATGATTACGGAATCAAAATATGTATTAAAAATTTTTCGAAAATTTTGCAGGTTTAAAGGTATTCTACCCCCTTAATAAGGATTGCAGAAATTTTTATTTTTTTTTTATTATACTTCCTTAATCTATGATTTATTTAAAATTATCCAAACGTTTTAATTTGTATTGCCTATTTCTTATTTAGCATACTATGACATTTTATTTTTGAGGATTGACCGAAACAGGTTTTTAAGACCGACACCGAAACCAAAACAGAATTTCTGTAATCTTTTTATTTTCCGCCGAAAACAAAAAAGAAAATATCCATTTTAAAAATTAATTAATACATACATAAATATACAAAATTATTAATTAATTAAGCTTTCAATTATACGTGTGGCCCAACTTGATTCTCTGTACCTCTCACCATAACTTTTTATTTCCATATAAAATAAAATGTAATTAATTCATCAACGACACAGAATGATTTTATAATTATGCGAATTTCATCTAATTAAAAAATGTTTTAGGTAGACATCTCGATTTATCTTTTATAATGATTTTTGAAAATGATCATCTGTTATACTAGAACTTTCTGAAAGAATATTCGAAACACTTCTGCGTTTTCAAACTAAAAACTTTCTATTACTGTTACGCCTGCAGCTATTAATGGGCACGTGGAATGCGTCTTCAGGGTTTAGTCACATGTGCATTTACTTGCTTTATAATTTACACACATCACGAGTCACTCTTGGGTCAATCAAGACTGATAATTATAAACAGTGAAGTTCGTAGTAATAAATAAAGAGCGTCTCATTTGTTGGGATGTAGCTCAAATCAGTGACTAACGTTGAAAATTTCCGAAAAAAAGAAACGATATTTTTGGAATATACAGTAAAATCCCGTTAATACTAACCCAGCTTATCCGGAATTCCGGTTAATCCGAACTGATTTTTTTTTCGACTTGATTTATTTCGACACTATTTTTGTTCTGGACTTGAAGAAGGCCGGATTATAGGATTAATGTCTGAAAAAACGTGTAGAAGTTAGAATTAAACAAAAAATGACAGTAAAGCATGTTTTTTATTCGTTAAACAGCTTGAATAATAAAAAAAAATACTCAATGATGTAAAAGTACAACATATGTACACGAATATAAAATGAAAACGAGCAGTGTCGGCTTATACTCATAAAAACCATCTTTAAAAAATCTCGAATATCAGTTTGTTTGCCAGTCACTATACATTTTTCTTCTAAAATGTAAAAAGTATGAAATTCAAATGATAAAAAATTATGTTTTCTTTCAACAGTTTGATTTCGCAAATTATCTACAGAAATGTTTTTTTCTTCCCCCTCGTCAACGTGGTGACTGAATTATTTATAGATTCGCGATTTTGAACTGCTTGTAATTGGTTGCTATGTATTTCTTCATTCTGATGTTTTATCGGGTTATTATAAATATGAGGAGTGTTTAAACAAGGAATACTATTTTTTTTCGAAAGTCGTGCCAGATTATCCAGCATATCGGACCTTAAATTGTCGGATTAGAGGATGTTTACTGTACTACTATTAATAACTTACATTTTTATTGCACGCGTCATTTTCTTTTCTATTTTTATCGGAATTTCGGGTAATCCGAATTTTTTGTAATCCGAACAGGCATCGGTCCCAATTAGTTCGGATTAGCCGGGTTCTACTGTACATAGTTTCAGTCCGGTCGAATTTGCGGCAGCATTTTCGATGAAAACGAATTTTCGGTGAAACTCTAATTTGGGGTAGAAAACGAAAACGAAACCGAATGTTCGGTCGAGCTCTAGTCATTTCATCTGTATATATAAAACCCTTATTCTGCAAAATAAATCCTTTTATGTCACACAAAATAATATTTTTACTATAATTTTAAAAACATATTAAAAAATATTTTTTTTTTTTTACTTTTTACAAAATATTTTCTCAAAACATGCTAAAAATACATGTTTTTTTTATCCCTTATTATCTAACTAGCAGAATCAATAAGTATATCAAAACAATTATGAGGGATAATGTTCTTGAAATTTTAACAACAGGTTTAAATACATGTTAACTTGGTACTTTTAATAAAATTGCTTTTCAAAAAATTTTAATTATAACTACTTTTTTTTTAACTAAAAAAACAAAACAATAATGGTTAAAAAATATTTTGGCAGATTTTTAAAAATTTCGTCTTTGAAATCTGTTTCAAACACATTTTTTTTTTTTTTTTTTTTTTTTTTTTTTTTTTTTTAATTAAGAAACATAAAAGTTGATAGCAAACGTTTGTCTAAATTCCTATTAGTACAAGCATTGCTAAATCTATGTAAGTTTTTACCAAATCTATACATTTTATAAAAATCTAGCAAACACACGTAGAGTATTCGGCAGTGTTAAATTCAGGGGATGCCCCGGGAGCACACTCCCCCCATGGATCAATAAAAGACACCCCCCCCCCCCCCGGAAGATTTAAGATTTTTTGTTTTCAATGGTCAAAAAGTGCAATCTCTCCCCCGGAACTCTATAATGTCCCCCCTGGTGCCACAGAAATCCCTCCGGGAGAAAAGTGACTGAATTCAGCACTATTACCCGGACCCGTAGAAAAGTAATATCCGCGGGTATTCTTTGCCGCCTCTTACAGGCTACGTGGGTGGTAATTTTAAATTGAAGGAAAAACGAAAGCAAATGAAAATACCCTTTAGAAAATAATATTTTTAAAATAGTAAATTGTCATATTGTTTTAAATGAAATGTATCGTCAAGAGCAGAAAAGTACCTTTTGTCAGCGAGTATTTTTTGTTAGTGTTTTCTGTATTTCCATCCGTGCTTCTGGGATAGCAATTTAAATCAGTAGATAAAAGGAAAAATATAAAAAGGACCTTTAGTTTTTTTTTTTTGTTTAAATATTGCATATTAATATATGTTTTAATAAAAGACGCAATCAATGCCACGAAAGTATCAACAAAACGTAGATTTTTTTTAAAGAGTGTAACAACATCCGACTGCCAGAGATTGCGATTTAAATAATTATTATAATCATAATACTAATATCGAAAAAAATGAAAACGACCTTCAGAGAATTATATATATATATATATATATATATATATATATATATATATATATATATATATATATATATATATATATATATCAGATATGATATATATATATATATGATATATATATATATATATATATATATATATCATATAAATCAGAAAATATGAAAAAGACCTTCAGAAAATAAATATTTCGAAATAGTAAATTTCACATTTAAAAAAATGAAAAGTACCATCGTTATGGGGACGTTAACGGCTATTCGCAGGTGTCCTTATTTTCTTCGGGCACCAAGCAATTGCAATTTAAAATCCTTGAAGTAATCGTTCATTAGCGTTCGATGAAGATTTATAGTTAATATTTTGGGGTATTATTATATATATATATATATATTATATATATATATATATATAAAGCAGTATAAGATTATATTTAGCCTGAACCAGCGCACCCCCCCCCCCCTCACAGAACAAGAAGAACAAGAAAAATATCTATGTAAACATTAAAACTTTAACAAAAACTAGGAAAAAATAGGCTGCGGCCTCATCGGCAGTGGGTTATGTTTCAAAAGCCTATTTTTTCCTAGTTTTTGTTAAAGTTTTAATGTTTACATAGATATTTTTCTTGTTCTTCTTGTTCTGTGAGGGGGGGGGGGCGCGCTGGTTCAGGCTAAATATAATCTTATACTGCTTTATATTTAATTTATGTGTTTTACTGCAGCTGTTTGGCGCATTTCACATGAATTTATCTTGTTTTTTGTTGGTGATTACTGTGCTTTACGTTTATATATATATATATATATATATATATATATATATATAAACATGAGTATCCGATGCTTTGGGACCTGTCTTCATCTATATTTATCCAAATTTGCAGAAGTCTACGTGCGATAGATTTCCCTAGCCGTCGCCAAAAAGAAACACACACAGGGAATTACATATTTTTAAAATTTAATATAGATATTTGTAAACTAGAGATATATTACCTAGAAACATTTCCACTGCTATGCAATCAATTTAAAATTAAACATAACGTTTGATAATTCTTACCTTTATTATCTTACACCTATTTCCCACTATAGTAAAATGATATAACATGAATGCAAAATAAATGAAGTAATTTGGTCAAAAAATAAGAATTCATTCTTTCAATAAAACTGAAACAAATCTTTCCTAACATGCTAATGCTAAAATAACATACACAAATTTTTATCAGTTTGCGAAAATTATAACTCCTTCCCTTTATATATATATATATATATATATAAAAGAGATACTATATTTTTCTTCCAAATTACTGCAACTAACAAAATGATCCGATAAAACGTCTTTAGTGGCATCAATCGTAAGTAAATTCAGACTCCATTACCATTTTATTGGATTGTTGAGTAAATTCAGAATTTAAGTGCTGCATATTGGCATTTAGGTCAAGTGATTAAGATAAAATTAGATTTATCTATTCTAGTAAGATACGCGATAAGGAATTTTGCAATTTCCTTTTAAGTACTTAGTAAGCTATTACTATGAAAATATTAAAATTACAATCACCGAGACTGTTTCTCCAAATTTCTTTGTTGAAAAGTGGCGAATGAGAAGAAAGAAGTTTGTCATTATAAACCTTGAATGCCACGCTAGGTTTTGTTTGATCGCCTCGTTCAGTGCGAAGCTTCGTCGAAGATTGAAAGAGCGATGGAAACAAAAATTGTTGTTTGTTAATTAACTATAACAGTAAACTATCTTTTTTTCAGCCTTATACGAGTCGTGTTATTTAAATAAATTTTGATGTTAAAAAAAAAAAACACAAAGCTTTTTTTTTACAGCTTTATTTTTACATTTTACTTTTATCTGCTTTTCAACGTAACTTCCACCTATATTTATTAAGGGACTGGTCGTGTTGTACGAGCAACTTTTGCATCCTATCTTCAAAAATATGCCACGTGCTTTGCTACAACTCCATTACCGCTTTTTTCAGGTCGTCATCGTTGCTGTAGCGCTGACCTCCAAGGTGCTTCTTTAAGTTCAGGTACAAGTGGTTCTCACTTCGCTCTAGGTTTGGGTATGCAGAGTGCGGCAGGTATTTGAGAACAAAATAACGTCTGCTTTCAAACAGGAACAGATACTAGAGATAGAGCATTTTTTACATTGTAACGTTCTGTACAGATGACACCATACACAAGGGAATATATCTTTTCAATGAAACCACCGCCTGCTGCAATAACAAGCCTCTACACGCTGTCGGAACTAACTGCAGATAATAATCAGATTACTGTTGGGAACGCTTGTCATTGCATACACAACGGCTGCCCGGAGAGCTACAACAGTGCTGTGTGGATAACTACTGGAGCCCCTATGAACCGCGCCACATACGTAATATCCCATAGCGTTAATATCTGGGAAGCTGAGGGCAACCAGTTGAGTATGAAAAGGATGTAGGTCATGAAAGTTTTTGGCCATCCATTATTGCGTTGTATGTGCTCTATGGAATGGTGCGGAGTCTTGTTGAAAAACGTACGTCCTCCCACGTGCTACAGAAGTAATCCAGAGCTTTAACACCGTGAGGCTAAAAATTTTCTGTGTATGACGGTCGGAACCTTTTCGGGAAGTTTAACCAACCACCGACCTGTTTGCGTGCTGCTGAGGCAATTACACCATATACCTTCATTTCCCCAGTTATTTTAGGTTCTGTCATTTTTGCATGTAACAGAAAAGGATTTATAACTATGATGTACAGCGCAGTGTTTCACATATAATGTGTGTTCTAAAATATATGCCGTACCCTGCGTAACGGAGGGTGGTGAAGTAGTTCTGAACCATATGACGCGATGAGATCTGGTTCGATGAGCCGTGTGTGGACGAATATTGTCATGAAGCAAAACGATCCCTCTACTGGCATTCCACGCCTTTTATTTCGGATTTCACAACGCATTTTATGACGATGATGAAGTCAAAACAGCGGTGATTCGTTGGTTAGCACAGCAGGTGGTATTTCTACGAGGTTGGGATACAAAAGCTAATCGTTCAATACGATAAGTGTCTTAATATAAGCGGAAATTATGTTGAAAAGTAGATTAAGGTCCAGGCTTTCGTGTAAAAATAAGATTGTTAAAAAATGGCCTTATGTTTTTTTTTACTATCAAAACGGTACTTACTTAAAAAACACGCCTCGTACATAAAAAAAATTGTTCTAAAACATTATTCTGTGTAAGGTACACGAAATTAATTTTCTACTATAGTTTAACATAAATATTTAAAAATATAGTTAACATTTTGCTTTTTGTAAACTAAATTTCCAAAATATGCAAAAAAATACTTGTTTTCTCTAACTAGCAGAAAAAATTAATAAACAATTTTTAAAACTGAAATTTTTACAACTTACTTCAATTTACACTTATAATAAAATCAACATATAAAATTTTCTGCCTATTTTTTTACATGAAAGGAAAATATAATAAAGAATAAAACTATTTTGACAGTTTTTAAAATATGTCATTGTAAAATTCGGTTTCAAACCAGAATATCTGTTAAGATAATAGTGTAAATTTGTATCACAAGCGTCAGTATACAGTTCTTATACACCAATATTACTTAAGCATTTCTACATACATGCATTTTATAGAAAATATTTATGCAGTAAAAGTAATTTATTCTGAAATCATTACCACTTTTAATGTAAAACTATCTATAACGCCTAATATTTCTTGAAATTATTATAATATACATCCATTACAATACGGTGAAAAGAAATAATACGAATTTCAAGATATTTATATTTTATAAAAAAAAAAATATCACTTCAATCTGAAAGAACAAACAAACATTTAGACATTTCCTAAATTATTTAGACTACAGCAAAGTATCTCCTACTATTTGACAGTTTGCAAAAGTTATCACTTATTTATTATATCATGCAAGTAAAGAGATTAGTTTTAACTTCAAATTACTGAAACTAACAAAAGGAAACGATATAAACGTCTTTAGGGATATCAGTCGTAAGTAACTCTCAGACTCCATTATAATTTTATTGAATTCTTGAGTAAATTCAGAATTTAAGTGCCACATAGTGGCATTAAGGACAAGACATTAAGCTTAAATAAGATTACTTTATTCCAAGTAAGATGTGCTATAAGCAATTTTACAACCGCCTTTTTTTAAGCACCTAGTAAGCCATTATTGTCAAAATATTAAAATTAAAATAATGATAAAATTGCGCATGCGGAAAAGGAAAAAGTTTTGCCATTTAGATTTTCAATGCCACGATGTCTTTTCTTTGATCATCTTGTTTAGGAGTTGGGAAAGCATGAAAAAATGAATGCAAAATATAATGGATTATACCTGTTAAGTAAGTATAACAATACGCTGCATATTACTACTTGAAACACAAAATAATCTTTTTAAAAGAAGGTTATTCAGAAGTTAAATGATAATGGGCATTTAGTGATTATTTGCAAATCAATATACTTTATCAGACCAATTTATTTAAAGAAAAAAATAATAAATATTAAAAGTGTTTCGACAAATTTTAAAATAGTAGAGAGCTGTTGAACATTTTTGAGTAGGTATTTGAGGCACCCTGAAAATTTGTGCAACACTTCTTTTGTAATGCCTGAATACAAAATCGAATGTCTGGCTGAAGGATCGTGGCCCAAAAACTGTGCCACACAGTTTTTGTGCCGACTAAAGTGTCTGTCATTTTCAAAATATTTTTTTCTAAGCATAAATATTATTCTGCCTCAATCTCAGCGTGCCTCAAATACCTTTTTTGGGTAGTCAAAAAATGGTACTTGACACGTGTCTGGCACAGTTTTTGGGCCGACTAAAGTGTCTGTCGTTTTCAAAATATTTTTTTCTAAGTATAAATATTATTCTGTATCAATCTCAGCGTGCCTCAAATACCCCTTTTTTTTTTTAGTAGTCAAAAAATGGCACTTGACACGTGTCTGACACAGTTTTTGGGCCACGATCCTTCAGCCAGACATTCGATTTTGTATTCAGCCATTACAAAAGAAGTGTTGCACAAATTTTCACGGTACCTCAAATACCTTCCCTAAAATGTTTAACAGCTCTTGGACTAAAATATTTCATTATATAATTCTGTTTCACACCAGAAAATCTGTTAAATCAACAGTGTAAAAATTTACCAAAAGCGTCAGTCCACATTTCTTATTCGCCAATATTAAATAAGCATTTCTATATACAGGCATCCCTCGACTTACGTAAATTCGCACTTAAGTAAGAAATTTCGAAAATTACATTTATGAACATACTGGTGCGTTTGGTACGCATTTGCATACTTTTGATAATTGCTTTATAAATGAAATATGCAGATAAAAACCACAACAATGATATGCTTTTATATATTAGATATAGTTATATTTTTATTGCGATATACAATCAAATCTTTAACAAAACAAACACAAATCTGATTAAAATGATCCAATAAATAAATAAATAAATAAATAAAAACTCTGTTTAACCGTTACAATTTTGTTAGCTGAATTCAAACGATAACGAAACCTAATTTTAAAATTTCGGTGAAGAGGAACGAGTGTATTTTTTCTTCCAGCTTCAGAGCTGTTCGTTTGATGTAGATTCAAAATTGATATAAATTTTTTCATCAATGTTAAATTTATAAATCCCATATTTCACGAGATACTTTTTATTTGAAAAGTGTTCTTTTTGTTTGTTTTTATATTTTTTCATAATTTTATAGTCTATATCCAAGTAAATACTGCTGCATGCTATTTTATTTATAAAATAATACTGTGTGAATAAGGTATATATTATATATATATAATAAATATTGCAGTTTCTGACAGGAATTTACAAATTCGACTTACGCAAAAGTTTACGGAAAGCATTACTTACGTAAGTCGGGGGATGCCTATAGATATGCATTTTATAGAAAATATTTATACGCTAAAGATAGTTTATTCAGAAATCATTACCGCTTTTAATGTAAAACTTCCATTACGCCTAATAATTCATGAAATTATTATTGAAATTAATTGAAATTATTATTACTACATCTCCTTTACATTGCGGTGAAAAGAGGCAATATGAATTTCAAGATATTTATATTTTATCAAAAGTATGGCTTCAATCTCAAAAAAAAAAAAAAAAAAAAAAAAGTAAAAACAAAACAAAACATTTGAACAAAATCTAATTTATCTCCTACTACTTGACAGTTTCGAATGTTATCATTTATTTATTTTATCATGTAAGTAGAGAGATTATTTTAAACTTCAAATTGCTAAAACTAACAAAAGGAAACGATATAAACGCATTTAGGGATATCAGTCGTATCTAACTCTCAGACTGCATTATTATTTTATCGAATTCTTGAGTAAATTCAGAATTTAAGTGCCACATATTGGCATTAAGGACAAGTCATTAACATTTAATAAGATTACTTTATTCCAGTAAGATGTGCAATAAGCAATTTTGCAACCGTCTTTTCTTAAGCACCTAGTAAGCCGTTAATGTCAAAATATTAAAATTACAATTACCGAGACTGTTTTCCATAATTTTTAATGATAAAATTGCGGATGAGGGAAATAAAGTTTTGCCATTCAAATGTTGAATGAAACGGTGTCTTTTGTTTGATCACATTGTTTAGAAGATGCTAAAGTATGGAAAAATGAATGAAAAATATAATGGATTATACCTGTTAAATAACTATAACAATAAGCTGCATATTTCTACCTGAAACACAAGATAATCTTTTAAAAGTTAAGAAGGTTATTCAGAAGTTAAATGACAATGTGTATTTTAGTGATTATTCGCAAATCATTAGTTTATCACACCAATTAATTCATTTAAATAATTTTAAATACTTAATTTAAACAGGAGAAAATCTTAAAGAAAATAACTTATTAACATACAATATCGCTTCACAAAATATAACAAGAGATTACAATTATCACTCTAAATTGATTTTTAACAAACTGTTATTAGAACTGTATATTTTATAAATCTTCTTTGTGCACTAAAGTTACATAACAGTTTAACTTAAAATCAAAACCATTTTTAGGGTTTAATTCACCTGACGAAACACTATTCGTCTCACTCCTCTGTCTGTCCGTCTGTCACAGAGTCCGTTCTCAGAAACTACATATATTGGAGACTTGAAATTTTGCATACTTATAGCTGAATAGCTCACATCAAACGAGAAATCATAAAATTTTGAAAAAGTCATATTTAATCTTCTGAGCTCTAATTTGTGTATTTTAAGCATTTTTTTCAAACTCAGCCCCTAATTAAATTGGAGACATGAAATTTTGCATACTTATAGCTGAACACTTACGATCACACGGCAAATCATAAAAATTTCAAAATGTCTTTATATTATGTATCTCACTGGGCTCAAACTTGTGAATTTTAATCAATTTCTCCAACCTCCACCCTTTTCACCCAGGGACACTTTTCTAACTTTTGCCGACTCCCCTCACGTGATATATCATTGCACAGCCCTTTGACCACTCTTTCATGTTATGCACCACAGCCTTACATATTTTGGCTCCACTTTTTACCGTCAGGGGCGCCTACCTCTCTCGGGTGCTATGGGCCCGATCCCCTTGACTAATATATCTACAGGGATAGGTTGTAAAACTGAGTTTCGTTCGGTTAGAGGTTTGTTTAGAATAAAGTGCGCCCCCTGGTGCGAAATGTGGAACTAACAGATTTTGAAAAAGGATAAAGTCCTTTGAAAGGAATATTAAATGAAACCCTCTGTGCGATCTGTGATCACACTTATCCACTTGTTATGTTATTAGGGTTTCGTTCATCCGACGAAACCCTATTCATCTCACTCCTCTGTCTGTCTGTCACAGAGCCCATTCTCAAAAACTATATATGTTGGAGACTTGAAATTTTGCATACTTATAGCTGAACACCTCACATCAAACGACAAATCATAAAATTTTGAAAAAGTCTTATATTTACCCGTCTGGGCTCTACCTTATGTATTTTAAGCATTTTTTTCTAAGTGAGCCCCTAATTAAGTTGAAGACTTGAAATTTTGAATACTTACAGCTGAACACTTGCGATCACGCGACAAATCATAAAACAAAAAATTAAAAAGTCTTATATTTATTCCTCCGGTCCCTAACTTGTGTATTTTAAGCAATTTTTCTACCCTCCACCCTTTTCGCCCGGGGGGCACTTTTCTAACTGTTGCCGACACCCCTTTGACCACTCTTTCATATTATGCACTATAGCCTTACATATTTTAGTTCCCATTTTTACCGCCAGGGGACGCCTAACTATCCCGGTTGCTATGCGCCGATCCCCTCGAGTAATATATCTACGGATAGGTTGTAAAACGGAGTTTCGTTCGGATAGAGGTTTAGAGTGCGGCCATTGGTTTTGAAATGTGGAACTAACAGATTTTGCAAAAGGATAGAGGGTTTTGATAGGAATATTAAACGAAACCCTCTGTGCGATCTGTGATCACACTTACCCATTTGTTTACATTAAGGTTCGGAGTCTATGTTCGGAGCGCTTTTTAAAAAAAGGTACAATATTGAATAACTACACATATTTTTAGTTTAATTGTAAAACAGAATGATGAAAAAACATACAATTCTAACAATATCTTCGTAACAATAATAAAAAAAAATTGGTGTTTTTTGCCCCCTTTAGTTTAGCAAAATTTCATACTTACACCAGAGTGCGCACACTGAATTCAACTTAATATATTTCCATTTCCTTTGTACTACTTGTACTACATACCACTATTACACTTACCTGTGCACTGAGCTAAGAGTTTTAAAATATCTTCAAAATTAACTGAAATATTTCAAAAAATGTTAAAATACACACGTTTTTTATAAAAAAAAAATACCCTTTTTTATATTCGAGTATCTATAACACAATTACATTATGACATATACAGACGTGTGAAAATTATTAGAATAATTGAGAAATTTACGTTAAAATCTTGTTACATTAAAGAAATAATACATTTAAAAAATATCGATACATTTAATATTTAGTGTGCATCCTCTTGTTTTTTTAATAAAGATTCGATATGTCTTGGCATACTTTGTATGGGTTTTTGGCAATTAATTTTGTATTTCGTTGTCAAGATGCCAAATTTGGATGATTTTTTTCGATCAGAACATTCTTGTTTGTGATGTTGCGTTTCTTTAATTAAATTAAAGAAAACACTTCAATGACCTGGAACCAGTCCAGATATGAACCCCATAGAGAAACCTTGGGCCATTGTAAAGAAAAAAATAAAGAAATGCAACATCACAAACAAGACTCGTCTGATAGAAAGACTCATCCAAATTTGGCATCATGACAACAAAATACAAATTAATTGGCAAAAACTCATACAAAGAATGGCAAGACACGTATGCCATCATTTCTTTAATAAAAAACAAGGGGATGCACACTAAATATTAAGTGTATCAATATTTTTTAAATATTTCTTTGATATAACAAGTTTTTAATGTAAATTTCACAATTATTCTAATAATTTTCACACGTCTGTAGGCTTAGGTTCCAGATCAGAACATAGTGAGTAATATGGAAAGCAATTTGACAAACTTTCACTGAAATATGTTTAAAACATTTTATGTAATAGAGTTTATCGAACATGGATATAACGGAAAAATTGATTTCTCAGAATCGTATTTAAAGATTTCTTATCCATATTGTTTCTTATCTATAAAATTAATCTAGGTGTCATTTAAGGTATATTAGTGTTTTTATGTATAAAACCTAAGGAAACCATGCATATAAACATTATTTATATTTCTCCTGACCTTCCTACGCCCACTTCTGGTATTTGACTTCCTGTTTATTAAATTGACCATAACTCCTTTACTAGTAATCGAAGTAATAAAATTAAAACAGATCCAGAATCGTAAAAGTTTATTTTTTCAAATAGAATAATAAACAAACATTCGAAAATTATCACCAAAATGACCTACTTAATGCAGGCATCTACCTTAAACAATGCCTAACGCCTTGTGATTCTTACAGTAATTGTCTTGCATCTGTTTTAGAATAAATTGAAACTAGATAATATAAATCCTAAAATTAATAAAATAATATACGCTGTAGTTAATGCAGTTCTCCCAATAAGACTAAAATAAATCTCTCCTAATTTACAAGATCTATGGCTATACATTGCACCTATTTTCAACATTTTGTGAAAACTTTTAAGTCTTTTATTTTATCAAGGAAAATGAAAGGCTATATTTAACTTCAAATTACAGCAAATGACAAAATGATCCGACAAAAACGCCTTTAATGATATAAATTGTGAGTAAGTCTGAGTCCCTATTATCATTTTATTAAATTCTTGAGTAAATTCAAAATTTAAGTGTCACATATTAGCATTGAGGACAAGACATTAAGCTTAAACAAGATTATTCCACGTAAGATACGATATAATCAATTTTACAACCGCCTTTTCTTAAGTACCAAGTAAGCCATTATTGTCGAAATATTAAAATTACAATTACCGACACTGTTTCCCAGAATTTTTACAACTGCGGATGCGGGAAATAAAAAAGTTTTGCCATACAAATTTTGAATGCCACGATACCTTTTGTTTGATTACCTTGTTTAGCAATTGGTAAAGCATAGAAAAATGAGTGACTAGAGAACAGGAATTCTGCTTTTTCAGAATTTGATGTCGCCCCCGACATTTCCATTACTTCATTTTCTTCTGATGGACTGGTGATTTCTATTATTATAAAAAATAGCCATTATAAATGAAGCGTTTAGGTGAAGATGAAAGAGCAGTCGCAAAAAGTTATAACTCTGATTTTCTGGTCAGAATGAGAGAACAAGAAAATGGCCATAGCTTTTTTTTTTTTTTTTTTTTTTTTTTTTTTAATTATGGCCATTTTTTTTCCATTCTGACCAGAAAATCAGAATTCTAACTTTTTACGACTGCTCTTTCATCTTCACCCAACACTTCATTTATAATGGCTGTTTCATAATAATAGAAGCCACCAGTCCATCAGAAGAAAGTAACTCGGTTAAGCGGGAATAGGATAATCAGGACTCTACTGTAGTGCAAAACATATTTCAATTTTAAGACTTAAAGCACACGCTGTTATTTTAGGTAAAATGACGTCATTTGCATTAATATAGATACTTAAAATTAAATATAGTTTATAATAGCTCCATGTTTTATCATAAATCATTCCTTAATATTTTTCTCAAAATAGCACGTATTTTCATTACATTTTTTCAGTTTTTATGGGGAAATGGCAACAAGAAGATATAATTGCTATTTTTCAACTATTTTTTCTTTACTTTCTACAGAAATGGAGTACTTGAGTTGCCAAAGTGAAACAAATGTCGCTAAAAACTACAAAAGAATTAATCTTTCAAAAATAAATGGAGATGCAGTTTTCAAACAAATTGCATTAAAAAGTACTTTTTTTCTCCCAATACGACGGTACAAACATTGAAAGTGTATGATGCTTCGAAGTTTCAAAAAATGCTGTAGAGTATTTAATCGCACAATGAAACATCGGCTTTTGTTTTACGGCTGGCTTATACAAAGTAACGTTATTTTTTGAAGACGACACAAAATAAGATGGGAGAAAGAAACAGCATACCGTACCGGGGGCTAAAAAAATACAATGAATTACCTGTTAGATAACTATAACAAAAAGCTGCATATTTCTACCTGAAACGCAAAATAATCTTTTAAAAATTAAGAAGAAGGCTTATTTATCAATCTAAATTTATTTTAATGAACGTCATAATAATTGGTATTAAAACGGTGTAATTAATATGCTTTGTGTTTACACATACTTAGCACATTACTTCAAAATTAAAACCATGTTTATGTTATTCATCTTAAACTATGACTAACACTTTTGGGTTTTTATTGCATATCTGTCTTACATCTATTTCACAATACAGGCATCCCTCGACTTACGTACTATGCGAATTGCGTAAATTCGCAGATACGTAATAAATCTCGGAAATTACATTTATGAACACACTAGCGAGTTTATTATGCATTTGCGTACTTTTGATAATTATTTTATAAATAAAATATGCAGATAAAACCCACAACCATAATATTATTTTATATATTAGTGAGAGTTGTATTTTTATTACCCGACTGAAAAGAAAGGTTATGTGTTTCACGCGTATCTGTGTATGTGGATCTCTTCATACCCTCGAAACATCCCAACATCTGGATGGATTTTAATGAATGAGGCGTCTTAACGGCCCGATGGTTATAGGCTAGCTTTTGTTTTTATAAATTCAAAATGGCGGCCGTAAAATACAAAAGGGTGGTAGAGACGAAAAAAAATACGCACCCTATTGAGTGGCATATCATTGGATAGGTCTTTCAAAATGAAGACGATGTTTCATTGACTATTTTACAGTCAGAAGCTCCGTTAAAATGTTATATAACCTGGAAATTTTGTATGTATTGTGGATCTCTAGCTTTACTGCAACTCTAACCATCATAGACATCTATAGACCTCATCAAAACAGTGTTTATAGATAGGAACTAACAATTAAACACAACTTAAAAGTCATCAATGCAAGTAAATAAAAAAATAGGTAAGGTAAAATAGGTATAAACAAGTAATATAAAAAAAAATTATTTTAAGTCAATTCCTACTTAGGTCAATAAGAGAATTTTTTCTTTCTCCCATTCTTCTTTCTTCTTGAGTAACGTTTAAAATGCCTTGATCAAGAAGGGGGCTCTCTCGGTCTCAAAATACCTTGATCAAGAAGAGGGCTCTCTCGATTATGGAAAATTAATTAATTTAATTTAATTAATGAATTAATTGTTGGCAAAAAAGCCGCCTCAGCTCTGCACAGTAAGGTACGCGCGCTAATACTTAGATAAATAAATAAATATCATTTTGTTTCCGGCCATTAAAATACATTTAAATATAATAATAATATAGGTAATCTCTTACCTTTATGTTGTTGCTCAGCAATTCCTCATACTTCGGCTTCGTACGGGTGTATATCCATATTGCATAATATCCTATAGTGTTGAGAATAGAAAGTGGATGTTTAATTTTTTTATCTTATTTATAAATGATTCCACTCTTGACACCTTTTCTTTGGTTTAAGAAATTATATTATTAAAACTAACTTTACATTTTCAGTTAATAATTTACATATTCATTTAAATTATGCTGCCTTTTTGCAGCAGTAAATTTTACATTACATTATTACTTAACGGGATCTACACAACAACTAACTTAATAATAAGAAAAAGAGTTTTTTGAGTCAGAGTTCTTTGATGACGATGATGTTGACGTCAGACAGCTGTAGCATGCGTGGGTTGATATATGAACAAATTTCACAAACATATTTCACTTGTTAATATCATTATTTATTTGTAATTGTATAATATGAGTAGGATAATTTAGCTAGAATAGAAAAGTTTGTTTATTGCAGAATGATTTATTATTACTTAATGTATTTATTTACGTGTTCAAATGTTTGTATTCTTGAATGGTTTCCTGTTTTGAAATCAGTTAATGATATCTGAGATGATTTCGAATTGATTTACTGCTACTAAATTAGTTCAAGTATCATAAAGTTTTTATGTCCTTGAAAGTTATTGCTTGTTTAATGTTTTTAAAGTAGTTTACTGTCCATATCTGAGAGGGTTATAAATCCATCACCCTTCCTTAACCATGTCAGATGCATCCGGTAATAGTTGCATGGATTCACGATGTTTCAGGAATTGAGTCTTGGCCAGTGGCTTGGTCAGCGCGTCTGCTATCATGTCTTGTGTTGGGCAGTAACGAAGATCTAGTATTTCATCTTCTTTCATTTCTTTTATTGCGTGTTAGTGAACATCGATATGTTTGGTTCGATTGAGAATTTTTCGTTCTCCACCATCTTGATGACGCTCTGGTTGTCTTCATACAGTATTACTGGCAAGTTTTGTTTTAAGTCCAATTCTTCTAATAATTTTGTCAGCCAGGCAATTTCCTGTCCTGCATTAGCTGCAGCAACGAATTCAGCTTCCGCCGATGAATAGGCAATGCAATTTTGCCTTTTCGTAAACCACTCTATGGGACTATTTCCCAGCATGAATAGGTTTCCAGTAGTCGATTTTCTCGTTCTTGTGTCCCCTGCTCAATCAGCGTCAGAAAATCCGATTAACTTTGGTTCGTTATTTGTGTTCAATGTCAAATTTAAAGTTTTTGGAGTTTCACATCTTCTGCTGAGTATGTTAACAGCGGCTGATATATCTGGACGCGTAGTGGTTTCTATATATAACAATGATCCTATCGCTTGTCTGAATTTCGTATTGTTAGGCAATAAATTTTCTTCGTCTTCTAATTTGTGAAAACCGGCATCCATGGGAGTGCTTACAGGTTTTGCGTGTTCTAAATTATATTTTCTTGCGAGTTCTTCTATTTTTAATCTTTGATTCAGTTTATACCCGTTTTCTGATTTGTTTATTTCCATGCCTAAATAGTGAGATACTTCCCCAAGGTCCTTTAATTCAAATTCTTCCTTTAAAGCTTTTATTATTTTTTCAATAGTTTCATTTTCACCGCCTATCAAAATGTCGTCAACATAGACTATTACGTAGGTTGAAATTTTGTTCTCTTTTCGTGTATATAGACATGTGTCCACGGTGCTTTGTTGAAAGTTTAAATTTTTTAAAGATTGTGCGATTTTTTTATTGCAGATTCTGGCTGCCTGTTTGAGTCCGTAGATGGATTTTTTCAGTTTACAGACTTTGTTTTCTGAGTTTTTCTCAATGTAACCATCAGGTTGTTTCATGTACACTTCATCTTCTAGCTCACCGTAGAGAAAAGCTGTGTCTATGTCTATTTGCCTCACATTCAACTTCTTATATGCGGCTGCTGTCAAAAATGTTCTGATGGTTGTTTGTGACACTACTGGGGCGAAAGTCTCGTCATAATTTTCCCCATATTTTTGACTAAACCCTTTGGCTACTAAACATGCTTTGTACTTTTGAGTGTTCCCGTGACTGTCTAATTTCTTTTTGAATGTTCATTTGCAACCTATAAACTTTTTGTTAGGTGGAGGATCCACTAATTCCCATGTGTTGTGTTTTCTCAGCAAATTGATTTCCGCTTGTGTGGCTTTAAGGGGTCTCAGGACTCTTAAAGCTTTAAAATTTTCGAAATTTTAATTTTTTTAGATGTTAAACTCCTATCTTTTCGGAACATTTTGATATAATTGTTTCCTTGAAATTCCTATTAGAACTGAAGTTATGGCTTTTACATTTATACACGTTCAATAGCTGAAGCGTCGTTTCGGAAACTTTGAAGCCATTTTTCTCCAAATGACGTCTTTGGGTACAACGCGCACGATATCTCAAAAACTTATGAATATTTTTTCAAGAAATTTTCAAAACGTATGTTTCATGTTAGTCTCTATAAACTGAACCTAAAATTTTCTTTTTATTGTTCAAAACAATATTTTTTTAGGTGATTATACTGTTGAAATTTTCTTAATTTTGCATTAGCTAAATACAACTTTGTATTAAAAGCATAAAAAAACTTTAAATACAAATTTATTTAGGTTCAGGGTAATTAATACAATCTGAAGTATAAGTAGGTACCAAAATCTTCATTCTACTTGCAACACTTATTTTGTAATCGTGCGCTTAAGCTGTTATGCCGATTTTTTGCTCGAAAAATGTCTAACAGTTTGGAGCCCCTTGTAAATGCTAATTCTGCATCTTATAATTTTTTAATTACATGAAATGAAAGAACATACTTATATATTTTATTCCAATTAAAATTGTGTCATAAAATCAAATACATTTTAAGATACTAAATGTTGAAAATGGTCTTTTTTTTTCATTTTTTCCAATTTTAAGAGTCCTGAGACCCCTTAAGCCAATTTTCCTTTTCTTTGGGATTATTTATATCCAGTATTTCATTCCAACTAGTGGGTTCTGTCATATCATCATTTTTTACATAACAGCCATATCTGTCTGGTGGCACCCCCCTGTTCGATCTTTCAGATCTTCTTGGTTCATTGGTCGGTTGTTTGGACGCGGTTGGTTCTCCGGTTGTGTTGTTTATCTCCGTTTCAATGTAATTTTTGTCGTCATATGAGTTTTCTGTCTCTTTACTTTCTTTTAGGTTAATTTTGCTATTTTCTATGAATTTCACTGTTCTGCCAATTACAATTTTATTTTCTTTAGTGTATACGCGATATCCTTTTGAGTTGTTATCGTATCCTACAAAAATCCCTTCCTGAGCCCTGTCGTCCAATTTTCCTCGATGTTGTTTATTCACGTATACGTAAGCTTTGCATCCGAATGTTCGCAAATAGTGTAAATTCGGTTTGCGATTAAACCATAGCTCAAATGGGGTTTTATTTGCCGATCTTGTTGGTAAGCGATTCTGTAAATGATTCGCAGTGTTAATTGCTTTTCCCCAAAATTTTTGTGGCAGATCTGCTTCTCTCAGTAGGCTTCTCGTCATGTCTAATAGCGACCTATTTTTTCTCTCCGCAATGCCATTTTGGCTAGGGCAATACGGCACGGTTAATTGATGTTTAATGCCCCTTTTCCTTAGGTAATCCTCGATCCCTCTATTTATGTACTCTCCCCCGTTATCCGATCTTATTGCTTTCGGATATATCCCGAACTGGTTTCGAACCATAGTTATATAGTCGATTAGTTTATCCTGTACTTCATCTTTATGTTTTAATAAGTATATTACAGTAAATCTAGAGTAGTCGTCAATGAAAGTTACAAACATTGTTTTACCACCTATTGTGGGGGTTCCTATCGCTATGCATACGTCCGTGTGCACTAGATCGAGTACTCTGCCTGTTTTATTTCTATACACTGTTTTGGGATAGGGAGCATCGCTTGTTTTTGTTTGTATGCACGTTTCGCATGTTGTTCCATGATTGCAATTATTTAGTTTTATGCCATAGGCTAAGTCATCTTTAGCCATTTCCTTTATGGAATTATAATTTCTATGCCCTAGGCGTTTGTGCCAAAGTTCCAGGCAGTCTTTATTTTTGCATTCATGTGCCATATTTACTATATTCCTATTTGTATTTTCTAATAATTCAACTTCGTATAGGTTATTTTTCATTTTTGCCTCCAAGTAGATTTTCCCATTTCGGGACAGCGTGCATTGATCTTTATCAAATAATAATTTATACCCATTCTTTGTGGCTTTACTTACTGAAATTAAATTAGATTCTAGCTCCGGTACATACAACACTTCTTTCAACGTAATTTTATTTATGCCTCCATCGGATGTTTTCGTCGTGAATGTAGTCTCTCCGGTACCTAGCGAATTTAGAGTTTTGCCGTTGGCAATTATGACCGTTGTTTTTTCGGTGTCATTTAATTTAGTAAAGTCATCTTTATTGTTTAGGATATGTGAAGATGAACCAGAATCAATAATTCAGGTTTGTTTTCCTGCTTTGTCTATTAGAAAGGCTGCGTCGCTGCTTTGATCTGGTTTTGTTTCCGTTCTATAATTTCTCTTGCCTACTGATTCGCGGTCAGTGTTTCCTATGTGGTTATCCGATTGTTGATAACACAAAGATGATGAGTGATGTTTGTTTTTGTATGTTTGTTGTTTTTTTGTGTATTTGGGGGGATTGTTTCGATTTTTCAAATGCCAACATTCTCTGTACGTGTGATTTCTTAATTTGCAATATGTGCACTGTTTATCTTTTTTAAAATTATCATTTGGATATCTCTTTTGCGTTTTAAACGCTTTTGTTGAATTTTCACCCTGGTCTGTGTTTTCGACACTTCTGTTGTACTCAACTGTACTCAACTGTTAATTTACTTCTAATAAATTGTGGTGTAAGCCCGTCCTCATTCCGTGATTCAAGTGCAGTAATTAAAGTATTATAGCTAGGGGGTAGCGAACACAGCAATAAAGCTGAAAGATGGGAATCGCTAATTGTTTCCCCGATCGCCGAGAGTTTGTCTTTTAGTTCTAGAATGTATGTTATATGTTTGATTAGGTTCCCGTTTTCTTGGAGCTTGGCTCCATAAAGCTTTCTTAACAAAAATAATTTACTAGAGAGGTTCGCCCTTTCGTGTATCGTTTTAAGAGCGTTCCAAGTGTCTCTGGCTGTGTTAAGCCCTTTTACATGGATGATTTGAGAATCTTCAATTGACAGATTTATTATGGCTCTGGCCTTCTTGTCCTTTTTCTCCCAATCGGTTGTAACTGGCGTGGGCCTATCTTCGCTAATTACGTTAAACAAGTCTTCTCTAATCAGTAACATCTCAGTTTTGAACTTCCAATTACTGTAGTTACTCGCGTTTAGTTTTTCTACCAACTGTATCTCACGTGATGCGGCCATTTTTCTAGTTATTTAAGTTTTACTTATGGAGGGATTGCTGTTTTTATTTTATTCTATATAAAACTTCTTATTATTTAGTTTTCTTCAATTCTTTAACATTTCATTTATATCAACAACAAAAAAATGCACAATAAGCAATAATTTTCAATTTCTTTTTAATGTGCATACTTCTATGGCCAGTAGTTTTTTTTCTTTTTCACAAATATTATTTATCTACTAAAATACAGACTTTTTCAGTCTCGTAATCATTAATATTTGAAAAAAACTGGATTAACATCAAGTGTCCTACACTACAAGTTAAAAAAATATTTGAACTTGATTGAATGAATAATAAGTATTTTATTAACGATTGAATATTTGAACAATATATATATATATAGCGAGAGGGTGAGCTAATAGTAGGAATTGAAAAAAAAATAGTTTCACATTGATGAGAAATAATTAATTAGTTAGCTTTTTACGCAGTCGGGTGTTTTGATTTTCTAAATTTAATAGTTTATTAGGATATAAAATCAAATCTTTAACAAAACAAACTCAGATCTAATTAAAATAAGAAAAAAAATATGATGTTGAACCGTAACAATTATGTTAGCTGAATTTATATCAGGACAAAAGCTATTTTAAAGTTTCAATGAAGAGGAACGAGTATATTTTTCTTCTAGCTTCACCTGTTTGTTTGATGTAGATTGAAAATTGTTTAAATCAATTCATCAATGTTAAATTTATAAATCCCGCATTCCATAAGAGGTTTTTTTATTTTAAAAGTGTTATTTAAGTTTGTTTTTATATTTTTTCATGTTTATAGCTTTATCCGAATATACCGGTTGTCCTAAAAATGACTGACTGATTTTAAAATTCAATAATTTGCAAACGGTGACAGATATTTAAAAAATTCTTGCAGGAGGGTTATGCATAAGCTCAAAAGTTTTTTTACAGTGATTTTTTATTTCAGTTCGAATTACAAACAACAGATGGTGCTGCGATCAATAGACGCTAAATTCAGGCTCAATTTTTGGTACTTCGGGACCCACTCAATATATTTTAACCTCCTTTTTCCGCATGGAAGAAGAGAAAGGCCAAACAATCGAGCCTGTATTTAGCACCTATTGCTTACAGCGCCATCTATTGTTTGTAAATCGAACTAAAATCGAAAATCACTGTAAAAAAACTTTTGACCTTATGCATAACCCTCCTGCAAGAATTTTTTAAATATCTGTCACCGTTTGCAAGTTATTGAATTTTAAAATCAGTCAGTCCTTTTTAGGATACCCGGTATATATATATATATCTTATTAATAAATAACATACTGTATTAAATTCTAAGTCGTTAAAAATTATCATCGTTTTTATGGTTAATATATATATATATATATATATATATATATATAATAAATATTGCACTTTCTTACGAAATTTTACTTAATTTACAATTCGACTTACGTAAAATTCAAGTTACGTAAAAGTTTGTGGAACGTATTACTTACGTAAGTCGGGGATGCTCGTATATTGAAAATAGAATGCAAGATCTTCATCCATATCCCCTATTTTCACCATTTTGTGAAAACTATAAGTCTTTTCTTTTATCAAGGAAAATGAGAGACTATATTTAACTTAAAATTACTGCAAATAACAAAAGGATACAATAAAAACGTATTTAGTAATATAAATTGTGAGTAAATATGAGACCCTATTATCATTTTTTTGGGTTTTTGAGTTTATTCAGAATCTAATAACCACATATCGGCATTCAGGCCAAGTCATTAATTTAAAATAAGATTGCTTTATTCCAAGTAAGATATGAGATAAGGGATTTTGCAAAACTATCATTTCTGAACTACCTAAGTAAGCCATTTCTGTTGAAGTATACAAATTAGAATCACTGTGGAGAGACTATTTCTCGGTATTTCTTTTTTGAAAAAACTGCGGATGCGATACATAAATAATGCTTTGCAATTTAAAATTTTGAATGCCACACTACCTTTGTTTGAATTCTGCTTTTAGCGTTTGCTAAAATATAGCAAATGAGAGTAAAAAATATTATGAGTTAACTACCTTTTGACAATTTTAACAATAAGCTGAATTTTCCATCTTTAAACCTAAAGAAATATTAGCGGGCATGTTTTTATTTTTTTCATCACACGAAATTAATTTTCAATATGATTTTGGTAAAATATTAAAAAAAAGTACATTTAATTGTTTTCATACAATAAAATTTCAAAACGCAAATAGGGTCTCTGCCGTTTTTAAAACTAATACCCCCCCCCCCCCCTCTTCAAAGTTTAAAACTGTTTTGACCGCTTATTGTACATCCAGATTTTAAATTCAGTCCGAAACGCGTGCTTACAAAATGCATCACAATTATCAGTCAGGTTTTTTTAGTGAACATTTTTCTAGTGATATAGTATCGATAGTGACTAGTATCGATTTTGTAAAAGAAAATTCTGCATTAAAGATAAACTGTAAAAAATACAAATGCTTCTTAATATAGCTCTTATCCTTCTTAAGTTTTACAAAAATATAATCTAGCTTCCTCCAAGATATAAACGATTCACAATTACTTCCGTAATTTGGGGGATGCCTGTATATTGAAAATAGATTGCAAGAGCTTAAATTGCAAGATCTTCATCGATTTATCTCCCCTATTTTCACCATTTTGTGAAAACTATCAGTCTTTTCTTATATCAAGGAAAATGAGAGACTATATTTAACTTAAAATTACTGCAAATAACAAAAGGATCCAATAAAAACGTATTTAGTAATATAAATTGTGAGTAAATATGAGAATCTGTTATCATTTTATTGGATTCTTGAGTTTATTCAGAATCTAATAACCACATATTGGCATTCAGGCCAAGTCATCAATTTAAAATAAGATTACTTTATTTCAAGTAAGATATGAGATAAGCAATTCTGCAAAACTATCATTTCTGAACTACCTAAGTAAGACATTTCTGTTGAAGTATACAAATTAGAATCGCTGTAGAGAGACTGTTTCTCGGTATTTCTTTTTTGAAAAAAACTGCGCATGCGATACATAAATAATGCTTTTTAGTTTCTTCTGCCGTCCATAATTTTTGGAAACGTTTACTCGTAGTTTTTACAGTGTATTAATCAGGTTTCTCAACATTAAATATCGGTTTTTCATTTGCTATCAATTATCTATTAATAAATATATTGTTTTTTTAGGCGGAACCTCTTTAGTTAATAAATAATTGCAATTCATAAATAAGGTAAAATAATTAAATTTCTCTTACCTGGTATCCCCGATCAAGACAGCCCGGAAGCGCAATGGGTGAAGACATATTCAGTCACTGCCAAGTTTGTCAAAGGATTTCCTAAATCTTTATTAAAAGGTAGAAAAGATGTGGATTATTATATGGGGCATTCTCACAATCTGTTGACTTTTGGGAAAAAAATCTGGCGAAATTAAACTTGCTAAAATAACATTTTAATCTGATAGACGAATGCCTTAATGATTCAAAAAAAAAAAAAATGGTCGGCAGCGAAAATTTTTTTATTTAACTGAAGTTTATGTTAAACTTATGTTATGGAAAATTAAACTTTACGAGTTTAATTTTCCTTACTATTTTATCACTAAAACTTCTTATTTTCTTCGAAATATTTACTTATAATCAATTTGCATAGTACCCACAGGACATTCAAATAAGGAATAACAGCAATGTAGTATTTTTAGTACAAAATTTTGGTATAACATTGTCTTAAAGGGGTATTAAAGAAGAGACGGTAAGGTAAAAAAAGGGGACGGTATAGGAAAAAAGGAACGAAATGGGAAAAAAAGGGACGGTAAGGATGGAACGGTAAGGAAAATTACCACCTATTTTAGGCAAATCATGTTAAGACTAAGTGATAGCCACAATGTTCATTGATTTTTAGAAACAGTTGTTAACGTTGGATTAAATATATATATTTTTTTCAATTTACCTCGAAAAGTGCAGGAATAAACCTTGGGGGCGGTAAGACTGCCAATAAGGCCACGATCTTGAAATTGATATTTAAATGCTGATTTAAATTCTGCAGTAAATTTCCTGTCAAAGAATTTTAGACATTCTTTCTCTAGCGTACTTCTGCATGAGAAAAAACTTGAAAAAAATTCTGTGGCTGCATCTGAAGTGATTTTCTGTATAATTTTAGAAGAGGGATGGTAAAAAATCTAAAACCTAGGGACAGAGTTTAAAAAATAATAACAACCCTAAAAATGTGTGCAGGTTAATTTTTTACTACATATTTATATAAAACAATTATCCCAGTTTCGGAAAAAAATTACATCGAATTACTTTTATTGAAACAATTTTATACAGGCAGCTCCAAATTTAAAAATCAGCATCGGGGACACGGGGCAGTATAGGCGTTTTCCTAGTATTTGGACTCCCCAACATCGTCTAAAACTTATTTATCTTGTTAATATTTTTATGCAATCATGCAATGAGATGTTCCCCAGTATATGAAATTAAAAAAAAAACACAAAAAAGTGTATTAAAATAAAAATTATTATTCTGTGACATGAAAGTCAAAAGATTGTGAGAATGTCCCATATATTCTATTATTAGTGCATAATAGTATGTTTCTGTAGACGGTAACCATGGAGCAGTGAATGCGTAGACATAAATTTATTTATTTTGATTATAATATTAAAAAGAAAGATTTAATTTCACCCGGGCGCGAATAAACAATTCACGTTCACAAATATACATTTTTAATATTGCAGTTAATTTCACTATGCTTGAATTCGTGTGAGTTTTGTTTACCAGTTTTCAATTTCAAATTTTTGAGGAAATATTTGTATATTTCTAAAAGACTCCTTATTCAAATAAAAGTACATAAATCTTTTTACAATTGACGGTTATTCATAATGTTCATAATTTCCTGTCTAAAATAAATCTGCATTTTAGCCAGAGTGTTTTCCTTTGTAATTTAACTTTGTCTTGGAGCTTTTCTAGTAAATACAAACACAGTGATTTTATACTTGCTCTAGAGAATTAAATATATACTAACACACGAAAAAAAAAATATTTTGCAATCTTATCTTAATGCTAAAGACACAAACAAAAAATCTAGAAATTTCGACATTTATATCAGAAATAATCATGAAAATACGTATCAAGATACATTGAAAAACTTCGTATAGAGATAATATTATTTAAAATCTTTTTTTTTTCCACGTTTAAATTTGTAAAGAAAAAAATAAGCTACTTAGCTTCAAGTTAGATGTTTGACTTAATAGCTTTAATAGAAAGAAAAGTTTCTGCAAGATGTCTAAAAAACGTTTTGAAATGCATGTTTTCTTTTTATCAGTCTCTTTAGAAACATACTGTAAAAGCGTACAATAAAATAATCTTCAACGTTCTGTATTTTGTATGTATTTTAAAAAAATATTATTTAGGTTTATTTTATTTCTAACTTTGATTGAATTGTGATAAAATAACTAAATATTTTACTGTTATATACAGTGTATATTTGGTTTAAATTTTGGTTTGGCGAACATATTAAGGGAATTTTTATGAAAATTTTAAATATCTAATTTTGACTGATATCAATTTTTACAAATATTCTACTTGAGGTTCGCAAATTCGCAATTCATTTATTTATTTATTTATTTGTCTTGGCTTACTGAAAACTTAAAATATGATAATGATAAAAAAAAATCTTATTTGTTGCACACAATTTTACTCTTTAAATATTGTAAACTTCAATCGCTTGGGTTAATCGGGGCTTTAAATTTTACGAATAAATAAGAAATCTATAAAATAGGCCAAGGAATAGTTAAAACACACTGTTCAGCGATGGCAAAAAATATTTATTTTACATTTTAAATAACAGAAAAGGTAAATCTATTCGCAGGAATGAAATTACCCCATACAGTACCTCCTTCAATAACAACTTTAAGTTGTATTGCTTACAAGGGAACCACTTTTGGTGAAACTCACACCTAGGATTTAGACCTTGTGAATTTTATAGCCCTGTAGGCCAAAGTTTGAGAACCGATAAAATTTGTCTGCATTACATATATTTTTCTATACATTTAATTTTTAAAAAATGAATTGTTAATTGTTAATTTTACGTTCAAAGCTAGTTAAGTCACAAGATATGATGCTACGAATCTAAACCACTGCTCACATGCAGCAGGCGCAACTTTGACAATCGGTCAGAGTTGCCAGGAAAATATGTAAGGTAACGAATAAAGCCAGTTTCGCGTAAAAAAAAAAAAAAAATGTAATTATAATATTGTATTTTTCAAAACAAAATTCGTAGGTTCTTGAACGATTTTTTAAAAATTTTTATGAAAATTTTATTCTTATTATTAACTAATTTGTATTTTAAAAAACTTAAAAAAACTTTTATATTAATAATCTAATAAGTGGTCCAAAAAATTGTATTTTTAGAAAATTATGCTGCTGTAAAATCAATAAAATAAATTTTTGCAGACAGATTTTATCGGTTTTTTAACTTTGGCATACAGGGCTATAAAATGAATCAGATCTCACTGCTAGGTACGAGCTTCACCAAAAGTTGTTCCCTTGTTAGCCCATTTTCGATCAAGGATTTTGAAAAAAAATTGTTTGTTCAAAAATTATGGTTTAGTTTCATAAAAACACAACGAAAAACAAAAATTTCAAAAAACAAAATTTTATTATCTTCAAATTTACAGGCTGTCATACAGGGTTCTCGCTGCCGCTCGCCATTGTGCTAAATGCTCATTTAGTGAGTAAACGAACAATCAAATTCGCCCAATTGCGAGTGCTAAATGCCTGTTTTTTTTGTGTTTTTGAGTATGTCATGTAAATACAGTCGAGAATATATCCGCTTTATCGGACGATTGATGTCGCTTTATATATTCAACCGCAGCGTGCCATTTACATTGCACTATTTATAGAGATACTAACTCAACACCAATTCAGTTTAACAAAAGCCAGACATAGAAAGGATTATGCGATAAATATTTCTCTTCTCTCTGTTAATCATTATCTACGCACCGGCGTCGCGCCAGTATTAACACAAACAAAGTTACTCGCATCTAGCGTGGAATAGAGAAAAGTTTTGTTCGAATGCGTTGTTGAAATTAACCCTTTACCATGTTATTTAACAGTAGTTTTCAAAATATCATTGGCCGGTCAAATTTTTTCTATTAGTACAAGTCGAAATCTCATAGCAATTTTTAGTGCACATTTTCACAACGGTAAATAAAATACAGCTGTTTTTAATTTTTATTTAGATTGCTAAAAGAATGTATAAAATATTTACTCATTTAGGAGACATTTAGAATGCACTTATTTTAAATAGTTTCTTTAGAGGATATTCGATTTTCTATTTTATAAGCATACAAAAATTTAGGTTATTTTAGAAGATATTGAAAAAAGGGGATATAATAAGGGGCTAAAGATAAAATTTTCAGCGTTTCAGGAAGAATCTATTTTGCTAACATTTCTTCCCATTTGGCTACTATTTTATATTTCTTATTCGCCAAATCGCTAATGTTGGTCAAAAGCAAGCATGAACCCTGCTGTCATATACATGCTGTACTATGGTCAAGTCTACTGCTATGACACTGTTTTTTTTTTAATTCTATAATCGTGTCCACAGACAGTTAGCATAATTTAACGAAGATAATTTGAATTATAAGTAACTTTAAAAAATAAATTAAATCGAATTTATGAAAAAAAAAAAAACACTTTCGTAATTGGATCTCAGTCGTAGTTTTTCGCAAAGATTTTTTTCATTGCTGTTACTGATGTTGTAAATTTCATGCGCTTTATAATCCACACTTTATTAATCCACACTATATTGTCCAATGTCCATATTTGACACCAACATCGGATGTGAATCCGATTACTGAAGATTAGCATTTACAAAAATATAATTTATTATATTTAAGTCAAGTAACAGGGAATGGAAACATTACCGGTGCCAGTTTGACTATCTAATTATCGCCAAATTTCGCGTAAATATTTGTAATAGAGTCCCTCAACCAACTGGTGTATTTTAGCGAGTACAAGTTGGCGCAAAATAAAATATATTATAATAAGCTTTTTTTTGCATACACATTTAATGGATTCGTTGGTGGTGTAATAATGGGGTTAAAAAAAACGTTTTAAAATTAGCCTTTTAAAAGTCGAAATTCAAATTATGGAAATGCTTTTTTAAGTTGAGAGTAATTATACATTTACATACTAATATTCTCGGGATAAAATCTGGTACATGTAGTGTTATCGTGAATATAAATATTTAAAACTAAAAACTCACTAAACTCTCTAAAAGTCAGTTTTATTTATGTACGCCCTGTTGATGACTCCAGCTGAACTGGTGGTGTATTTCCGACCTCTAGAAAAACTAAAAGGTTCTCAATATTTCCTTTAGTTTTCATCCTACCACTTTCGGGTTTTTGAAATTTCCAAATAAGTATTCGGCGACCGTTTTGGTCGCCAATGTCATCTATATTGTAGCGCTGTGTATATAGTCATCCATTGTTGAACATAATCATTTTTCACTCCTTTATGTGTTCATGTTATGTTTTTATGTTATGTTTTTATGTTTATGTTTTCATTGTTGGATTTTCCTTATATTTTTGTTTTAGAGATATTGTAACACAATGTTATTAAAAGCTTTAACAAAATATTTTCCTACTTTGTAAGTCAAAAGAACTTCGTAATCAAAGAATAAAAATTGACATTAAAATTCATTTAATTTAAATGAAAAAGAAATAGTTAATTATTGCAATTAGAAAATTTTAGAAATAAATGATTAAAGTTGTTTCTAAAAGTATTTGTGTATTCGATATTCGTGCACATTCTTTCGTATAAAAAAAACCTTATTTCAAATTCTGATGCTTTGATTTGCATACCAATAGTTTGATACTCAAAATTTCAACACAAAATAAAAGAATTCGATAACCTCTTAGTTGTGTTTTCATGAAACAGCGAAAAATAAAACTATTTTTATTTAACAAATGCGATGAAATAAATAATTCTGCCTTCCAAAGTTTTAATAATATACCTTATTTTTACTTAAAGTTTCATCAGAAAATCAATGAAAGAAAAGGAAGTCACAATTACCGTAGTTGAAATATTTCTGCAAAAAAGAATTAAATTTATTTTTTGAAGCACCTATGTAATAGCTTATTCTGCGCGTTCTTCTAAATCAAATTTTCTCATTTTAAATTTAATGTCTGGATTGAATACCGATAATTTGATACTAAAAGATAGAATCTACAACAAGATTAAACGATTTGATGCTCGAGATACATTTCAGTTACATTTTATGTTTCATTAAATCTGTTGTTATATCTTCTATGTTAGATCTTATAGCTAAAAGTTTGAGCGATTCACATATTTTGAAAATATATGAAATTTTCAAAATGTTAAAAATGTATACAGTACGATT